>JAYKAV010002788.1:1375845-1392045 GCA_035582835.1 Phoebastria nigripes
AAAAAAAAACCCACCAAAAAAAAACCAAAAAACGTTTTTTGAGTAATGTTATTCACATTAGCATCCAGGTACTGTGTTTGCTAATCTGCATAGAGCAAAAGATGTTACGTCTTGACAAGAAATCAAACAGTGGTATTTTTGCCACTGCAGAACTAGTATTACACCAGGTTTGTAGCAGCTGAGTTTTCAAAATATAGAATTGGACACATTGTATTGCTGTTTTCATCAGAATTAATAACTTCAAGAGCAGTCTTAAAGTAGTAGCTCAGAAGTAGTCAGTCAGTGGGATAGCTCATGAAAATAAACTACGGAATTCAGTCTTTTGATACTTTTTCAGAAATAATTGCCCAGTGTACTACTGTGAAACTTCTGCCTTTCTACTATTTAAAGAAAAACAGAACGAATAAGCATATATACTGCCTCTGCTGCCAAACTCCAACATATTTTGGTTTTTTTTCAGAGCACTCTGGTATGACCCAGTCTATTACCCAACCTCTTGGCAACTGGATCCAACAGAGGGCCCAAACAGAGAGAGGCGCCGCTTGCAGAGGTGCTACCTAACTATTCCAAACAAGTACCTTCTCCCAGACAGGCAGAAACAGGAAGGTAATTATAACATCTTCTAGGAGTATATCTGAATTGTAATGACTACTAGTGCCTTATTATTTGTGAATTTTTTTATAGGTGTGATAAAAACTCCGTTATCTTATCTATTTGAAGACAAAACACATTCTTCTCACTCTTCTACTGTAAAGGACAAAGCTGCAAGTGAACATATAAGGTAAGGTTTGGGTAACACTTACCTCCCTTTCCCACCTTCTCCCATTCCAAAAAACAGTCCTCCACTTTTTTGTCTAAATAAACATAAAAAAAAAAAAAATAATCAAGTGAGATAAGAGACAAATGTCAAAAATGGTAGGTTTTTTGCTATACTCATAAGCAAAAGATTAGAGCTACCAACATGTATGTTTTCTGAGTCTTAAAACAGTTTATCTCCATGACTTCAAGAACTAGTAAAAGCAAATACCACTGGTGTGATATGGGGATGGGACTTCTATGGGATAACCTGATGGGATTTCTGTACTTATTTGTCACTTAAATATCTAAGACAGGCAGTGCTACTAGATCTGGTAGGTCTTTCCACCAGTGTTCAAAAGCAAATTGTGTTTTCATCCTCTCTGCTTTTACCAGCTCTGCAGTTGTGTCAATTTACCACCTACTACAGGCACTAATATGGCCTACAATAACTGCAGAGAACACACAAAGAAATAAACACAAATACACTAATGTGCAAGTGTAGAAAGTTGAGGTTCTGTTTTCTTTCCCTCCTTGGGATTTGAACCTTAGAGTTATAGTGTTGAAAAATCTTTCTTCAACTGTAGCCTTTGAGGCTGTTAGTTTTAGGTATGTGCCGAAAGGTACATAAATCCGTAAGCAATAACACATTTTAAATATTTCAGAGTTAATCGAAGATGTATAAGCGTAGCACCTTCTAGAGAGACTGCTGGTGAACTATTGCTAGGTAAGTAGAATTTTCAGTCCTCATAAATATCCATTTTGTCTAAGATTCTGCTGTATATATAAACTTGGCTGATTTTTTTTTTTAAAGTAATTGAGCTGTTGCCTGACTACTTACGGATTATATACTTTATAGATCAGTTTTGCCTTTCTTCCCTACTGTTCACATGAGTGCTATTTGGACTGTAGTTAATTTTTAAAGTTGCAGACCACTTGCTAAAAGATGTGGAATGCTAAATTCTATTTCTGTCAAGTACTGTCTTGCCCAGTTACTATTCTTAATATTCTTAACACCTGGACACTGTTTATGTAATGTTAAGATGCATTATACAAATAGTAATATCATGTACCTTTTTGCAACTATTTTTTCCCGCAGGAAAATGTGGCATGTATTTTGTTGAAGACAATGCTTCAGACACAATTGAAAATTCAGTAAGTATTAGAACATATTGTCCAGCTTTAATTTTTCCAAACTATGACCATGAGCAGCTTTTGTCTACTGTCACTGAGATTGCTGGAGTACTAGAGTTAGAGGTCTCTGGACAAGGCCAGCCAAACTGATTAGCTTGGGTTCAGTGTTGCTTCTGTGGCCCCCGGCTATGGAATCAGTGGTGATAGCAGAAAACAGGAAAGATGTGGGCCTGGGGCTGGGAGGGAATGAGGAGGGAGTGATGTGGGGGGGGCTTCTGTACCTTGTTGTCCATTGCTCTGTGTTCATCAGCATAAGTGCGCAGAGCTTGCTTTGGTCTGCACCTGAGAACTTGCCTTACTGGAAGCTGGAGCACTAGGAAGTACAGAAACTCACAAGTGTATGAATTGTGCTGTACTCTACAGCATCTGATTCTTGAATTTTCCATTATATAGGGTGTTCTAGCTCCCCCCTTATCCTATACAAGAGAGGACTGTTTCATGGAGGAAACTGGAACTGACCTAATCCTTCTGATATACAAAGGCTCTGATGTATTATTTAAGTTTATACATCCAACAGACATTTAAAAAAATAATCAAGATATGGGTTATACTGCTGAAAGTCTTAAACTATTTTCAGGGAGCTCTTCCTTGCATCCACTAAGCACACAGCTCCTGTAGTTTAAGATGTTACCAGCTGTTTTGCTGCCTTGTCTTTCACAGAACTGTCAGAACTGGGATTCATGGCAAAGCTTTGCTCGCTCTGGTTGGCTGGCCAATATTTTATCTTAAGAGCCAGTGAAAGTATGGCATTGCATGCTAGTGTTGGATAGGGAAATGGAGCAGCTGAAGGGCATGCATGATGTTCTGCCCACTGCCTTGAGGAGAGTGAAGGATGGGAAACATGTATGAAGAAAATCACAACAATGTCTTAAAGCATCACAGCAAAACTAAAGTTTGCCTTATGATATGCTGTATGGTTATAAACTGGCCCCATTGAAGGGTTTCTTGTTTGGAAAATCTACTATTTAAAATAACATTTTCAATTGCAAATTCTGCAGAGTTTTCATGGAGAAACTGAACCAGCATCATTTTCTTGGACCTATGAGGAAATAAAGGAAGTTCATAAGCGCTGGTGGCAGTTAAGAGACAATGCTGTGGAAATATTTCTAACAAATGGCAGAACTTTACTCTTGGCTTTTGATAATACAAAGGTAATGTGGCACTGATGGATAATAATATATCAAAGCATTTGCTGTGTCTTCATAACATGTATGTTCATGCATTAGTTTTTAAGGAGACCTGCTGCATGGACTAATTAAATTCTGCTTAATACCTTTGAAAAAACTTTGCTCAGCTAGACTTCTAGACAAACACAATTATGTTGTAAAACACATCTCTGATGTATTAAGACATTAAAGAATCTTAGTAATACTTAACATTATTCTGTTACAGCAGAAATTTGTAAAATGAGAGAAACTTACTAAGTCTTGGTAGTTTGAAGCTTTTTAAATTATATGATTAAATCTATGGTATTTTCTTCTAGGTCCGTGATGATGTGTACCACAACATCTTAACTAACAATTTGCCTAACCTTTTGGAATATGGAAACATTACTGCTTTGACCCACCTGTGGTGCACAGGACAGATTACTAACTTTGAATACCTGACTCATTTAAACAAACATGCGGGCCGTTCCTTCAATGATCTCATGCAATATCCAGTATTTCCTTTTATACTTTCTGACTACACCAATGAAACGCTGGACCTAAATGATCCATCAGTATATAGGTAATATGAAATGTTTGGAACTGGTTATTTCCAAATACTTGAACTGATCATCCAGTATAGCTTTTTAACTTAATTGTACTAAACTGCACACATACATGAATGGAACTATTCAGGGACAAGCCTTATCCATAGTAACTTAGGCTTTTTACAATAAGTGGCTGCTTCACGTCAGACGGTTAAATAAAATGCGTAGTATTGTGAGTGTGTCTATTCAAAGGATGCTATGAATTGGACGTATATACTGTCTTAATATGATATGGATAGTCCACAGATTTAAATAAAAGCTGTATGTTTAAATTCATGTGATTGAGGACTTCCAGGCCAATTAGCAAAAATTAAATAGAAAAGGAAATAATACTGCAAATTATTTCATCAGTTACAAAATCATATTGTCTTAATTGAATAGATCCAAGTGAATTGTCCCACCCTAATAAATTTCTGTTAAGCCAATTTAACATTTGTGTGCACAAAGTCTTTGCCTTTATGTGATGCCTCTGGTTTGACAGAGGCACTTAGCATTTGCCTGCCTGTTACTGTGTTATGGGGTAGCCTGTGGATCTGAGTTTGCCTTTAGCACTAAAAGTGGCCTTTTTATTTTCTGAACTCTCTTGTAAAGTGCTATTAAGTTTTGCCTGTCCTTTTTTAATACTAAAGGCATTATTCTTAATAATGCATTATTAAATGGTGTGAATCAACATCTTTATAAAAATGACAAGATATCAGTACTACTTCTATTACAGAAATCTGGTCAAACCAATAGCTGTGCAGTCTAAAGAAAAAGAGGATCGGTATGTGGATACTTACAAGGTAATTTGGATAACTTTTTGCTTCTTGCCTTTTTCCTGTGTATAAATGATAATGGGGGCTTTAATTTTTTTTAACATATATTGATGGGGGGAAAAGAAATCACAAATCCAGTATTTTATGTCTATGGAATTCTCATTTCCAGTATGCTATGTTTCCTGGGAATTGTTTCATAACATGCTTGGAACCTGTATTTGTCTGTTCCTGTACCGGAAATCATAAATCAGTTTGGTCTTTCCATGTGATACTGCTGAGGAAGTTAAATTTATATCTTCTTACATATGAACATACATATAYTTAAAGATTCCTAAAGATCAGCATGATAACTTATTGCTGTTTATTTGAAATTACTTCAGTGGAACTTGTGGCTATTCTTTCTGTTTGATAACAGAAAAGCTGTTTTCCCTCAAGTACTCTGTTATTTTAACATGCCCTTCTATGATTACAGCGCTCTTTGATTTTTGCTCTTTAGAATGTTTTAAAGGCTGTAGGAAATAACAACATGCTGGGGATGGAAAGCATCTGCAGCTGACCTTCAAACTTATGTCTATATCATCATGGTCTAGTGTATTATTCGCAAATACTGTTTTTTCCATTTAGTATTTCAATCCATTAGTATTGAAAAGCCTGTACAATGACTCTGCAGTGTTAGAAAACAAGGGGGGCAGGGGCGGGAGGTAAAAGTAAGAAATAATGGAGAACAGGTCATTTAAATTGACTTAAGACTTTGATACCTAACTGGATTGTAAAAGTGATCACATGTCTTTAGACACTTAAAATGTATTTGATTCCAAATCACTTTTAAATGTATGTTCCTCTAAAAGTTTAAGTTTTAATCCTAAACAACTTAGGCAAGCTCTTATTTTTGTTATTGGAATGCATCTAAGTAGGAGGCTTGTGACTTTTTTTTTCCCTACTACTTTTCTAGTATTTGGAAGAAGAGTACCGTAAAGGAGCACGAGAAGATGATCCAATGCCCCCTGTACAACCGTATCACTACGGATCTCATTATTCCAACAGTGGAACTGTGCTTCATTTCCTAGTTAGGCTGCCACCTTTTACTAAAATGTTTTTAGCCTATCAAGGTAAGGTTACTTTTGCTTGCACTTGCCTTTCACATCTGGGCCTTGTCCCAATGACCCAGGATTGCTATATGTTACTCTGTTTAGCATAGTTTATGAATTCCAAATAGCTGAGTTCAGTAAAATTAAACCTGGTATGCTTTCACAATAGATCCATTCTGAAATTATCAAGCTAGACCATAAAGCTGTACATCTTATATTTATACCTTAGTATATGTAGAATAAAAAGCTGACCTATATTTGACTTGCAGTCCATGTATAACACACAGTAATTGAGATAGAAGAATTCTAAATGTTCTCAGCTAGCTGGAGAGCAGTTAACTACTTGAAGTTGCAGATGTGCAACTGTTATCATGTCTGTCATTGATGTAACAAATTCAATTTGCATTTCTTTACAGATCAAAGTTTTGACATCCCAGACAGAACTTTTCACTCTACCAATACAACCTGGCGACTCTCTTCATATGAATCAATGACTGACGTAAAGGAGCTTATCCCAGAATTCTTCTACCTTCCCGACTTTCTGGTTAACAGAGAAGGTATACTAAGAGGATACCAAAACTATATACCCAAAACATCTGTACAGTTGAGCCTATGGGTTGAAACTGAGGACATTTATATCCCTTGTCTGAATACGCTAAGCAGTAGATGTATGGGAGAAATCTGGCATGAATTTGTGGGATATGCTACAAAAGCTGTTATGTAAGGACTTAAGGGAAGTTTTTTCATAATTATGTCAGAGGTGCAAAGGAGTTTCCTATTGTCTGATTTTTCCATTTGAATAAGTATGTACAGCTTGAATGTGTTTGGGGGGGACTTGTTAATGGTGCTGCTTTGTTGATCAGCAATCACTGTGCTTAATGGTTAGCTTTCATAGAACCCTATAAAGACCTTTTTGAAGTTACTGTCAACTGAAATGTTGGAACATTTACTCCCCTGTTTCTAGGTTTTGATTTTGGAGTACGTCAAAATGGTGACAGAGTTAACCATGTCAATCTTCCACCTTGGGCTCGTAACGATCCTCGTCTCTTCATTTTGATTCATCGTCAGGCTTTGGAGTCTGACCATGTTTCCCAGACAATCTGTCACTGGATTGACTTGGTGTTTGGTTATAAGCAAAAAGGCAAGGCCTCTGTTCAGGCTATTAATGTCTTTCATCCTGCAGTAAGTATTTTTTAAGCAGTGTGTGTGTTCATTGTACTTAGTAACTTAATGGGTGAAAGTTCGGTCTGTCTTGCTTGCAAAACATCCAGCACGAAGCAAGATCCTCTTGCTCATGAAGTGTTAAAGAATAAGAAAAGGCTGTAACCGTTTCAACGTGGAACTCATAAGATCCCAGGGACTGTTGTGAGACTCTGTGAATTTGTGTTCATCTCTCTTGCTTTGAGATGGTTATGGGGGGTGATTGAGTCTGGGGTTTAGACTTTCTGGATAGTTGTTTGCAGTGGTATACAAGTATTGTGTTTGTGCGTACCTGCTTTCATCTCATTCAAAAGAAGCCTTTTGTTTAGGCAGACTGTGGTGCAGCTTTTGATATGATTAAAATAGTTCAGTTTGTCCTGAGGTCATTATTTGTGTTCTTCCCTTAATATACATCTTGTTTTGTCCCTCAAATGAGCACTTTCCCCTCTAGTAAATTTAATTTCAAATAAGTCTTCATTTAATGTAAAGAATTCCAGCGTTTCACTACTTAATTGTAACACAGATATCTTGGACTGTATTCTTTAGCTTCAATTCTTACTGTCACAAGGTTTGCTCAGCGAGGCAGCCCTGGTTTCAAATGCATTCAAATGTGTTCCATGTGTTTAGTGTTCATTCTATAGCTGGAAGAGCTAATAAAACAGTAGTGTCCGGCAGTGGTGGCTTTTTCTTTTCAAGCAGCCATCCAAATGCCTTCCTTCCTTTTCCTCTTTTTTTTTTTTGTGCTTAAGTATTGATTTAGTTGTTATTACCTTAAATTTCAAATATTAAGTTTGTGTGAGTGTGTTCATTGTTTTTTAAAGTGAAAAGTCAAGGTCTTTGTCAGGGTGACTGAGGAAAAGTATCTGGTACACAATTAGAAAGACATGAAGAAGACAAGTAGAGAAAGGAAGGAATTTCCACTCTCCTGGAAATATGAAGGTTCTTCCTCCCTCCCCACCCCAAACCAGAGCTTCAATATGTTAATTAAGAAGAGGTACAGAAAACAAACTTTTTCAACTTTCTGTTTATCATCAGCAACCCTTCTGTTTTTGCACAGATTAGGAAAGGTCTACTAAGAAAACCTCTTTGACAGAAATTAGTCATGGAATACATGTAGGAGCAGCTCACATGATAAATTGTAAAGTGGTAGTTCTCTCCAAGAAAGAAGTGGTGACAAGGTTACTGTTCTCAGTGGCTCTTTAGTCAGCAGAGCCATTGTGGCATGGCTTCTGGTCCAGGTCTTAACCAAACAACTGAAGAATCTGCCTCTAAATTTGTGTGCATGTGTTGAGAAATCTTTCCCAAAGACAAACTGGACAAGCTTATTCTTGCCTCTCCCTTTTTTTTTTTCTCTCTAGACCTATTTTGGGATGGATGTTTCTGCTGTTGAGGATCCTGTTCAGAGAAGAGCCCTTGAAACAATGATAAAAACATATGGGCAAACTCCTCGCCAGCTGTTCCATGCAGCACATGTTAGCAGACCTGGATCCAGGCTTATCATGGAAGGAGAACTTCCTGCTGCCATGGGATTACTAGTGCAGTTTGCTTTCAGAGAAACCAGAGAGCACACTAAAGAAATAATACATCCAGTATGTCATTTTGATTTGCAAGATGGTTTAATTAACATTTATATACTGTAATTATTGTACCCTTATGTTTACAGTTTCCTTCCTAAAACTGCAACTTGCTGCCCGTATTGCACTGTAAAGAAAATACACAAAATCAGTAAAGTGACAGTGAAAATTATTTTCATGCATTTGTGATGTATTTTGTGTCAAACTAAAATAGATGTGAATTTATCTTGGTTATAGCAAATAAGTGTTGGAAAGCATTTCACTTAACCAGTTTTATACTTTCAGTGATGAATTCTGGAATCTGTGTGCAAGCCTATAGTAGGTAAACACACACTGTGCTTTCCTCCATCCTCAAATTTTTCATTCTGTAGGACAGTTCAACTTTCTTCACTTCAAACACTTGTTTTCCCTAAACTCCAGTGAGAAACTGTATCCTTGCATTTAAAGAAATTGGTGTTTTTCACTAAACTACCTGAACTACAAGCTTGCTATCTCAGCCCTTAAAGAAGTGGGAGAACTCCCTTTAAAGCTAATAGTTGAGCTGATGATACTACAGTGCTTCATACTTGTCTTTCTAGTATTTTTAGAATACTTCAGCAGTCCTTACCATGTGATTGCTTATGGGAATGTGATATGAATGATTCTCCCTTACCAAAGAAATAATATTTTTCTGAGAACTTTTTACCACCTTTTAATTTGAATCTTATTTGTGCTTGTTTTAGAGTCCATTACCATGGATAAAAGGCTTGAAGTGGGGAGAATATGTTGGTTCCCCAAGTGCTCCAGATCCTGTTGTCTGCTTTAGCCAACCACATGGAGAAAGGTTTGGTGCTCTCCAGGCTTTACCAACTAAAGCTATCTGTGGTTTGTCCCGCAAGTTTTGCCTTTTGATGATATATAGCAAGGAGCAAGGTATGAATTTGCTTATTCTCTATATGCACAATACATGCAAAAATGAGCCATAAAAAATTTAAATCTAATGCTACTATTATTCTCCAGCAAACTTCCCAAATTTAGTCTCTTTTGCCAAAGATTGATTTATAAATCCAGTAACAGCTTCCACATGTGTGCTATCTTTCCTGGAGGGTGGATTTTACTTGTAATTTTCAAAACTGCATAGAGGCATCCTGTAATTAAGTTGATTTTTTTTCATTGAAGAGACTGAAGCATGAGGATTTAACTTTAGAACTTGCCAGCAGATTCAGTCCAAGAAGAACTGAAGAACAGGTGAAAAGAACATGTGGCAACAGAAAGGAGAATTAAAGGAATGGTTTTTAGAGACAGAGAATGAGGAGAGTTATCAGTAAAAAGCAGAGGTGAAGGATCTTTTGCTTTCAGATAAACTTCTCAGAGGGATTCTTACTGATAATGTACAAACAGGTTCTCATATTCTTATGTTTTCTTTGTAACAGAAGGTTTAGTTAGTTAGTGAAGGTTTTTTAAAAATAAATGGCTTCACATTTAGTCAACAAAAACAAGTAACGTTCTCCTTGAAGTTATGAACGATCATTTCTCTAGCAGGGAAGTATTGTCAGCCTCTTACCCTTTTTCTCCACTCCCAATAGATGCAATGTTTCTGCAAAAAAGCTTTGTCCAGGTTGCAAACTGTCTTTGGAGAACACTGAATGTTTACGTAGTCTCTGAACTATGTTTGTTTATAGTACATTACAGATTAAGCCATAGCCTAACAGAAAATATCTTATTTTGAAACTTTGGAGTTTTTATATTCTAGTGTGTGGTAAAAGACAGACCTGGGATTTTTATTGTTGACTATCAAAGTGATCAACTCTTTGGTTGCATATGTGACACAATATAATATGCCTTCCTTCAGGTGTGAGAAGCATGCACAGTACTGATATTCAGTGGTCAGCTATCTTGAGCTGGGGATATGCCGATAACATTTTACGACTGAAAAGCAAGCAGAGTGAGCCTCCAGTAAATTTTATACAGAGTTCACAGTTACATCAGGTAAAAAATCAGTCTCTTGGTCTTTAATTTAATATTGCTAGTTTAAGTGGTGGCCTGACTTGGCAGTAGGTACTCTTGCTTTCATTTTTCTTGGAGAGGAGCATCCAAACACAACTGGTTTTAATCTGTTTGATTCTCCTTTGGAATGTGTCCCTCATTGCTCCAGTGTATCTTGCTCCCGGATGTGTTTCTGTACTAGGTAAAGATCCCTTCTGAATGCATTTGATTTTTGTAGCTTTTCCCTCCTATGGAATAATGGTGTGGATTTATAATAGCTTACGTTCTGGGCCAAGAAAAATGAATACAGGAAAAAATTATAGATGCCTCACATCAGAAGCAGGACTCCACTATAGTTTAGGATTCCTCTGAAAAAGATTGTCTAAAAGATTGTTAGGGAACACTGCGTAATCTCCGTTATGCTCCAATGGTTGGTGAGATTCTACTGAAAAGATTTTGGCTGATGATGTGGCTGTAGTTGAAGTCTGCAGTAGTTCACTGCTCTTTGGCTGTGAATTCTGGGCTACACAATTTCCCTCTCTACTTTGTTTCTGAAGTAATAGCAAGTATGATCTAGAGCAGGTATATTTTAACTCTTGGATTTCTTTAGCTTTTCTTAGACTAACCAATAAAGAATCAGTTTGACCAAATGCTATGGCATAATGAAAATAGCATAGAATAAGTTCTGTTCTAATTTTTTTCTGGCTTTGTTTTGTCTTTCCAAGGTAACAAGTTGTGCTTGGGTGTCAGACAGTTGTCAGCTGTTCACAGGTAGTAAATCTGGTGTCATCACAGCATATCTGAACAGATTCACTAGCAATACGGTAAGTTCCATTGGACAGGATTTATATTTAAGGATTTAGCTGTATTCACTATTACAGTCTTTTTTTAAACAAGAAAAGTGAGAAAAGGGGAATATGTTATATTCAGGACAATTGCTAAAAAGATCAAGTGCTTGCTTAGTATTTATTTTCGAAGGATCATCTTTGACGTTGTTAAATAGATTTATCTCAACATGTTTATTTGTAGGTTTTTCTTAAGCTGTTGTTCACATACTGCTAGTCTTTAGTCAGCCCTCATTATCTGGGTGCATAACTGATTACACATACAGCTCTGACTGTATTCAGGCTAGGGCTTGGAATTGA
Organism: Phoebastria nigripes; assembly: GCA_035582835.1. Classification (NCBI taxonomy): domain Eukaryota; kingdom Metazoa; phylum Chordata; class Aves; order Procellariiformes; family Diomedeidae; genus Phoebastria; species Phoebastria nigripes. Next base: position 1,387,315 of record JAYKAV010002788.1, read on the forward strand.
AGCTCACTGGCACAATGAAGCTCCCTACTTTAAGGAGTAACTTTTTCTGTGAAGGAGACAGAGCCTTTCAAAGCCTTAACTGAAACTGTAGAATGCATTTCTCCAAAGTAAACAACATTTCAAATGCAGAAGGCAGTTATACTACAGAGAGTTGGGATGAAATCTCTGACAATGTATATATTAGCCACTAAGCCTCATCACTTTGTCATATTCCCCAAGGGGAAAAGCTGTGAGGAGGGAAGGGAGAAAAGTAACTTGCATTACTTAATGCATTAGTGGAAGATACTGAGATACTAGTAGAAATCGCCCTGATACTATGTGGTAATAAGCGTGGTATGAAAACACAAATAGAACTCAGAATTCATCCTCTGGTTCAGACTGAGTTTCTGAGCTTATGTCTGACTTTCTCCAGCAGTAACTTCTACTCTTCACAGTTTTAACGAAGAGTTTGCAGCTTTCTTGACAGGTCATTTCAGGTGCGTCTACAGGATTACCCACAGCAACAACTAAACTAAACTGATTTCTCAAATGTAGCTTGATATGGGTATTGGCAAACACATTTGTAGTACTGTATGCTTGATGCTCTTGAATCACTACATTAGCATGGGCTAGAGGGAACCTTGGTATGATCTGCTACGCCTACCCAGTTTCCTGTTTTCAATAGTGGCAAACAGCAGATGCTTAGACTGGGAAGAGCACAAGCATACAGTGATTTCTTCCTTGGCTTTCTTCAAGTTTCTGGTGATCTGCCACTCAGACTTCCTGAGCTCAGCAGTGCTTTGAGTTTAAAAAATGAAGTAGGGCTTGAAGCCTGCAAGCTTCAATCAGTTGGATCTTAAGTCAGGCACCTTAACTGCTCACCAGAATAGTGAGCTTGTAAGTAACCTGTACTGAGAGTTGGATTCCAGTTAAAATTTTTTGAGGTAGTAAAATAGAAATTCAATATACTTGCCTTCTACAATGCTAAAAAGAAACTCTAGTAGTGGGGTTATGATTCTTAAGTTCCCTGTATTTCCTAGAAACAAGTGATTTTTGTTCAGCTGTGTAGATGTTGTCTTTGAGACCGTCTCTGCTGAATTTCTCAGCACTGACAGTTTTACATGCCCCAGGCAGACTGACCTTGTGCCAATTTTGTAGCTCCTGTTGTTTAGTCAGTTACCCAAGTCAGGGCTGCAGGGAATGCAAATGTGCTTCCTAGCATCTGTTCTGTATGCATCTTGTCAGCTGTTTGGTGATAAAGTGAACAGTCTGTTATAATGCAGTACTTGAAACATGAATATTTTGTCCTGTTTCACATTTATATAAATTCAATGCATAGGCATAAAACAGATACCATGTTGTTAATTGGATATGGGAATTCAAAGGCATGCTGTCAGAATTCAAAAATACCTCAATGTTGTACTTCAGATGCTCTGTTTTTCCTAGCCTTTGTTTAATATGGTCAAAAAACTAATGAAGTACTGCTGACAATAAGTCATACCTTCATGAAAACCTCAGCCAAGGTTTTCTGGTTGTACAAATTACTCCAGCCTTCACTTGCTGACTATTAGAGTTGGCTTGCAAACAGAAAGAAAGCACTTTAATAATCTGAGTAAAACTGGGCAGTGATCATTTAATTCTCCACTCAAGTGCCATAGGTGATCATTTTGGGTAACCAACAGAAAGAACTGCTATTTGAAGGTAGATACATACCTGCATGTTTTTCCACATCTAGATACTGTTTTAGTGGTTGTCATCTAAAAACAAGCGGGAAGTAAAGGATGGCATTTTAGGTGTGAGGTAATTATTTCATAACTTACTAGACCTTAATACAGTTGGTGCTAAAATTCCAGCTGTCTCATTACAATACTACAATATTATTACAATAACCCAGTGAAGAATCAATAAACCATTGCTATTAGTACTATAGAGAGAAGCTGCAAAAGGTGAATCCTGCTTTCAGTTCAGGTGTTGAAATGCAGATCAACAGCAAGCACTTAAAGGAGATGGGAGGAGCACAGTAAAAGTGTTATCAAAATCAGTTGTTCTTCAGAAAATCAGAAGTCTTGATTGTTACTGTTAGGGAAAAATTTGGTATAATTTTTTTTCTCTAAACTGACAAGGATTAAGGAAGGATCTGCATATATGAGACACCACACTGTTCAGAGAATGACAACTGGATACTTTCATAAATGTGTCTTACTCGGATGAGATGCTCAGTAGCAAGAGCAAAATCACAGGTCTTCCTGTTGTCAAAAAGTGTATTGACTTTTGCAATATTACATAGATTATATTGTCACTTTTAGTGCGGAAAGACACGTAAATTTTCTACAAACTGAGTTAAGCATATGTATATTTTTATCTTGTCTGTTTCTACTTTCAAGCTTTTTGTAGACCTGCTATATGCATCCTGTACCCTTATACAAAAATGCAGACAATGTGCTCTGACATGTGTGAGGCAACAAGCAGAAAACTGTTCCTTTCTTTTACAAAGCTTATTCTAATCTCTGTACAGCAAGTTGTCTTAATTAAAGCATTTGTATTCTGATTAAGCAGCTCCTTCAACTTAGCCAGTTTTCAGGAAGTCTGAATCATTTCAAATGATATAACTTGAATAAGAAGTTTTATTTGGTGTTAAATTTGCTGCTTTAAGTTTTATCTAGCAGTTTCTATATTTAAACTTGACTTCCTACATGTTTTTCCAACTTGGTATCACTGAAGGACTTGGCACCAACTTGAGCAATTCCCAGAAATTTACTGCACACAGAGTGATAACTTCTGAGCTGGGTTTTCCTTCTATGTTTCCAAGTGCTTCCTCTAGATGCTAAAATATTGTGGACTGACATTTTGCTGTCATGTGGAAATAGCAGTCTTGCAGAAAACAAATCAGCTGATTTCAAGGTGTGTAATGGAGACAGAAAAAGTACAATAGTTCTTCGTTTCGATTCATTGGACTACATCAAAATGTTTGCTTAGACTAAAGCACTGGAAGCAAAAAGTTGAACATTAATGATATGTATGGCTTATCACATTATAAAGCATTAAACATAAAGTATTAACAGCGTTGCTAAACTGATGACATTAAAAGCAATGGGAACCATTTTTTTGAAATCTAAGAATTAAACTTGTCCCTAGGCTTATCCTTTTCAGAAAAAAGACATTAATTTTTTTGCATGAATTCATGTTTTATCTTGCTGTTTTTCAGCCTTCAGAGATAGAAATGGAGTCGCAAGTCCATCTGTATGGTCACACAGCAGAAATAACAAGCTTGTTTGTGTGCAAACCATACAGTATAATGATAAGTGTCAGCAAAGATGGAACCTGCATCATATGGGATTTGAACAGGTACAAGTATATATGTAACTTTTTCCAATGGCTTTCTTCTAAATACCTGTTTTCCAACTTTCAAGTATCTTTACCCTTTTAAAGTTAACTGAATTTGTTCCATGTATATCTTAATGTGAAGTCAAACCATTACTGTTTTTTCCCATGATGGGTTGGAATTCTAGAATGAGTATGAAAAATACCATCATTGTGCACAATGTTGATTGAAATTAATATAACTCTTAAATATTTTCCTCAAAGAACCTTTTCTGTGTTTGAGTCTGAACTTTTAGGCTTGTTCTCTTTATTTTCTTCAGGCTGTGCTATGTCCAGAGTCTGGCTGGACACAAGAGTCCTGTGACTGCAGTTTCAGCTAGCGAAACAACTGGTGATATTGCAACAGTTTGTGATTCAGGTATATTTGGCAGTCAAGAAAGCTGTTTTGACTTGCAGACCAAATAAATCATGAGACTTGCTATTGTATTAGTTACCGAGTAGGTGTTAATCATCTGAGGGTGCATTTGGTCAAATAGGAGTGCACTTTTTTTTTAACAAAGTAACATACAAATTTCTCCAGAAATGATTAGGTGGGTGTGTGAGTAGAATGTAGAGATACAAAAGCTAACAGCTTGATCTCTTTATAAAAAGACTTGAAATTTCAACAGATTCCTGGATGACCTAAATTCTGTGAAGTTAGCTGCTTTCATTTTTAACAGGGATTTGTTGTCAAAGGTAGAGTTCTTTGGGGGAGTACAGTGTATTACAGAGCAACAGAATTTTTGTTACTCACTTTAAATGCTTCCATATCCCCAGAAGCAAACATAGAATTGCTTAGCTATTCACTAGTTTAAAGCAAAGCAGAGTAACAGCTATACTAAAGCAGAAATAGTAGATGTTTGTATTAGGGCTCCTACAGAAGGAAATAATTCTCCCCCATCTTATTTTAAAGCAGGTTTTTGTACTGTCTTGTTTTCCACATAGTACTGTTTCTGGCTGAGAGCATTAAGACCTATTTGAGCAGTGCGGTTTTGAGTATTTCATAAATCGGGATGCTCATTGACTTGAAGATTGACTGTGTGCTACAAGACTGTGTATCGGTAAAGCAGGGCCAAGTCAGAGTCCTCACACCATTTTGCTGTCTATAAGGATACCTGTGTGTATTGTGTTAACTTGAGACTGTGGGGGGGAATAGGCTCCATCTAAATGACAGAATATTGTTCCATTGATCCAAAGAGGTACAGAATAAGAAGGAAGAGAGCTTAACTTTATCCATATTGTTAGAAGACGACAGTTACTGACCCAATTCTCACTCTGTTTGGGCCAATTTTCTTTCTCTTTTGCTTTGAGTAAGATAGGTCTTACATACTGAAGTATCTTTTAGTCACCTTTTCTTACTGTAGTCCTCCATAGACTGCACTGAAACTAATA
>JAYKAV010002788.1:1399819-1443450 GCA_035582835.1 Phoebastria nigripes
GCTGCCAGCAGCCTCCCTGCCTGCCTGTCGCCGCCCCCGCACGGTGAGTGCCCCGGCGGCGCCGGGCGAGACCCCGCCGCTGCGCGGGAGGCGGGACAAGGTGCCGGGTGGGTGAGGCGGGATGAGGACAGTTGAACCGGCGGCGGGGGCGTACACCGCAGGGCAGGGCGGGTCGGGGCGGCCCTGGCTGGGGCGCCAGCCCGGCGGGCGGGCTGGTAGCGGTGCTTCTGCTGTCCTGGGAAACCCGCGGTTGCCTCCGTTCGCCCGGGGCGCGACCCGCGCTCCGCCGCCGGCAGCGCCGCGCCGCCTGGCAGCCCAGTTGGTCCCCTCGGCTGTTGGTAAACAACGCGGCTCTCAGCCGGCGGTGACTGCGCGTTGTGGAGTTACCCGATTATCCGCAAAAGTCAGCTTCGGGCTTTGGGTTTTGCCGTTGTTGTCTTCGGGGGGGATCGTCCTTCTCCGAAAAACCTGCTTTGACCCCAGGTACCCCTTCCCGCGGGCGGTGATCTGGGGTCTCTGCCCAGCGTGCTTATTCCTCTTCCTTCAGCTGGCTGGTGTGAAGGCGCAAGAAAGTGGCTGCTTTTCCTGCTGACTGGTTCGCACTGATGGAGGAATAAATCTTACTGCCTAGCTGCTGCTGGCGGTAATTATTAATGTGCGGTGCTGTAAACTGCTGCACAGCAAAACGATTACGGTAGCGCAGTGAGACAGAAAACTCGGAATAACAACTTGAAAAACATTTCTGTCCTGCAGGTAATAAAGTGCCAAGCTTCTCGGAGGCGTTTTCTCTACTTTGTATGTTACAATTCCGTTCAAATACATTTTAAACAGGATTTAAGTGGAATAATCAAAGTTCCCCATATATTTCTTTAAAAGGTCACAACTATCTTTTAAAGTTAGCCGAAGAGGTAAAATACTAGGTAGGTCTCATCTTTCTGTCTCAGACTTTCTGGATCTCTGATGGTTTGCTGGACTGTACATGTACATAAGCTGTATGCTGATGATAAATATATTGCATAAAAGACTGTCCTTGTGAAATGTCACATTGGTTCAGCCATTGTTTCCGTAGATTTTTAAATGTTGAGAAGCAGGATGATATCGTTGCATAAAAGATTTGGGCATAGTGGCAAGAATTTTTGGAACTTGACAGTTGGACTGAGTATAGTACCTACGTTAGAAAACTGAGCTGTTGAAGTTTGCCTGTTTTGCAGTTACATGATCAGCAGTTATTTTTGAAGTCACCGTATTTATGGAATGAAAATTATATTCTGTCCTTATCATGAACAGTAGTCTTGCCTTTAATCATTTCTGCTCGTACTACTAAGCTTCTCCTTCGTGGATGGAGTATAAAATTGCGGTAATTTTCTATTATTTCTTTGTGCAGCTATGGGATAGAGAAAGCAAAAGGATTCCTTAGCCTCCCTCTCTGTTTACAGAGCTACATCAGGTGTGGTAAATCTTGGAGTAAGAACTGAGATAGCAGGGGCAGTTGTTCCCATCCCCTTCATGCCCTGCAGATGAAGGGGAAATTACCTATGTGGTGTGGACAGTCATGGTAGCTCAGATAGCTAAAGCTTTTAGTGCAGGGGTATTTCTTAAGTTTCTCTTACCTAAATAGCAACTGTAGAACTCCTTTTTTTTTTTTTTTTTTTTYTTTCTCCTTTTCCTTTYTTTTTTTTCCCCTCTTCCCCTGAAATTCCTTTGATATGCCAGTTTGGCATCAAACAGCTGTGAGGCTGTAATTTTGCTGTTTATATTCCTGGTGTGTTTGCAAGTGGATAATGAAATGTGGGGATCTTTCCGCAATTTAGAATGTGATTTGCAGGTCATTATTCAGGGATGATTCCCGCTAATGTCACTGGGACTTAGTTGTGTGATTGGGTTAACTTTTCTATTGCGCTGCATGGTCCAAGAAGTACAGAGCTTGTGTGGAAGGTGTTCTTCAGAGTCGTGAAGGTTCTCTAGTCTAGTAATGTCAGGTCCATCACTTTAGATTGCTGAAAGAAAATAGAAGGCAACAATTGGGTTTAGGGCTTTTTAGATTGAATTCTACAGGTCACTCTTTTGGTATGGCGTTTTAAGGTTGTACTTGGAAGTGGATGGGGGAAAATTTGCAGTGCAGCTTTTCGTCCCTGTTGCTTGTAGAAATCCGTATGGGAGAGCTTGAAAATTATATTTTGCTTCTGTGTTACTCAAATTTTCAGACTTTTTCTGCATTTTACTAACAAGTATTTATAAACTTCGGTAAATGTAGGTTTCACTCCTTACCTCTATGCAAGGTCAAGCTGTACCTGTAAATACTTATGCAGCTTCCTGGGTTATCATAAGATAAGTTGGCCTTTCAAGTTCTGTTGGGTACAATCTAATCTATTCTAAAAACAAATAAAGAAAAGTTGTTCTTCGTGAGCATTTTTATGAGCCCTGGAGATTAAGATCTTTGGCACAAATGAGTTAACTGCACCCAGAAAAAGGATGAAGTTCATGTGAGGTAGAAAACCCCCAAACCCCAGAACATTCAGCTGGCTGGGAGGCTGTCACTACGCAGCTTTCAGGAGCAATGCTTTAGGAAACGGCTGGCTAGCGTGGTGTGCCAGTCAGCAGAAACTACTTGGCTGAAAAAGGCCGTATAGCTGCTGTCACTATTCTTTGGTAACGTGATCAGCGTTCCCCTTAAAGAAAAGAGTCACAGGGACTAGATTAATGAGCTCAGTGCGCTGCATAAAAATATACTAGATAAATGAGCTGCTATATAATCTAGGTCCTCTGGCATGCATCAGTAACATGTAGACTGCACGTAGTCTGATCACTAACATAGTTACTGTAACTACGGTGATGATCAGGACCTGTGTATGTGTGTATCAATCTAACTTAATAGGGGGCTGCTGGAAAAACAACCAGGAGTGAACATTAGCGAACCCGGATGAGTAAATTCTGGTTCAAGGCTTTTTAGGTAATTTAAAAGATGGGGAGAAGTTACTCCTTTTGAGCATCAAAAGAAGCGTGGCCAGCAGGTTGAGGGAGGTGATTCTGCCCCCCTACTCTGCTCTGGTGAGACCCCACCTGGAGTACTGTGTCCAGCTCTGGAACCCTCAGCACAGGAAAGACATGGACCTGTTGGAGCAGGTCCAGAGGAGGGCCACGAAAATGATCGGGGGATGGAACATCTCTCCTATGAAGAAAGGCTGAGAGAGTTGGGGTTATTCAGCCTAGAGAAGAGAAGGCTTCGGGGAGACCTTATTGTAGCCTATCAGTACTTAAAGGGGGCTTATAAGAAAGATGGGGACAAACTTTTCAGCAGGGCCTGTTGCGACAGGACAAGGGGGAATGGTTTTAAATGAAAAGAGGGTAGATTTAGACTAGATATAAGGAAGAAATTTTTTATGCTGAGAGTGGTGAAACACTGGCACAGGTTGCCCAGAGAGGTGGTAGATGCCCGATCCCTGGAAACATTCAAGGTCAGGTTGGAGGGGGCTCTGAGCAACCTGATCTAGTTGAAGATGTCCCTGCCCATGGCAGGGGGGTTGGACTAGATGACCTTTAAAGGTCCCTTCCAATTCAAACTATTCTATGATTCTATGATCCTGTAGGCTGCCCCCCAGATGCGGTACAAAGCTTATTGTGCCATCCCGGGGGTCTAAAGGCCTCGAGAATACTTGGCTGTTGAAAAGGAGCTGTCTTAGGAGAGAGGGTTGGAGCCATTTGTCAGGCTGCAGCCTCAAAGGAAACACCGAGAGAGATCCCACGAGAGGGTGTTTGAAGAAGGAGGCTTCCTCACGTTCCAGGGGATGGTCGTTCAGGGAGAGGGTGTGTAATAGACTCTCTTGTTATTAAAATTTCTTTTCTCTCCAGAGCTTTATTTCTAAGTAACAATATTATTTCATTAAAGAATATTAAGCTTAAGGTTATTAAAGAATATAGTATGTCCCAAGGAGAGCAGAACCAGGTCTCAGCCGAAGCTTTGTCTGCAAAGAGGACCAGTTCATCACAGCCTGGTTTGAAAGTGAGTACAATTCTCATTGTCAACATCACTTCATATGTAATAGGGCCTTAACTGATGTGCAAATACGTACTGTATTTGCAGAGAGTGCGAGAAGGCAGAGGTATATGTAGCTTGGGAAGTGAAATGTGAAACAGGAGAAATCCCTCTTATAAAGTTCTGGAACCAGAACTGTCTGTATGAAAAAAAGAGATTAGATACTTAAATGGATGCTAAGCACTTCCAGAAATACGGTAGTTAAATATTTAAGTGCGTGTAAAGGCCAGGGTACAAGCAGGCTTTGGAACAGAACAAGTGTTTGTGCTTCAGAGTATAAACAAACCTCTTACTCCGGATAAGTGGAAATTTTCTCCAGTGGCTGAAACACCTAGTGCCACACTTTTTTCTTTTTTGAAGTTCTTTTTATGAAGCCTCTTATTCTGATTGTTTTCTGGTATCGTGAAATAGTTTACCAGAGAAGATACATATTTTCTTTTTTAAATTTTTCCCCATTTGCTGTTTCAGAATATAGGTAAGGACAGATTATGTTTGTGGCATTGTTTTGGAAACATGGTTTGGATTTTTTTAAAGCATTTTTGTGCCTAATAGCCTTTTCAAAATTCCATTATGGTCTTAACTCAATCTCTTATTCAGTAGATACTTAAAAACTAGCTGGAAGTACTAGAAACAGTGTTCTCACCAACTTCAGTGCAGCCAGGGACGGTTCAAATTGTCTAGCTCTAATGTTTATAACTTTTACAGTTTCAGCGAATGAATTGCCAGAAAAGCTTGGGAGATCTGGAATTCTCTGGACTGTTCATGGAGTTTCAGTTGCTTAATTCAGTTTAATTTAAATGTATTATTCAAAATTAAATTTCTAATTTGTCTCTGGACTTGGGCTGTGGCAAATGTAGAAATGGCTCTATCACTTCATTTAGCTTTGACTTTTTTGGSTCTGTGGTCATTAGTAGTCTAGCTGTGGAGATGATAACAAAATTTAAATGATTCATACTTGTGGGATATCATTTTGTAAACAAAGACAAATGTGTTTATTCTTATCTTTATGGATAGGTCAAGACTTAGAAGCTAGGGGGTTGAGTCAAACAAAAAGTCCAGAGATGAGCTGTAATTCAGAACCTCCTGCTCTTATGAATGTCTCGTATCCTTTCTGCTTGTCCACTGAAAGTCAAAACACATCTGAAAATTGTTTGGAGGCCGTTGGTTGGTTGTGGGTTTTTGTACCATACCTGGCATTTTGTGCAAAGCCAGTTCCTCCACATGTATTTAATCCTGTGCCTTGTGAGGAATATGAGTTCAAAGATTGTAAACAAAGACCAAGACACAAAAAAAAAAAAAAAGCTACTGTGTTCTGACATGATTTTAGTTCATCAGAGTGCATGCAAGGGGGAAACTTGTGTTCCATTCAAATGACACCCACATGTACCTGTTCTTTGTCTTGGCATATATTAAAGCTCTTGTTTTATTTGGCCCAATTAATATATTTTAAGGTAGCATTTCCCCTGCCTAGACTTATACAAGTGCTGAAAAAGATTGTTTTGCTTCTTCAAATTAGTGTTGAGCATTGTTCACCATCATATTTGTATTCCACCATCCTGTTTTACAGCACAGGTTACCAATTTTAGAAAGGAGAAGAAACAGCTATCTTTGCCCTGACTTTGAAAATCTGTGTTTTGCGAAATCAAAGCAGTTAAAAAGTTATTCCCCCATTCTTTTTGTGCTCTGGATTGTGTACTTCTATTGACTCTAACATGCTTAAGATTTATATACAAGTTTTTTTACAAGAGCATTTCTCGTGTTCTACCTAATTTCTTGTTTGTATCCCATACCCCAATGACTGGATCAGGTAAGCTATTGAGGTTCAAGAAGGGAAATTTGTGTAGTTCTAGGTGTTCACTTCCTGTCCAGAAATAAGCTGGAAGTATTCATTTTGAAAGACCTCAGCCTAAAACTCTTTTGGCAGCAATACAAAATGCTTCCTTTTGTGTGTTTTCTCCTGCGTCCCATCTGCTTCTCACACTCTGTGTCCTTTGCATTGGCTAACTTTGTGTTGGTTTCTAACACCCAGTGCTAGACTAAACTTGCTTCAGGTGGCACTTGTGGCATACTGTATATACAGGACCATAGGCCAGTGTTTTGGCTGATCGAAACCTCAGCACCTAGTCTCACTAGGTAGTATAACTAGTCCAGGACCCGTCTAGGTTGTCCGTATCCTATCTTATCTTTCTTTCCATGTGGGCTTAGCCCAACTTCCAATGACTTCAAAATAGTAACTGTTACTTGTGCTGGACCAGTGCCGCACAATGGTGTCGGCGCAAGGTCTCCTAATATGCAGACCACCTAGGGCATATATGTTTTAAGTTTATTCAAGGTTTGAATGTAGTCATCTTGACTAATCTGGTAACAGTGCTGAGGACTGCATGATAACGAGTTGACTTACCCTCAACCCCGCAGGGAGTAGCAGTGCAAGAAAACCAAACACTGACATACCTTAATTAGATGTCCCTTCCCATGACCTGCAGATCTCTTAAAAAATGATGCATTCCTATACTGTATAGTATACTGTACTGGTTTTTAGTCATCTTTAGGCTTCACTGGGGATGTGAAAGCAAAAAGTCGGAAACCACTGCATTACTTCTTCTTAATCTGTTACTTCGTTTCTAAACACCTTAAATCTATAGTCAGAATTTTGACTCGTTCTCTGTCTTAAAATTTCTCTTTTTCTGATGCTTGGGAGAGCAGTGTGGCATTCATTTCCACTGTGCACATTTCTGAACTTGTTTTCTTGTTACTAGGTATAACTGGGGTATGGAGCCAAACTGCGTAATGGCTGCAAGGTCTGTTTGTGAACAGCTGTTCTGTGTTGGCAATCTGAACCAGGGCAACCATTTCTACACTGAAATGTGCCATGTACTCTGCATTTGTATGTTGTTTGCAGAATTCAGACTGAACACTGGCAGTTGAGGATGCAAATATGTAATGCAGTAAGGTGCTATTGAACAAGGGAACAGAAGTAAATGGTGTCTAGTTTGTATTTGTGACCTACAGCCTGGCAGTGTCAATGTGGTGGGCGAGGGTTGGTTAGATTTCAGATAACTGTCTTCTCACTAATTGCTGTATTTGCTACCTGTACTTTTAAATTGTCTCAACTTTGTCTCTTCTAGGAAAAACAAAATGAAGGAACTAGTGTCAAACAGTACAACCAATATATCTCAAGCCAGGAAAGCTGTGGAGCAATTAAAAATGGAAGCATACATGGATAGGATGAAGGTAAACTTAGACTTATTGTTGATATTTTGAATTCATTCACTAGTTTGTGGTACAGCCTTCCTTTAATATTGCAGAAAGACTCGATCAGCTGAAATCAAAATTTTGTGTTGAGCTATAAAACAGTATTCAGTACTGTGAATTAGTTGCATGCTAACTGCTTGGCTCTAGCGAAGCGATTTTCAAAGACTGGCTTTTAGTCTGCTTCTGTATGAGTGCCTTTTACATCTGTCAAAAGTGGTATTTTGTGAAATATTTAAAATCAGCTGGCAGATGCACAGGTGCTCTTCTTTGTCACCTGTAGCTGAATATAAGTGCAGCTCAGGTTTCTTGATGGTAGGGTAAGCTGCCCTTTAAGAACTGGAATAAGTCTTTAAGATATTGCAGTACTTTTGAATAATGGTGAGACAAGCTGAATTGCTTTGCTTTGTTTTGTTTTAGCTCAGACGTCATTGCACAAAAAATATGTATGATTGCAATGTTCAGTTATGATTCTTCACACTTGGTAGCCTGTTGTATGTGAAGATTTGGTTTTATCATGCCTCTAAATGTATGTGGATTAAATGTTTTAACTAAAGACACTATTAAACAGAGGTTCTCAACATTTTTAACCAGAAAAGCCTGTGCGATTATTCTTCCCTGTCATTCTGCCTTCCACTAGGCTAAAATTTTGTGAATAAGTCAAGCACCTAAAAACTAATAATGTCATAGAAAGTTTTAAGAAAGCAATGCTCATCTCTCTTGCGTGCTCGCTCTCTCTCTCTGCCTCTGAAAATAGGGAATAATTATTTGGATGAAAAATCCAGCCTCTACAAGTAAGAAGAGTTTAGAGATGGAAAGACTAGAAAAAGGAATGCATTTAAATAATCAGTTTTTCTGCAAACAACTATAACTGAGTTGTTACAAACTGTAACTGTTTGTAACTGAGGTTACAAACTCAGTAAAACAGTTCAGAAATATTGTACGTTAAATTCTTCATGGAGTCCTAACTCAGTCTGTTTGTCCCTCCATCCTGTGTGCTGAAATCCTGCATGTAGTCAGCATGGGGGCAACAGTATATAATTATGATTTTAAAATAGTATCAGATCATAAACTCACTAATTAGAAAGACAGTATTTATAATTCAGAAATATTAGTGCAATTCACATGAGTAGTCAATCTTGCATATATGAAAATATAAATTTCAGTTGCTCCATTTTGTTGCAGTTTGTAGCAATGTCTTGTAAGACCACTGAATTTGCAAAACTATAATTTCTGTCTTCTATAGTGTCTTGACAAATTCATTACGTAATAGATGCCTGTTCACAGGGACAGGTATTTCTATTTCCTTCAGTAAGGGAAGGTCTGCCTTTTCAGTGTTCAATRGGGTTAGTCCCCCGATTCAGGTCATATTACAGCTGCGTGAACAACAGAACTGACAAGAAGCATCGGGTGTGCACGAGCGGCAGAGGAAAGGGTTGGAAAAATATGGACCAGTTTATTGGAATTTGAAATTGTTGATACTTAGTAGATTGTCTTAAACTTGCTTTTATAGAATCAGTGATAACTGTCACATACCACATCGTTAGCTGAGTTATGCAGATAGCTTCATTCGTTAGATGTATAAAGTTCTTAATTATATATGTAAGAAAGACATAGGTTATTTTTACAGTTAGTTTAATTAAAAAGAACACAGTTATTAGCAACTGTGGCAGACCTGAAAACCAGATAGCTTGAAAGTGCAATTATTTCACCTTTCAAAACAGCTTGGGACCAAAAAGGTACCAAAGAAAATCTAATGTGTTTCAGTATTCTGAGAGTTCCTGTACTAACATAAACCAAATATGATTTGCAGAAGGTTGATGTCTTAATTTCTAGATTTTCTTTGAACAATTATATGAGGGATTGTGAGAAGAGATTGGTTGGCTTTTTATTCGCTCAAGATCTGCTTTGCCTTTTAATCTTGGAAACAGTTAAGTGTGTGTTTCAGTGTAGCCAGATTTTACCGAGAGACTTTCCAGTGGTTTCAACAGGAGATTTTGAGTTCCCAGATCATAACTGTAAAGGTAGAGAAATGAACGAACTTGCTTTTTTCCTAGTGTTTTGCATCTGCTTAAACATTTAACAAAATATCAGTGCTTTCTGAATAATTTAATTAAACGCTGTTTTGCAAGTAGCTATAACCAAGTGGTTACTCCCATAGTAGACAAGACCACATTGTTAGCATTAAAAAGGAAATTTTCAAGGTGCCCGCATTATTGACTAGGGAAATCAGAAGTTCCGGCTCATTTTTCTACTACAAAGGCATTTTGTTTTCTGTGCATAGTAGCTGCTGTAACCAGCAAGAGTTAAGTCTGCTCAATTAAAATCTTGTAGTTAGAAGTATGTTGATAGTTGCCCATTCCCTGCTGTGTTCTGGGTTTTTCAACTGATTTAAAAATAAAGTCCTATAACCAGTCAGAGCAGCAAGCAATGCAGCGTTTTGAGGTTCCACAAAGACAACTCACTGTTGAGGTGTGAAAGAAGCAGGACAACTTAAAAGGGGAGGATGAAGTTATTGGTGTAGTGATCGGTAGCTGGAAGGAGCATTACTGTGGTGGGTTTTTGTAAACTGTAAGAATCCCAGAAGGTTCGTAAATTGAACCTGTCTTACTTCCCCGCAGAAGGAACAGCTGGAATTATAATGGAGAAGTCAGCAGAAAGCAGGAGGTGCAGATTTCAAGCTAGGAAACATCAAATGAAATCAGACGAACAGAGGCCTCATGACTAGTAGAATAATGCGTCTTCCAAAGATGCTAGCGGTAAATTTGAGAAAGCAAAGATAATATTGGTACTTTATCACAGTTGTCCTCAGAATAAAGCACTATTTAATCTTCTCTTTGCAAGCAGAAAAGCAAGGGGGAGTGCTCTGACATTTAAGAATCGTGGTGTATCAGTTATTATTCCGTTTTCTTTTTTCTTAAGAAGGTAGAAAATATTCCTAACTGGTTCTGAGTAGTGTTGGGAGATAAGCAGTGGGATTGCCAATAAATGTGTGTGAATCTCTTTGTTTTAGATGTAAAGGATAAGCAGAGTGGGTGTCATAGCAAGGATGGTAATTAGTCACAATCCATGACGAGACAGATGACACAATAATTGCAGCATTTTGCCCTGTCATTGAAGCTTATAATTATTAGTGCAGCTAACAGGATTATATTCTAACTTTGGCTGTTTTTATCACCTCTGTTATTCTGAAATATAATGGTAAAATTCCACAGTCCTCCTGAGACTAATTCTTTAAAGCATCAGGGTTGAGTGTTTTGTTGGTTTTTTTCATTTTGGTGATTTGACAACCAGATGTATTTTTCACTACACAGAATAAAAATAATTGTATAAAATGTGAGATCGGCATGATATGTATATACTCCATCCCCTCTATCTATGCACTTTAAAAGATTAAAAAAATGAAATGTTAACTTTCTGTTAGAATTCATCAGTCAAACTGGAGTCTGATTTTTTTCTTTAGCCACTTCTGCAATATGTATAAATTACTTTGAATCTGCAGACCAAGCTGTATTGCGTAGGAAAGCTGAAATGATAAATGTGTTAATGTCATTTGAATATTCAAATTACATGCATTTATTTTAATTCTTGATAAAAGCTATTCTGAAACTGTCCAGCAGCATTCAGCTACAAATAAACCTGAAGGTGAGTAAAAGCTATGATAGGGTGGCCTTCATTTAACTTCCTCTATGACACAAATAGGATGACCAGCACGTTATTTTGTATAGTAACAAACCACAGCATTGGTGTTGCTCAATGCAGAGGTCTTCCGCCACTGTTGTTCTGAATAACAGCACTGAGCAGGAAACTTGCTGGAGGCAACATTGTATTTTGCTCTTTTTTTGGCCATAGTTCTGACTTTGCCAACACTGCTCACAGCCATAGGAACCAATGTTTTCATTGCTTCTGGGATGTGATCAGCTAACTTAACTCCCCTTAGTAAATGGTCATCATTCCACTGCACAAGCCTGAGCTACTCCAGTTTAAGTGAAGAAATGGCCATAATTCAGTTTTATAACCACTGTAATCCCAATAGGAGGCTTTCTGCTCCCCAAACCTTTTATTTTTTTAAAGGACGAATATACATGGCCTAGTACAGGCTGGGAAGTTTAGTTAGTCACAACGTGCTGAAATGTGATCATGTTCCTCAGTTCCTTGTTGCAGGTTTGTTTTCTACTAAATTGTGCTATGTATTATGGTTTGTCTAAAAGCAAACTAATTAGTGAATTAAACACTGTGACGTTGAATAAAGTGCTTGCTCTGCTTCATGATGTTTGGCATTCCTACCAGCACATTAGAGGACAAGTTAGATACAAAAATTTATGTTGTGCTTTTGCTAGTGAAAATCCTTTTTGTTGTTATATGATGTCAAAGCACAGTAATATGTAGAGAACCAGTTAGAAAATTATATCACTGGGTTTATCACTTCTAAGAATGATGATTGAAATTGCATTTCTCTTCCATTGAATGAAAAGCAATATACTCAGGCTGATGCCACTTATCCATACATGGAACAAACAAGATAGTTACGGGAAGGTCGGTCTGTTGAAGTCCAGCGTTGGTTCTCTGCTCCTGTAGGGTCAGTCTACTTAAAAAGATTGTTGGTTTCATGAATAAAATAACTTAGTCAGTAGCTTAATAATTGAAGTTGAAATGTGCTGGGCATCTCTAATAAACCCTGTCTCTGGGACCCAGAGAATTAGACTAGCTCTCCCTTAGGTTTTATGGCAGTAACGTTTATTATGACATAGCACTGAAAATGTCATTGAGCTTTTTGTGGGCACCTGTGGCGCTGAGTTTGACTTGCTCTGTTTGAATGAAAGAGTTCAGGACCAGCTAATACATTAATTGGAGCATAGAACTGCCTTAATTTGAGACATGCAGCTGAGCTTGAAGGACAATAGAAAAGTGAAAATGTGTATGTTAAATAATTATGAATGTACTGGTGATAGTCATTATTTGAAAATACTTCTCCAAAATGCTGTAGTGGTACGTTCCTCCTAACATTACTGGAAACATGCTAACCTCCTCTTCAGTGGGTGCATTCTGTGCTAGTTTATACTTTGCTGAGGTACAGCATAGGTCATTAGCAAAGAAAAATATGTTTGCTGTCTTTTGATCTTTCTTGATGGGAATTTCATAGTCTGTCTACATTGTGCCTCTCTTTGGAGAATCTGCTTTTTAAAAATTCACAAGTAAATTTAAATGAAAATTGGGAATATGGTAGGCTTCCTAAGGTTTCTGTTTGGCCATTACAGTTCTACCTCTCTACTTTAGACAGTGCCCTCATACCCTAAGCCTCATTCTTTTGTCATTGCTTAGCAAGTAGCTAATTGAAGTATGTCTGAAAATAATTACAGTCCGTCTTTGTACTTGAAGTTTGTCATTTTCCACATATTTTTGTTTGACCTGCTTCTCTTTTGAGAAGCACTGGTCCTTCTGAATATTTCTGCTGATTTGCTCAGTTTAGTGCTCAGTCTTCTGCTTTGCATTGCCCAGCAATCTGTTGTTCACATGTAGTGTCTCTGCCCACACTTTTGTCCTACAGGCCAATTCAAAGGCAAACTAATTTTAAGTAATCTTAACCTAAACACCCTTGCTTCCTCTACTAGGAGGATAGTCTATACTGGGATGCCAAGCATAGGTACTTTATGGGTTTAAGCATTCTACAAAGGCATGTTTTAGTGGATATTTAAAAAATAAAAAGTCAGTTATTTTCTTCCAGAAGCTAATTTAAGTTTCATGCGAATCCTGATCCAACACCCATTGACTTCATAGGTCTAATCTGAAGCCTACTACAGGCTGGACTCATGCCAAAGCAAGCAGGGTGTGGGGAAGCTAAAGCTAACAGTGATGACACATCTGCTAGAAAAATACTAGAAATCCGATTTGTTTTTCCTCTTCACTATAGTTGTGCAAACATGCTGACCTCAGCGTTTGACTCGGGAGAAGCTGTCATGGTGCTCAGAGAAAAGGMTTTTTTGTAAAGACTTCCTATCTCATTTTCTCAACTCTATCATAATATTGAAAACACAATAATTAAACAAAGCAGACAGATACAGATAGTTGTAAATATCTTGCTAACTGAGTAGAACAAAAATATTTCGTATATACATTCTAAATTCTTGAAAAAATAAATGAGTCACAGTGGCCTAATGTCACCAATATTCTTATGGCACAAAGCTGGTTTTAGCTACAGCTGAAATGGTTTAATATTTCATTTTTCATTTCATGCAAAATATCTTCTATGCCAACACACTGTTACATTTCTGTAGGACTTTTCAGTAAGCATAAACCAACGTTCTGAACTTGCAGACTTTAGAATTGTGCATTTTAGAAGTATAAAAATATTAAGGTAAAAATATTAAGGTAATGCTCAAGTTTAAATTAATGCTATGAATAGAGAACTAATAATAACTTATTAAGCAGAAGATATTAGTCTGACTTAATTGAAAAGAGCAATATTTAGCTTAAATGAGAGCTATGACACGTGATGATCAAGTTTTGCTCCTGATCTATTATTTCTTTTTAATCCCATGGTCATGTGCCTAAAGACCTTTTTGTTTGTTTCTTTGTTTGTTTTGCATCCAGAGGAGCAAAGGGTAGAGGGAGTGTTTGTGGAAGACCTTACAACCTTGCTGCTCTAATGAGTGGGAATAAAAGCTGAAGCGGCAGCCTCTACAGAAACACATGCTTCAAGGAGAATCCCTATTGCTTATGAGCCATTAGCATAGACATGTTTTAATGAGTATATGCTCCTGACCTTCCTTCTGATGGAGAGGAACAGCTGAACACAAATCATATAAATTGATACCATCTCATGTCACTATGTTAAATAAAATGTATATAAGGATTACTAGGCCTAGTAAGAGCAAATTCAGAGTTGTGGTCTCTAGTAATTTAAAGGATAAACCAATCTACTCCTATTTTATGATAGCCTCCATTATCATATGTTATATGAAGAATATTTATGCAATGCTGATTGGTTCAGAATTAAGTGTTACAGTAGTTCTCTCTTCTCTTCTCTTAGGTATCCAAGGCTGCAGCAGATTTACTGGCATATTGTGATGCTCATATTGGAGAAGATCCCCTTATTATTCCAGTGCCTGCATCTGAAAATCCCTTTAGGGAGAAAAAACTCTTTTGTACTATCCTTTGAGTCAGTTTTCAATTAAAAATGTCTTCTGCTACAATTTGGTATCAGTGTTGCATGCTTTTAGTTTTAGCATTTTTTTCTTCAGATATCGATACTTAGCCTATAACTACAATGTTTTTAGAAGGTAGTGCATTTTCTGGTAAAAAATAAAAATTTTAAAAAAAATCCTAAAAAATTCAAGGTAATCCTTATCTTTCAGACCAATGTACAAGTTTAATTTCAGTTCATCATAAAGATTCTTTTGGTCTTAAGGAAAGTATTGAGTATACTATCAAATTGTAGATATCTTTGCCAGTCATAGATTTTTCTGAGACCTAAATGAGTCATACCTATTCTGAAGCTATTTTTAACATTCTTATTTTCTTTGGAAGGTGAATTTAATTCATTTGCCTTTACAAATTTGTATCTAAAGAGAGTAGTGTGACCTTTCCTCAAGTAGCACTATTTAGGAAAAAATGCCAGTGATTTACGATGTTTGGAACGATCAGTCTTATACAGTAAGAGGTGTTTATAAATATGTTTTGTGAAGACTGTAATAAACTTGACTACAAAAACAATCTTAGTAAAGCAACATTGTAACTACAAGCAAAATGAAGATGTATAGTTACACACCAGGACTGCATCAATAAAACTGTAGAAAAACGTGGGTGCTTCTATCTTATTTTAAATGATAATGATTTAAATTAGTTTAGAAAGTAAACTCAACTGTAATATATCAGCTGTTCCTGAGGGTCTTCGCGGAGGGTGTAAATCTGCCCTGATCAGTACAGGGAGGGGGACTACATTTTCTAAGCAGCTCTCCACATGCTTTTGCCCATGAGAGCAAGACTTTATGGGGATGGAGAGTAATGGTAAATGAATGCTGTTCTAACATATGCAGCGAGACCACTGTGCCATCGACAGCCACTAAGTTTGTATATTTTGAAGTCACAGATTAGTCATGAGAGAAGTTATCAGCAAGTCGCTTGTGGAAGTTCTGGGAGGTTTTTTGTTTTGACTTTGTTTAAAGTGCAGTGAGAGGAAGAGAATGAGGTATGGAATATGACTGATCTGTCTTCTTCGTTAAGTAAAATTAATCAATCAAGGCATCTGATGGAAACAACTGTTACAGTATTGGCTTTTTTTTTTTTCTCTTCATTCTTCTCCTTCAGAAAAATGTGAAATCTCCTCTCTGGTCTGATACATTAGGAGAGTTCCCTCACTGCAGTGCTTTATATGTACAGTGTGTCAATATACTGGAAATGTCACTCCTTGGAAATGCCTGTGAAGTCGGCCCCACACGTGAAGCAGGAGACAATTTTCTTGGAGAGCTGCACTAGTCTGACTGAGTCGAAGCTCTGAATAGCCACCCATAATGGAGCATGCTTCTTCCGCACAAACTTGTATTCCATGAGCATCTTAAATACCTGCAAGGCAAAGACTAGCTGGGGAAGTGAGGGCCTTGGGATGTACTTAAATGCTGAATTTAGATGCTAAAAAAGGGCAGTTTGGTGAATGAAGCCGTTTGCGTTTAGCCCAAAGTGCACATACCTGCTCCAGCTTATTTTTAGCAGTTTCCATCAATGTTTGCTGTAGTGTTTTGTGCAGTGGAAATACAAGATGTCTGCATTGTACAAGTTTTGTTTTCTTTGCCAATCGACTTGGATAATGYGCCGCACCCAACTGCATTCAGCCGTCAGTCTAGTGACACGAGACAGGTGGCTCTGGACTGTGGTTCTGCTGCAGGCCAGCTCGTTCACCACATCTGCCTAACACAGAACCTCCATGTTAATTTACTTCCTGTAATATTATTGTAAAAAAACGATATTCCTTCTAACCGATAGGCTTTTGGGATGTCTTTCATTTAAAGGTTTGGTTTTTAATTTGGCAGCTGAAGACAGCCGTAGTCTAGTAGGCACAGAGCTGCTTCACAGTACCTATTCTGAGAAACATTCAAATGTCTTGACCAGGTCTTGTCTTGGCTAGGTTCATCCTTGGTTCCCATTTCGAAGTTTCCAGCCTAAGATTCCCATTCCTAACTTTTAACAAGAATATTTCTTAATGCATGCTGTGTGCAGCTTTATTTTGGGGGGTAGAGAAATAGGCCTTAGCTAACTGAGTAGCTATTTTATTGACAGTGAAATAAAAATGGCTTTCTGAAAATATTTGTTAAAAAGGAGCAACAAAATGCTTAATAAGGTTCTTCAGGGAATCCTTCCTACACTGTGCATGATTTGGTAACTGCTCTGATCACCATGGCAACATTTTCATTTGTCCTTCTGCATGTATGGTTTTAACTGGAACAGCAAGGGAGGGGAATATAGGGCATACAGCTTTATTCTCAAAGGCTTTGTAACAACTTGCATTTGTGGCTCATCATTAACATTCCCATCTAAAATAACAAAATTGCCACAGCTTATTACAGTATTGCAAACAGCTTGCTTTCTGTTTCCAATTAGCGTTAGCATCTGAGGTTCTGAGATTGAAACATTTCACAGTAGTTTTGAGCATCGCTAGTTACAAAAGCTGCATTTACAAAATCCAGTATTATTTTTCAGAAGAGGTGAATGTCATTGTTTTGGACTTAAGGTTTTCTCCAAAATTTTTCCTGAAGTAGTGAAGGTGTTGGACCTCTTATGTTTTTAATAGCTGGCTCCCATATTTGTGGTTTCTTTCATCCGTTTGTAACTTAATCAGGTAAAAAAAATGTGTATCTATTAAGATGGTTTCATGCTTCTAGTTTTAAAAAAGAAAACACATGGAGTACTGTAAATTGCATATTTATGTTCGCAGATGTCTATAATGTACCTGAAGAGGTTAAACTGTGTAAGCATAACTCCATAGTGGAAAACAGGACAGCTTTCTCTAATATCATTGGGCTTTATTCACCAGTTCATTGAATGAATATATACTACTGGCAAGTTACTAATTTGAAGGGGGGAAGAAAAGGGAGGGGGGGCACACCTGGAAGATCAGCAGTTCAAAATAATTGTAACAGCTTTGGATCACATAAGAATACATGGCTTTATTCAAGAACACCATCAAAATACTGACTCTCTGAAGAGCATGGCATCATCTGGKTTTTTTATGCCAGCTTGATCCACAAATCAACATTTAAAAGAATGTCTTTTCCTCCAGTCCCTCCAAACCATAAAATGTCTTTGTCATTATTATATTTTTTGCTGCTTAGACTTTTGGGGTGGTTTAGATAATCTGCTATTGATAGTTGAGTTTCACGCTCAAACGTCTTGCCTCAAACTCTACACAAAAATATCTGAAAATTCTTGGACGCTTTTCTAAAAACAATTACATACTATATCATGAAGTACAGCATGATTTAAAAAAAAATGCCCTCCAAAATGTGGCTTTGCCTCACAGTAAGGTATCCTGTAGGCTGAAGCAATGAGTTTCTCTTTTCATCAAACTGCCTGGTTTGGTTCCCACTAACTTCAATGAGAACAAGACCAGGCCTGTTACCCTCCTCGCGTTGTACTCTCCTCTCTCTCAGCTTTATTTCATATGCCATTAAGCTTGTCACTTTTTATTTCAGGCCCAGAAAATAATGCATGCTCACTGCTAGCAGCGTGAGTTGGTGCTGTCATCTCACGGAATGAGAACTTCGGAACAGAAGTTGGATTCAAGGAGTTTTTGACATACTATTAGCAATCCTTTCTTCATATCCTAGTGCTTGCTGCTCTGATGAAATGAAACTTCCCAATGGTGGATTAATGGTAAATTGTAATGTATCAGTAGCACTTGTGGGGCTGGCTGTTTTGCATTCCTCAGATTAATCTCCTTGGTTTACCTTGAATTTAAAATGTTATCATTTCAATACTGAAAACTATTTCCCGCCTCTCTATTATGTACCAAATTCTCCTTCTTTTCTTCCTACACCATGTATTAAATTAGTAGCAGGGTGCTTGGCTGGTGCTAATAGGCAAGATTTTTAAGCTAGCCTTTACAAAATTGTGGTCAAAGGAGGGGAAAAATGGAAGGAAGTTTAAATTAAGCTATTCTAGGTCACACCATGGATTAAAATAAATACAAACTTTGCTGTCAGTGACACAAAGGTAAATACAGGAGGTGTTGCCAACTGATTCGGAAGGACATCGTAACAAAGCATTTTTGCAGTGACTTCCAATAGGATCATCTCCAGCAGAAGGAAAGAACACTTCAAGAACAGTGGTCTGTAAAGGTGCTTATTAAAGCCTGGAACTTTAATATAGCAGTCATTTATCCAGTTGGGTTTCTGATATCAAAGGAGTAACAAAAGATGTACTTTGGCAGGAGCTGATTATATAGTTTTTCCTATCTCTTCATTGTATAGGGGTAAAAATCTGTATACATAATTGTCCTAGAAAATGCCATAGTTATGGCTCTCCTTTGGGCCTGCATCAGAATCTGGATTTGTTTCTTCGAGGAGACTAAAGAAAACTTGGGGGAGGAGTGGTTCCTAAGAAATAGAGGGTTCTTGTACTGAAAACTAGTAATACTTAAAGTCGTCAGACTGACTTAAATAGTACTGAAATGTGTGAAAAATAGGGGGCAAAATTACCAGAATAAGTGCTATATAAAAAGTTACAGGCACCTGTGTATTTAATCTTTAGGGAGAATGACATTTGGAATAAATACTGTACATTTGCATCTAACTGAATTCAGCTTTATAGCACTATTAAACTAAGTACAGCCATAAATACCAGAACTGGTATGGGAACAACTTGTCAAGTACATTTACACCACTCACACTTGTGAACAAACAAAATGAGCAGCTTTACCCTAAAATAGGGTCTTCTCTTTCCCAAATTCCTATTACAAGTAGAAAATGCACAGGATCGTCTATTACTGCCACCTACTGACAAAGTGATAAACAGCCGACTGAAACAGAAAAAAATATCAACATCAACTAGAAATGACTCCAAAGCGGGATTGTAAATTAATATACATACTCTCCGAAACAGAGAGCCAGTGCTTCTGTTTTCATCATCTGCATTGTGTAAGGTATTTCCTGTCACTGTGGTACTGCTGGGGTGTGATTCAACCTCATGCTTCAGTTCCAGAATTCTCAGGTTAGGAAAAGACAAAAGTCAAATACATGATTTGGTTAAATAGGTCAGGTGTCTAGCTAAAAAACACTTTAAAAGTTGTGGAAATCTTTGGGTGTACCAGTTGGAGTTGCTGTGTACTCCCTTCTTAATTTCATTTTCTAGTTTCACATGTAACTTGGATGCTTGTTCCTCATTGCCACCAGTTGTGCCACCACTTACACTTTTGCCTTTTGCTCCCTCGAGCAGGTGATGTGACTGCAAACGGCAGTAAGGCCTGGCTCTAGGGCCGAGCGGGCCCCCCACGCAGCGAGCCGCTAATAGTCTCTCCTGTTTGCCTTCCCCTTTGCAGATCTGTGCAACAGCTTTCATGTGGCTGACTGCTGCACTACTCCTTCACACTCAAACTTTGCTCCTGGCTGCTGGGTTTTTTATTTCAGGGTGGGGTTTTTTCCAATTATTAGAGTCTAGGCCAAATACTTCCTCGTGTGCCACAGCATAAGTATACGGCCAGAACAGAGCTTAGGCCACTGCTTACGCTTAGAATAGCATTTTACGGAAAATGCACTAGACATGGCGTAAGGACGTGTTTCAAAAGACCACCCATTCCGCAAAATTTGTTTGTTGCGTAGCCTCTCACTGTACCATATCCTGTTGTGCCTTTGAACTTTAGGCTGCACAGCTGAGCCCTGTATTCTTTGTATAGCATGCTCTAAAGAGATGTGCAATTTTTTTCAGTGAAAGGAAGGAATGAGCCAAACTTTAGAGAAAAGAACCATTGTGACTTTTTAAAAACCTTTCAAGTAGCAGTGACTTTGAAGATCTTTACAGTGTAACAGCCTCTCTCTGGCAAGTGTGGCTCACATGACTTTTGGCTGTAAAATTATCCTTAACTTTCTTGTTGCAAAGACTGTTCGCTGCCATAGTTCTTGTACTGCTGCTTGTCTGAGAGGTTTCCCCCTGGAGAGCACACCAGCTTTTACCCTACTCATCAGAACACAACACACAGATTTCCAATATATATATATCTGTAGTGCTGATATATAAATATGTTAGTCATATCCTTAAAAGGTCAGGTGAAAAAACTTCAGATGCTAAGGTTCTCATGAAAAAATACCTAACAGAAACTTTGAGAATATAAGGAATGTCATAAATAATAGCTTCTCTGAGGCCTTTTCTTCTTTCTCAGACAGCACATACATGTTTTGTTCTGGGAGTTCGCTTCAGACTCTGGAAAATAACTATAGAGAGCAACTGTGAAATATCTATTCATGAGAACTTAGAAGGCCATAAAAGTGATTACATTTCTTTACAGTTCTGCCCGTACCAGCTAAACAAATACTTGCAACAAGGATGTGAACACATTTGAGGATATTTAAACAGAATCTGAATAAATGCAAAAAATACATTAAAAGATCATTAAGGAAGCTAAGTTAAGCACTCATTTAAGAAACGTCAGAGTTAAATTTGCTTATGCATCTTCCATTTGCCTCTCTCATTTGTATGCACTACTATTCCAGAYTGCCATTGCAGGAATTCCCACAAGGCACAGTATAGGCAATGCTCAGTTAATGAGCACTTACTCAATACTGTTTTGGTGTCTTTATTCATTGTGTAGCTCCGGGCCTGATTTACTCACAAATTTCTGCTTTCAATGTAGAACTATTCCCTGATGAGCTTCTCTGTGGTGCTTATCACGGATTGCTTCACAAAGTATCTCCACAGTATCCTGGAGGAATGCGAGGGTGGGAATGCTTCCCATCTTACAGCGGGAAGCTGAGGCAGAGCCTGAACAGAACGGGTGAGATTGTCAGTACCTGCCTCTTCAGAGTACTTAGCTCTTTCAACATYTCAAACAATGTTCCCATTTGCTCAAGCTTCAGCTGTGAAGCCTCAACTCTACAAACTGGAGTGACTTTTGCAAGTCAAACGCCCAGAAACTAAGGGAAAAAAGCAACATGAAATGTTTAGTTTCATGATTTTCCTGGTAGCGCACAGAGGGAATGACAGAACCCAGTTCTCCCAAGCAGCAATGACCCTCAGCCTTGTAACACTATTTTGTGGTCCCACCTCATTCACCTCGCGTCTTCTGCAACAAATGAAGCGGCCATCTGGTGCATTCTCCAGCAGAGCACGTCCATCCTAAAGCAGGGTAAGCACATGAGGGGAAAATAGCACCAAGTCATGTAAATTTTTTTTAATGAAACCTAGCCTGAATATTATCTATCCAATGATAGATTATAATGAAATGATAAATAATATGTGGCCAATCTGCTTTGTTATCCCCCCAACAGCTTAACTCTCTACCAGGCATGTGATTAAAAAGCATATTTGCTGTCGTAGGTCTCAGCAGGACTTCCTGTAAACCTTATTCTCTTCTGTACCTGCATCCTGAAGTCTTTGTCACTTGTTAAAAATAGCTGTATATTAGCTGCACATGAAGTAGCACCAGCCCCACCAGCTGGCTGTTGCCTGATTATTGGATATTTGGTGTTGTTCCACATCTCTGCAAGACATTCCGCTGTTTGGTCTCTGAGATGTGCCTGTCAAGATTTAGCTGCTACTACATGGGYGGGTTTGAGTCCATTTCTATTTTTGATTGTCATGAACATGACAAGGAGTCAACTAAGACTGTGAAATTTATTATTGCTGTATTAGTATGTTTGGATAACTGTGATGTCCTGCAAGCCAATTTTGTGTGATAGTTATCAACTCTTGTGCAGGTTAGGCTGGGTCCGATTAAAAAAAAAAAATCCAACTGAACCACACCTTCTTTCCAGAAGATGACAAAGATATTCTAATTTACCCCTCTCTAGAATAAGGGATGGTGACTTGGTCATCCACCAGGATGCTCAAGTGAGCACTTTGTGAGAGGACATGGAACTTGAAGCTCCACCTTCACTCACTAAAGGAAAGTGAGTTGACGAAAGTTGGGTTATCTTTGAACATGACGTCAGAGCTGTTTTGGTTGCTAGGTTCTTGCAATGCCAGTGAAAGGAAGACCCTACAGAATATTCTTGGACCTCAGAGAAGTCAGTCTAAACTGTGGCTTCTGCCACAAATCAGAGCCATGTGCCAAAATTGTTAAAACTTCTGCACAGAAAACATGAGGGAAGAAGAGCAAGTTACTACACTGTTTTGCTGACCTAATTCAGCAAAACTTAAAGCCACTGCTCCAAATGGACATGAGGATACAAAAACTTCATTTAAAAAAAAAGGGTCAGCAAAATACTAGAAAAATAATTTTAGACAAAACCAGAATGTTTTTTTCTTAATGTTCTTCATTAACTTCGTTAACTGGAAGTTAATTTGGAAAAAATAACTGGAAAAATTATGGAGAAGATTATACTGAGTACTATTGAAAGGCATTTAAAGAATAATGCGACCATCAGGCACAGTCAACATGGGTTCACAAAGGGAAAGTCCTGTTTAACTGATTTGATAGCCTTCTATGAAAGGGTCACCCGCCTAGTGGATGAAGGGAAGGCGGTGGATGTAGTTTTTCTGGATTTTAGTAAGGCTTTTGATACTGTCCCTCACAGTATCCTTCTGGACATGCTGTCCAACTGTGGGATGAGTGGGTTACGGCGCGCTGGGTGAAGAACTGGCTGAAGGGCAGGGCTCAAAGGGTTGTAGTGAATGGGGCTACATCTGGCTGGTGACCGGTCACCAGCGGTGTTCCTCAGGGCTCAATTCCAGGGCCAGTTCTGTTCAATATATTTATCAACTATCTGGATGTAGGAGTTGAATGCACCATTAGCAAGTTTGCTGATGATACCAAACTGGGAGGTGCTGTTGACTCTCTTGAGGGACAGGAGGCCTTGCAGAGGGATCTAGGTAGATTGGAGCATTGGGCTGTGATTAATGGGATGAAATTTTACAAGTCCAAATGCCGGATTCTGCACCTGGGACGGAGTAACGCTGGGCACAAGTATAAATTGGGAGAGGAGTGGCTGGAGAGCAGCCCTGCAGAAAGGGACCTGGGGGTGCTGGTCGACAGCAGGCTCAACGTGAGCCAGCAGCGTGCCCTGGCAGCCAAGAGGGCAAACAGCAGCTTGGGGTGCATCAAACACAGCATAACCAGCCGGTCAAAAGAGGTGATTATCCTGCTGTATTCAGCATTGGTGTGGCCTCACCTGAAGAACTGTGTGCAGTTCTGGGCCCTACAATTTAAGAAGGATGTGAAGGTCCTTGAACGCTTCCAGAGGAGGGCMACAAAGCTGGTGAAAGGGCTGGAAGAAATGTCCTGTGAGGAGTGGCTAAGGACTTTGGGCTTGTCTAGTGTGGAGAGGAGGAGGCTGAGGGGCGACCTCATTGCTCTCTACAGCTTCCTGAGGAGGGGATGTGGAGAGGGAGGTGCTGATCTCTTCTCCCTGGGATCCAGTGATGGGACGTGTGGGAATGGTTCAAAGCTGCGCCAGGGGAGRTTTRGACYGGACATTAGGAAGCATTTCTTTACCGAGAGGGTGGTCAAACACTGGAACAGGCTTCCTAGAGAGGTGGTCGATGCCCCAAGCCTGTCAGTGTTTAAGAGGCATTTGGACAATGCCCTTAACAACATGCTTTAACTTTTGATCGGCCCTGAACTGGTCAGGCAGTTGGACTAGATGATCATTGTAGGTCCCTTCCAACTGAAATAGTCTATTCTATTCTATTCTATTCTATTCTATTCTATTCTAACTTTTCAGAAATTATTAAATGATTTTAGCTGGAACCTACCAAATGTTGCAGTGTGAAACAGGTCATTGTCACTGCAACCCTCAGCCTAAAGGACTAAAGTGTGGAATAGCTTCAAGAGAGTCCATTCTTCAACTGGGAAGCACTGGGCAACCCTAACAAAAAAAATCTCAAAACATTCAGTGCAACTTATAACACCCCATAGTTCTCTAGGTTCAGAGCTTCTTACAGACCCCAGCTACAGGCTATTCTACAATCAACTGGTATGAAGGCGTTGCAACCATGCCCTGAAGCATTTAACCACTATGATGGAAAGAGTCAAATCAATGTGGTTTCTCTAAAGGAAATACTGCCTCCTTGACCTTTTTAGTTCCTTGAATCTCTTAATAAAGGAGACCGTAGAGTAGAATTGGTAGTCATACCGTATCTGGATGTTTTTTCAAGTGACTAATAAGTCTCCCTTAAGAGACCATTAAGGAAGATAGCCATGGGCAAAATCTTGTCAGATTCTTGCCTCCATTCAGTGTACAAATGAGTGCAGGCCTCGAGCCACACTGGCTGCACGCTGCGTGCTGCCCAAAGCTTTCTAATAGCATCTCGCGTCACGCCTGTCCATCACGGTCCTTAGAGCTGGCTGGTCACATACCATTGACTTTTCTTTGCTGCTGCTAATGATATGAGCTGGCAGGCCCGTCAGCAAGACAGCCTGTTTTCCAGAGAACAGTTTTTTCAGGATTCCTTTGTCTGTCCTCAGGACACCCCAGCGACACTGACAGCATTAATAGCCCAAGCCGAGGAGCCTGGGAACTCCTCTGCRTCTGCAGTTCATCCTGATTGGAAAGCTGAAAGGGGAGGCAGGGAGACATCTCTTCTGTTTGGGAAAATAAACAAAAGCTATTTCTTCTAAAGATCCTAAGGAAGGTAAGGAAAGGATTGATAATTCCTCAACACAGACAGTGAATCTGTTTAGGTTATGAACACTGGAAAAAAAAAGACACACTCTTGGGATGCAAATTTACAACCCTTTAAACTCTAATAAAATCCTTCATACCCTGATCTGTAATCTCTTTTAATATTTTTTTCTTTAAATAACTGAAGGCACAATGATTTTGTGGAAYGTAATATATCAGTATTACTGCAAGGTGTGGAGAAAGTTAAGCTCCAAATCCCCAAAACAGAATCTTTCACCAGTCCTTCCTTTGCTTTCAGGTGGAGCACGCACAGATCAATAAAACACACAACTCCCTGGGGACAAACTCTGCTAAAACACACACAACTCTACCCTGCTTCTTGCTCCTCTCATCTGCTGCTAGTCTCCTAAAAAAATCCCAGTCACCCACTCGGGGCAATAATTAGGTGAACATACATTAAAAAACTGAATGCTACCGGCTGGCTAGCTGTGGTACATAACTATGGCTCTGGTATCCATCAAGGCSCGCGTGTCTCCTCCCTGTCAGACAGGAGATGCTTATCCAGAGACGTTATGCAAATTTAACAGAAGCACCTGAAGTTTGCAAGCAGCCTGGGGACTAAAATTTGTGTTTTTTCTATCTCCAGCTCTTGTGCCCAACATGTTGTGCCTGTACTGTACTTTGTGTGCCAGAGGTACAACCTGAGCCTCTATTGTCAGAAGAGTAAATCTGCTCAGAAAGCGCAGAATGAAAATGGTGTATTTTTGGTAAATGATACCAAGAAGTGGCATAACCCAAACCAAAATTTGCTGTCTTCCAGGAAAATAATTTGACATTATCTAGAAGTTGTATTCCAGATCCATTTGTCTTTTCATAGTATATATATTCATGATTCTAAAATCTCTGGAAAAATCTCATTTTTATACGGGCCAAGACTTTTCAAGAAGTGTGCCTAAAACTCGGTGCCTTGAATCCATGTTTAGACACTCCGATATCAGCTTTGCTTCCCCAAAATACTAGTCCTCATAAAAGCCCTCAAAAATGCAAGCTGAAACTGCTTTGCTAATGGGAACTTCTGAAAACCAGGTTAATGATTGGGTCTGATCATCTCACGATTTATACACAGGTGCACACTTTCAATGTTATACACAACATGAGAAGTACCACTGCTTGCATCTTCTACGGATGATGAAGTTGGGAGGCTTAGGTTACATCTTTGGCTTTAAAAATCTTGCAGAGAATCTGATAGAAAATCAGAGTAGGAAAGTCCAGTCCTCTACAATTAAACTGTATTTTTAATCATTTCCTGCATGGCTAACAAAAAATGCATATATATTATTCTTTTGACCAGGATACCCTGCTTCTGTAATGTGGAAGATGAAAGTAGGAACAGATTTCTCCTGTTTTGTACATTATATATTCCTTTATCCTTGAGCRTGGTAAGTATACCACTGTATAGAAAGCAAGACACTAAGGAATTGGGTGCTCTGTTCTGTCTGCAAGGAAGTAATCACTCCCAGACATGTTTGTAAGTAAGATGCCCATGAGTTCACCTGGCCTGGGGTAAGGCYTGGGGAGAGAACCTAACATACTTACTACAAGGAATATAGGCAAATATAGAATAATATTAGCAGTTGGTGGAGTTTTTATTTCTGCAGCTGAACCTGCTGAAACGCAAGTCAAATGTAAATAGTGATTAATAACAATAGCATTTTTGTGTAAATACTTTTCCTAGCACTATTATTTGGTGACAAGTACACACTCAATTGCATACTAAATATGTGTAAGTATGCAAACAAACTAAAGTCCATGTATTTCCAAAACATTTTCCTTTTGCTGTTTAAACCCGATATATAAAGGTTAAAGTAATTGGTTTTCCTTCTAATATCTCACTCCAGTTGATGAAAAATGAATCTTAATTAAGCTGTTTGAAAGGACTTTAAGCATTTTCCAAACACTTTTCATAGCTTGGGGATTTTCAAAAGCAGATTTTAGTCTTCTTTTCCTAAAAAATCTATCCTTTCTTTCAATTATACTTCATACGTATCAGGTTCTTTTACTAAATCGTGTGTTTCTGATAGAATAGCATCAGTGAGCATTCATTCAAGCCTTACAGCTATTACGCATAAACTTCTAGTTTATACATTAACTTCTGAGAACGTCTGCTTATTTATCCACATCACTTTTTTTCAGGTAGATTCACCCTACAGGAGTCCAGGAAACACTTCTCTCTGTTATCTGTGTTCAGAGGCACCAGAGACAAGTAACTTCTCAAGGTGCTGATAATCTTATGCTCTCCTCCATCCTATCCTAAACCTCTTTAGCCAGCGTGGTGTTCTGCAGAGGGTTGCCCTCTTGGCGGGTCAGTCTGTAGCCACCCAGCTTCTCAAAGTGGTGGCTGTGGATAAGACGTGAAGCTGAGCTGGGACTATTAACAGCTCATAAAATACTTCTGCAAGAACAAGAATACTACTGTCAATTCTTGGCCATGATCCAGTCGCAGTCAAGGACACTTTGATGGTCTAAAATCCCCCCTGGAATTTCAGTCAAGTAGCATGTTCCTTGCTGGAATAAAATACTCCAGCAACAGCTTGTAATGCCGTTGCAGTTCTTTGCCAAAGCGAAGCACTCTCTCCCCTTTATTGGATTACTACAGGATTGTTCTGGAAAGCTGTTTTGTTACTATACAATGACTTTCTAGAAGGAGCATTCAGCAGACCATCGTAGTGTTGCACAAATCAAGATTAACCGGGGAAGGATTTCCTCCTAGCCGGTGCCCCGGCGCAGCCCCGCGCCTCAGCCCTCTGCCCCGGCTGGGCCACGCTGCACAGCAGCGGTAGCCGCGGGCACGGCCAGGCCGGCGGGAGGCGAGGCCGGCGGCTGGGGCCCGAGGGCAGCCCGGGCGGTCACCGGAGACGCCCCGCGGCTCCCCACCGGGAGCCCCCAGCGACTCTCTCCCCCCCTCCCCCGACGTCTACGCTTCCCTGCCATGTAAAACTTGAGATAAAGCCGTGCTTCCTCGGCATTTCCCCGCGGGGGAGCACGCCCGCTCGGCTCTCCCCGCCGAGCAGCGTCCGCCCCGCCGTGCGCGGCAGACTCGGCGCCGCTCGCCTCAGCTTCTCGGGGCCGCGCCGCGCCGCCCCGCGGCATTGTGGGGGCTGTAGGCGGCCGCCGCCGCCGCCCGCGCCGCAGCCGCCCACCGGGACTGGGGCGGGACTGCAGCTCCCGGCGGCCGCGGGGCAGCGGAGCCCGTCCAGGCCGAGCGGCGGCGGCGGCGCGGGGAGGAGCCGCGGGCGGCCGAGTCGGCCCGTCGCCCCGTCGCCCCTGGGAGAGGCCGGCGCGGAGGGGAAGGGGCTGGCTGCGGCGGCGGCCAATGCGAAACTGGCTGGTGTTGCTGTGCCCCTGTGCGGTCGGGGTCGCGCTGCACCTCTGGCTGCTGCTCAGCTGCCCCGGCGGCCCCGGGAGGCACCCGGCAGGTAGGGAAGGACCGGGCGGCGGGGGCTGCCCGGGGCACAGGCACCCCGGGCGGGCGGGGCTCCCCCACACCCAGGAGCCTGGTGAGGAGAGGTCGGGGGCAGCGGGGCTGGCGGGGCAAGGCGCTTGTGGGGCTGGGGGAACGGAGGTGGGTGCATCGGCCCGCGGGTGGCTGGGGCAGTTAACGGGGCCGGGAGGCCAGGAGCCGCTCGGCGGCGGCCCCGGGGAGTGGCCCGCGCGTGCCGCCGCGCGGGGAAGGGGAGGGGGGAAGGCTGTGGCCGTTAAACGGTCGGGGCCGTCCCCCCGCTGCGTAACGCCGCGGCGGTGCCGGCGTTTCTGTGGCTGTGGGCAGCACTTCTACCGGCGGGTCTGCCTGCCGGCTGCGGGGCTCGGGGGGAGCCCGCCGGGGAAAAGCGCCCGGAGCGCCTGTGTGGGATCATCGGGAGGTAACGAAAGCGCCGCGCTGGTTCTGCGACTTAAACCGGAGGTACCGACCGCGGTCGTAATTTTCTGTGGGGCAGCAGCCCCTTCTGAAAACCCCTGCCCTCCCGCGGGGTGCCCTCCCGCTCCCACTGAGGTAGGTACGTGCGGAAGAAATTCCCACCGATTTCACTTGTCGTCCCCAGTCCCAGCAATAGTTCTTTGCGCCGTGCCGTGTTTGCTTTAGCAGTCTTTAAAACCCCTATGGTGCAAAAAGCTATTCGTAGGATCGGGTATGATCTGACACAAGTGAAATCAGACCCCTAAGGGCTTACGTTGTGCTTTTCATAAAATGACTTGTAGTTTTCAGGYTCCAAATCTGCATGCCTGGTAGAAACAGGCACCTGTTGGAACAGAAACTTTTGGCAGCTACCCATAGGTGCTGTTTGAGAACATTAAGAAATACTCTACAGGACATCTGAAAAAATGATAAGGAAAAAATGGTGGTTTTTTACTTGCGATCCGCTTAGAACTCTGTTTAGCGACCCAGTAGCCTGTTCGCTAACAAAGCCACACTTTGCGACTGGTGCCTGTTCCCTGTGCAGAGTGTACACAACTGTGAGGCAATGAGAGTCTGCTGATTTCCAGTGGTAGTTAATAATGCAAGCGTGAAAGGAGCAAGGTCAGTGCATTTGAGTAGTCTGAAGGCTGCAGAGTTGTATGGATGTCTCTGTGCCTGTATTCTGGCCATTGCATATCAAATGAGCAGTGGTCACACTTGAATCATAAGAGAACGGGAGTTCCAGTTGTTAGCCTGAAGTGCTAACAATTGAATTTGTCTGGTTGGTTTTGTTCCTCGCCTTT
The DNA here is from genome assembly GCA_035582835.1 of Phoebastria nigripes. Classification (NCBI taxonomy): domain Eukaryota; kingdom Metazoa; phylum Chordata; class Aves; order Procellariiformes; family Diomedeidae; genus Phoebastria; species Phoebastria nigripes. Next base: position 1,429,625 of record JAYKAV010002788.1, read on the forward strand.
CACAGTGCTGCTTTTGTAACTTCAGTGCGTTAATTTGGATTTGGAAGTGGCAATGTGGAATCTCATGATGCCCTTTCCTGCAGAAATGTGTTTTCCACTAACAAACATTTCTAAAGAAAATCCAGAAGTTTCTCAGTTGGGGGGGGAGGGAGGGAAGGAAGAAGCTTTGCTCTTCAGAGATTCACTGTTTCAAGCAGTTATTATTGGAGTTTGTTTTTGTCACTGTGAAACTATGTTGCATTGGATAATGTTAGAATAACTAGGATTAAAAAAAAACAGTGCTTTTTTAATACTGAAAGAGTAAGTGTACATTTTGTTTGTGCAAGGGTTATTTAGTTGTAACCTATTGAGTAATGTATTCACACTGAGGAGAGAAAAACTGATGCCTCTTATAAAAAGAGAACTTCCATCATCTGTAGGAAAATGCTCAATACTGTATATGTGCTGTCTCTTTGTAGGCCTGATCCTTGCATGATAATTTAAGGAAGAGTCTGCCTCTTAGCCTTCAAAGTACTGTGAAATGTACAAGCTGTAGGTATGGCTGCCTTGCCAGAGGAAAGAAGGATGAGCTAAGGGACCCCTTTTATCTCTGATGTCTTCTGTGTTACATTTTTTTATTATTCAGAGTGTTTTAGGAACATTAATGAATTTGTATACAAGAGTAAGAAATGTCCCTATTTATTAAAAGGCTTCTTGAATCTGAAACTATTTAAGAGGATCTGGTACTGCCTGATAAAGCCAGTCTTGTTTCGTTTGATTATTGAGTAATCTTTTTTTTTTTTTCTCTTGTTTACTGCTCCAGCTGCTCTACTACCTGGAATCACTGGTATGAATGAAAACTAAATCTGATCATGGGACAGTGTTTTACAATAGCTGTGACATAAAAATGCATTATTTGTGTATTCTTTGGTATTTCTGTGTAGTGTCTGTGTGTCTCAACAGTTGTGTAGTGTCTCAACAGTTGCAAAATTAGCTACCAGTGGAGGTCAAAGGCAGAGTGAACAATTCTATTTCTTGAGGAGTTTAATTCCCCTCTCAATAGTAATCGCGCACACAAATGGAAATTTGTTAAAAAGTTGATAACCTGTTTTAGTGATTATTGACCTTGACATCATTGACTCTTTAAGACAAGACTGGAATAGACATCTCTGGCCATCAATTCTGCTTACTTTTTCTAATAAGCAACTCTTGATCTCTGTCTTAAAATGGCAGCTGGGCAGCCTACATTGGGGTGGTTTTTTGTTTGTTCACTTGGATTTGTAGCAGTCTTAGGAGGAGGTTGTTCCAGAAGCTTGTTGTCCTGATTGGAAGTGTTTCCTCATTTCTGGCCTAAACTTACTTGCAACTGGTTTATGCCCTTCTGTTCTTAAGCCTTTCAGTTAAAAGAGTCTTCCTCCTCTTTCAAGTACGCCTCCATCATGTAACCATACAGATCAAGGGTATCTGTTTTAAACTTTTGTTTTCTTAAGCTGAGCAATTCAGGTACTTCTAATTTCTACTGGCAAAATAGGCTTTCCATTTCTGGAAAGCAGTGCATTTTTGTTGTTTATAGGTCAGATGATTTTAAATGTAAACAGTGTTCTAGTCTTCACTCATTCCATCTACTTCTCTTCYTCTGTTGGAAGTACCTTCTTTAATAAAACCTTCTTCTTAACTACCCCATGTGAAAGGCCTGTAGTCTGCCTGCATGCTTTGGCTCTCAGTTGCGTCTCTCCCTGTGCAGTATTCTGACATTCTCTGTGTTCATGATCACTTTTCACCTCGGTGTCACAGAAGACTGAGTGCACTTCTTGTAGCCAGTACTCATTAATTGGGGGGGGGGGGGGAAATAGGAACAGTTCCGAGACCAAAAGCACTGGCCTTTGCTTCGGTGTCCTGACTTTGGTGGTTCCCTGCCTTCTTTTTGTTCATCAGTTAATGGGACTGTAATTCATACCTCTGAGCAAGACTTGTGCAAGAACATGCTTTTAGGTTTAATTGAAGTCCTTGTCTAACTGGTTACAAACAAGTGCTATCCAAAGGAAGTTCGTGGGTGGGAAGCTTTAGTTAATTTTTGTAAAAATCTTAGATAAATACTAATTATAAAATGACCTCAGAAACTTGAGAAAGAACAGACAGACCTCCTTTTAGCACTCCAGGTGGATTCATTGCTAACTGTGTGTTTTAATTGATGGCACAAGTCTTCTTGAGTAGGAAATTACTCATTGTAGGGCTTCAGTTACAGTGCCTAATCAGAAAGCCCCACACAATGTAATATGCTACTTCTTTGCTGATGCTAATGCCCTTTAAGATGTTATTCCTGCTACATTTCTGGGGGTGTGTGGCAGCTAAGAATTGGCCCTTTTGGTTTTGTTAGAGTCAATCTTTTACTAGCGCATAATTATGCAACAGATTAAAACCCACTGTTTTCTAGAAACTGCTTGTATGCCATCTGTTGTCCTTTGGTTCAGCATGTACTTCTTCAGGCACTGGCCTAACGGAACCATATACAGGGTTGGTTAGGCTGGCGTTTAGTGATCTGCTTGCAGAATTAGGGCTGTCCCCCTCACGGACTAGCCTGTGTATGTGACAGGTGAGAGAGAAGGAGGGAGAGCTTAACCTGCTTTTGGCTTTTCAGTACTGAAATAACAAAATGTAGAATCAACGTCTGAGGTTATGAGTGATGCCGTGCTCTGTAAGGAAATTCTGGCAAAATGTGATACTTTCTTAAGAAAAGATGTTGTTTGAAATCTATTAAGCCTGTCTGTCAGGGAGTAGTATGTTGCTTGGTCACAAAGTTATTTCATCTTTTGTAAGCATGTAAAGGCTAATAGGCTGTTGGCCTTAAAAATTGAAACCTTCCGTCAACAGGTCAGGTTTGGCATTGGCAGTAGCTGTGCAGTTCTGCCTAAAGTGCCAGTTGTTCCCCAGCCTTCATCTATGAGATCTTACTATAACATTGTTTTCCAGGGATGGGCCATCCCCGGCAAAAATAACCCCCTCACCTTTGATGGGCATGAAATAATTGACAAAGAATCCACAACAAAGCTGACAGTATTTTCCAACTGAATTGGGATTTTTTTAGAGTTTGCAGTTATCTGTGGACTGATGTCTGAGACACTGCAAACTACTAACAAGCAGCACTGGAGTTGCATTTTTGTGTTTTGGCATTGGAGCAGGGGGCAAAGAGTACCAGTTCTGCCAGAGTCGGAGAGTGTGATTTGTGGCTGAAGGAAGCTCTTCACTGGTTCTCTTCTAAATTGCCCACCGAGTAGAACAGCCAGAAGGGAGCAAGTAGCCTTCCTTGGGAGCTTTTGTTCCATGGCATCAGGGATTGGGAACTGCTTTTCAAAGGATAAAGGTGCTGTGCTTCCCCCCCCCCCCCCAAAAAAAAAAAAAAAAAAAAGGGTATCAGTTTTGGTGTTGCAGAAAGGATTTGCTTTATTCCTTTTGTGTCTACGCTTCTGATGCTTTGGCCATTGTTCCCAGATTTGTCTAGAAGTGTGCAGGTGCTGTATCATTAATGGTGTTTAGAGCACCATCATCCCACCAGTACTACTACTGTCACTTTGCAACTCAGAAGGACCCTGCTGTTCTATTTCTTTAAGGGAATGCTGTTGATGTAAAAAAAATAAAAAAATCTGCCTACAGAGGTTTTCCTCTTTGAATGTAAAGCTTGTTTAAAAGCTTGTCTAAAGGCTTGTCTGTCTCGAGGAGCACTGTGCTCCTGCAGCAGCCAAGGGTGCACATCTTGGTGATTTTTAGCTCTGGTATAAAGTAGGTACTGCAGGGGGGTCTTGTAGCTCTGCTTGCAGAGAAACCTGTAATGCAGATGAGCTATAGCAGATTACTTTAAGTGAAGAAGATGAGAGAGGGGTAAGGAGCTGCTTTTGCTCTTTGGTTTGTTCTTTTTCTGCATGTGTCAGCATTCTGTGAATACAAACCTTCTTTATATTCAGTTAATTCCTTCCTCCGTGTTTGTTTGGATCTTTCACAAAGTAGCACAGAAGAAAGAGAAAGGCATTTAAAAACAGGAATATGGTTACAAAGTCACAAGAATAGGCAGAGATAACAACCTGGAATGTGTGGGAGTTTTTCTGGGGGAGGGGGTGTTGTTCCGTTTTAGTTTTATCGTATGAAGTGGATTAGTTGAGAATATTCTTAGTAACTTCTGCCTGGCCTACTTAGTTCCATTCATTGATTTTTTTTTTTTTTTTTTTTTTTTTCCCCCCCAAAAGAAAAGAAAAAAAAAAAAAGGTAGCTGCATGGGTAGCAGAAGATACAAAGCCCAGCCTTCTGTGGAGCTCACTTACTCTAGCAGTCTCCAGTGGAGGTTCTCTGGTGCCTGATAGTGCAGGTAAGCCTACACTGCTGTGTTTGTCAGTGCGGGCACTAACAAGGAGTCTTTTCTCTGTCCAGTTCCATGAAACGTGGGAACTTAATCACTTTCAGGACTGCACACTATGTCAAACTTGACTGAAAATGTTTGGCAAATTTAGTAGTTAGTAGGGGACTCATCAATAGAGATATGTGCAGCAAGATCATATTTACCCTGTTTATTGACAAAATCAAGCTAAATGATTTCTCAATCTTTTAATCTCCTCATAATGACAGTAAATATAATTAACAGCTTAACTTGACGTATTACTGGAGAATCAGTCTCACAGGAAGAAGAGATGCATGTTAATCTTTGTAGTTCGGGATTTTGAAAAACTTCAAGAGCTGTTGACTGCTGCTGAGGTGGTTAAAATCCAACCAGGGCCAGCAGAATGCCTGTCAGCAGTGACCCCTTTCCATGGCCAACTCAGCAGGAGACACACTTCTGCATCTTTAGCCTTGTCTTCTAAAGGCACAGCTTTGTGCTCTATATACGCACTTGTTTACCTCTTCCCGTGTCTCTCACTAACTTTGATCTGTTGATAGTTCTCAGTCAAGCTTGATGGACAGGTGGAGGTCCCAAAGACCAGCGTTTTCACCAAGTTTCATGAAAATTGGTGACCAAGAATCCTGTGAAATCTTACTGCAGCTCATACTAAGGTGAAAGACTGTACTAATAGAAATACGTGTATGGTCAGACATCAGAGAATTATGTGGGAGCCTGTCCTTAGAAATATCCCAGCCCAAGAAAGCTTCAGTAGGAGCTTGTTATTAACCATGTGACACAAGACTCTGGCAGGCTGGACTTCAGTAGTCTTAAGAGCTGACGGAAGTACTCCTTACAGTTGCTGTACAGAATTAAATGGATCTCAGCAGCTGAGAGAGGGCTGCTTCCTTTCATGTTTTTGTAGCTTTTGCTGTGCGTTAACAGCCTCAAGCAAAACAGCAAAGTGAAAGCAATTTTGTTCCTGATGCTAGGAGAGTGTAGGGTAGGCATTGCACATTTGGCTACTTATGTTCCACTGAGAAGTCTTGGGCTCCATGATACAACTGCGATGCAGCTTTAAGACAGTAAGAATTCAAAAGCAATGCAACTAGTGATAGTGTGACCTTTGAATTGGAAAGGCTTGCTCTCCTTCTGCATCCCTTTGGTTAGCAACACTTTTAGGGTTTACCTTGGAATGTGGTATGTAGCTTTTTTCTCTCTCCCCCTCAACTTTACAGGGTTTTTTTGTCTTTGTAATTGGAAAATTTAAAGGCTTAATTATCTTGCACAACCAGTGCAAGGTAAGAGCGATATAGTATGTATTTTTAAGCCTATTACCAAGACTTAAAATTTTGGCCTAAGAATGCACAAAAATAGAACGTATGATAAATAAGTTTGGTCCCCAGTGGCAAGTATTGATTGCTTCTATAAATACTTTGTATTATTGACTTGGAGGTCAGCAATGTTTTCTCTTAACTTATGCTGCATCACAGTATGTATATGCACATACCTGAATTATCCTTATAAATGAATAATAGCCTTAGTCTTTTTTTTCCCTGTGCCTCTGACTTTATCTCCCCTTTTTTTAATAGTGCTAGTTCAGAGAGAGACATATGAATCTCTTTTCCTGAAAGTTTAGCAAATGTTTTTTCCATAGGAAGTAGAAACCTTTGCTAACAAGCAGAGAGCTTACTCATTAGGTTTTTGTGAAAGGAAGTTTTCTCTTTTTTTCTCCATTTTCAGTGGTTTTAAAAGTAAAATGGCATAACCCTTGGGACAGAGAAGACAATCTTCTGAATATAGACTGCTGTAATGCTACCTTACTAAGCCTGAAGATGACCTAAAACAAGAAAGAGCTGTCTGTTCTAAAAGCAGTAGGATATTAATTCTGAAGCATCTGTTACATTAATGTTGTTCCCACGTGAATGGTTCATAAGGAAAAGTTTCACTCATTTTAAAATATAAACTAATTAAAAGTATGTATATTTGATTTAAGTAGCTTTTTTTTTTTTTTTAAATATAATATAATTTAAATCAATTGATTTAAGCCAAGTTATGCTATTCTGAGTCAAGTCACCCCATAGACTTCTGCTCTTAGTTTTGTTTTTCTCTAATTTTGGTTTAATGAAATGGTTCTGCTTCTAATTAAAAGTGATATCTTAAAAACCAAATCCTTGTAAACAATACCTCATGTGCAGCCTACAAACACATTAGTCCTCCTGTGAGATTTATATAGGAAGGCTTGCGGTTAAGGCTGCAGAGGCTATTTAAAGAATAATCAAAGGGTGGAAGAAGAGCCAGGAGAGAAAAGGGACATGTGAGAAAGAATTATGAGACTATAGAGGAATTTGCTATAATGTTGTAGTCTTATAAACATGTGGCTGTCTCATGTACCTCTGCTGTCGTGGAGACCTGGCGAATGTTGGCTATGTAATGGCCTCTGAAGACATACAGAGCCTCTGGATAGTCGGTATTTACCAGCATAAAGGAAGACTAAAATTGTATTCAGATTGAGCAATGTGTTTGATTTACAAGTTTCTTCAGATGTTATATAGGGCAGTAGGTTTGTATTTAGCTCTGTCAGCAAACAAATCATATTCCTCAACCTTGACACCAATTCCATGTATGGTTGTTATTAGAGATGTAACAGTTGACTTTAGTGAAAAACTGAGGAATGGAACTAGTGGCTTGCTGCTTGGGTTTCATTCTGAGCATAAGCTGATGTAAACTTTCTTAATAGGTTAATGTTAAGTTATTGATAAGCTTGTAGCTGTTGTCAGTACAGATTCACTTAAATAATTGTGGAACTTAACCTTTTTCTTGAAAATCAGTGTTTGCATGCTTAGAACTAAAATATTTAGTGGGAAATAGGCTGGGAAAGGTTTGTCTGTGGAAACGTCACTCTGTACTTTCCCTGCTCTTGTACTGTTCTGAGAATCAGTTGCACAGCACTGTTTTATTTGGCTTTGAGACTAGGGAGTCAGGTGCAAGCCATTATCAATAGCTCCTACAGCAAAAAAAAAAGTTCTGAAGTCTCTTGATGTTCATTCAGCACAGAGCAAGGCCAAGGCCTCTCCGTTGCGTATTGCACACTGAAGGTGGAATCTAAGGCTAGATGGATGCCTGGTGTGATCTGGCACAGCAGTTCTTGTGGCGGGTGCTGTGAGGTCCTAGGTTAGTGAGCAGTTGTAACAAGACCCATCTATCTTCTCAGTTTCAAAGTGGAGAAGGGGGATGCTGGCACAGAAGGTAGAACCTGGATTATAATTAAACTCTTTCTAGTGGGAGTACACAATACAGACTTGGAGATATTTTTGGTCTCTTTAAAATTAGATTTAAAAAAATCTTGTCTATGCTGTATGCAGTAGTTTAGAGGGCCCTCACATTTACTTTTGTTTTCTTTATCTGTAGCCTAATGAAAAATAAAATAGTGAGATAAGAGGAAAGCAATCCTTTGCTAAAGCTAAATATAAATCTCTCTTAACTCTAGAATGTCTCATAAATTAAACTATGCAAATTCACTTTAGCTGCTTGGCTGACTGTTTGCAGTCTCAAAGTCAGAGCTTCTCAGGTCTCTATCTGGTCATAATCTTGCTTGAAATCAAGTCCAGCTTTCATGATCTCTAAATTAAAACAGCACAAGCTAAATCATGGATTACAAATATTGGTGGTGACATCCAGCTATGAATAAAGCCAGAGTGTTCCCCTGTGTAGGGATGTAATACCCTGTGTGAAGGCAGAGTGGTGTTCAAAAGGTTAGAAATGATAGACCTTGACATATTGGATCGAAATGGTGAGGCACGAGAGTGGTCCAGCAGTTTTAAAAAGAAGGGGGAAAATGGGTGTATTTCTGAATCTGACAGGCCTTGTTTAAATATTTTTTTTCTAGGTAGAATAATGGTGAATTCTAATAGTGAAGGCCTGGTATCAGTGATGACAAGCCCCCAGGCTTTAGGGTAGATCATGCTGGAGGAGGTATCAATGAGCAAGCAGAAGGCCCAGACTGTCTCAAAAGTTTTGCGGAGGGAACAGTAGGACCTTGTGTCTTGCCCACAAGGTTTCTGATGGCTGATAGGAAAGAGAAGCCCAGTAAGAGCATGTTCTCAGGGGGCAGTTTGCTCATAAGACAGGCAGGCAAGTCAGTCAAAACCAAGGCTTATGTTCTTGCCTGCTTTGTGAGTCACAGTTTCTTAGTTTTGTTTACCTGCAGTGACTTGCTTAGTTCACTGCAGTTAAGTTTCCCTAGATTGCTAGTGAAGGTTTTGACATATTGAAAATGTTTCCCTGATTCTGAACCAAGAATGCAATAGTAATTGTACTGCTTGGTTTTAGTGTTTAAGGTTCCCAGTACTCTTGCTTTTGAAATACATTTTAATTATTGCTTGCAACTCAGGCTTGTGGTAATATGTGCATATAATAGATCTTTTGTCACTTTATATTTCTAGGTCCACTGGCCTTCTTTCCTCAGTGGAAGCTGAAACATTATGATGTTATTGTAGGTGTTTTGTCAGCTCGACACAATCATGAACTGCGCAGTGTTATAAGGAATACTTGGTTCAAGCACCTGAAACAGCATCCTGCACTGAGCCAACGGTAATCTCTAGTGTTTTGTAATTTGGGGCTTTGTGAGGCGGGGCAGGGAAAGACTATAATGCTTAAATATCTTGATTTAATCCTTTTCTTTTTGAAAATATTTCCTTTTTTTGCTTTATTTGTGAGCATCTTGTACTCTGATAAATTTTTTAATCTGCTTAGTAATATATAAGAATACTGCTTGTTCTGGGCTGGAACTATTTTTTATACAAGGAATAAAATGTAATTGACTGTTCACTGCTGTTTGTTTTTGCAATTAGTTGTCTCTGTTCATTAGTGATGTATAAGACTTTCCCTTTTTTGTGTTGCAATGTACACTTTGCACGGTACGCAACTTGAAATGCCTAGTAATCCAGGATACTCGAAAGCAGGCAGGATCACATTTGGTGAGAGAACCACAAAAAACTCAGAGCAGCCTCAACTGTAAAGTTCAGGTTTATTTCCCGCTGCGCCAGGTACACCAAACTGCTGCAGTGTGAGTGACCAGCAGAACCCTTCCTGATTACTTGCATAGACCTGTCAGTCTACAGACAGCTCTGTTCTTCCTGAGAAAGTTCTGCTGCAGTTCATTCCTGGAAACATTGTCATCTTGATAGGCCTCACATCTTGGTACCCGCCTTGCGCTGAATGCATACAGTTTGGAGTGAAGCATAGCTACTTCAGTCATCTAAAAATGTGACCTTTCATATCTTATGTGGAGTTCCAGGAGGATATTGAGCTGCTAGGTGAAATACTGGGCTAAGGTGGATCCTCTTGCTCTTCRTACTGCTTGTTGTCTCCTGACTGTGGCACAACCATGATTGGGGCTGGAAAGAGCAACCTGTTGTTTTGCTACAACCTGAAGTTGAGACATTTCATCATAACAGATAGTCTGGAGTCCTTGTTCCTCCTTTGATGCTATGTGTCTTTTTTCTTTTTCTTTTTTTTTCATTGCCTTTTGAATGCAGAATATTCAAACAATCTTGAATTAATAACAAAGCCAGGCAGGGAAAGGCAGGGCTTCAGGATCCTTCCGTGTTGCCTTAGGTCTTTTTCTGTTTAGTGTGCTGGCTGTCTTGAATCCCATTCCTAGTTGCCAATCTTCCTGCACCCTCATTATGAAATGTAAAAGACTAATGTGGGTTTGGAATTGAGCCCCTATGAGGGGATTAACGTGGTTGCTCTACATAGAGACCCTCATTGCTGATTTTTAAGGGTTTCAGAACCTTAATCCTGTGAAAGACAGGCCATTGTGATGAAATAAGTTTATTGAAGGTGGAGGGAGGAGGGAAGAGAACTGGTGTTAATAAAACCAAATTATTTTAGTGTCCTTGTGAAGTTTATAATAGGTGCGCATGGTTGTGCTGTGCCCGTGGAGGACAGAGAAGACCCCTACTCCTGCAAACTTCTGAACATCAGTAACCCAGGTATAGAAATTAACTTCTAAAATTCTGTGATCTGAACTAGAACAAATAATCTTTCATTATGAGAGTAGTTTGGGGTGCTTAACTGAGACAGCCAGTCTTGAAAATAAATGCTGTCTAGAACTTGCTGTCTTAACAGTTCCATAACCTTCCTTTAAGTACCATGTGCAGGCAAGAAAGTGAGATGTCTTTGGGAGTGTGAAGGGGAGGCCATTGACTTGTAATGAATTTGCATTTTCCTTGCATTGGGGGACAGTCTCTCTCATATAACGTACATTTTTACTCGTTCCTTGTGTAAAATGAAGTTGGAGAGAGCTGGAATGACCCGGTCCAGTGTCATATGTGAAGACAGTAGCAATGCACCAGTGTCTCAAGTGTCGGGTGGACTTCTCTGGTGACAAAGTGATTTCTAAGCAAGTCTGGCTGATAGGTTTTTCAGATTCTGCCCTAGAGTGGGAACAACTAAGAAATGTACCATGGGGAAAAAAATGAAATGCTGTTGTACAAAAATTCCTAACTAAAATTGTAAATTCTTCCTGTCACCTTTTTTTTTTCTATTTAATTTTTGTTCTTTAATTGCAAGTTAACTAAGGACTGCTTGGCACTTAAGCTATGATTCACCATAAAATGAAACTTACGTTACTTTCTCTTTGAATGGCAACATCCACTGCTTAACCAATCTCCCATGAATAGATGGTACCTCAGGGCTTAGGGAGGAGATAATGCCAAAAAACAGGCAGCTGAATTAAGTGAAGGTGTATGCCATTTTGAGACATGAATAATTATTTTAATATGCTAATATACAGATATTCATGCAATCAAATAGCATTTTTGTCTTCACTCTGTGGATTTATTGTGTTTCTAATCTTTACTCTGTGGATATGTAGGCATTGACTTGCAATTGCTGGTAGCTGGCAGATTGCTGCATCACTCTSAGTTTCTCCTTGCTGCAGTCTGCAGCCAGTTGTATTTTCTTCTCCTCCAGCATTTGATTATCCTTGTGCACTTGCGAGCCATGCTAATTAATCCAAATGCTTTGCGTGCATCCAGTGTGCTTTGTGTGTATCCAGTTCAAGAACTATGAAGTCTTCTCACATTACGTCTGTCCTTTCTTCTTCACACAGTTTTGAATCAGGAAATTGAAGCATTCAGTCTTCCTGAGGACGTACCTTCTGTGCTGTCTGAAGACAGAATTGTCAGTGTGAACTTTCGTGTACTTTACCCCATTGTCATTACCAGTCTTGGGGTATTTTATGAGGCTGATGGGGTGGGATTCCAGAGGAACATCACTGTAAAACTGTACCAGGCAGAACATGAGGTAGAGTATTGTAGTTATCTTTTGAAAGTGGAGTAAAGCATGTTGTGTCTTTATGGTGGATTAAGTTCTTACAGAAAGCGACATGCTGTGTTGATGATTTAGAAAAGAAGTACTTAACTGACAAGCATATGAATTATATTTTTCTTCTGTTGCGCTGTAAATTCTTATTTCACAGATACATATATACACACACACACACAAAAGCTGAAATTCACGGAGTGCTATGAGTTAATTTAAATGCCCTTTTGAAAGAGCGCTTATATCTAATTCCAAGACACGATTTTGATTGCATTTGAGGTTCTAAAGTGTTGATAGGTATTAAGGAATAAAAAATAAACTGCTGAATATATTTAAAACACATGTGCAGAAAGACACATTTGGTGCCTTCAAGCAGAGAGATGCAAGACAGCTGCATTTTTTCCTTGTTTGTCTTCTGGCAAGATATCTTGACATTTCTAGAAACTGGTATTATTTACAGGTATTATTTACAGGTAATAATCAGACTTCAGTGATAATTCCCCACACTCCCAAGCTGTTATGGGTTTGATGGAGTAGCTTAGTACTAACCTGGAGGAAAAAAATCATTGAGCATGATTGTTGCATTTGGTATATTGCATTTATCTCTACCAATAACTTGATAGGCCAATTTCAAGACTTCTGGCTATGCTACAGTAGAAAGAATTTTAAATTTAAGCTAATAATTAAAATTAAGTACAGAAAATACACTGAAGTATGGCTTTTATGATGAACTTCCAAAGAGTTGGGTTTATAATAGCAAAAAAAAAAAAGTATACTGTAGTCAGGTTTATGTTTGCTAAATGGTAGAATTCTAAACACTGAGAGCCTAATAACTTGATCTGCATTAGCTTTTTACTTCCAATGAAGGAGAAAAATTAGTATCATAGGAGTGCTTGGAGACTGTTTTCTGAAGATTGGGAATCTGGCAATGCAGCATCTTTATGTTGGTTGTTGTTATCTAAGAGCTGTTTGGTGGCCTATGTAATACCGTAGCAATTAAGTTTTAGGGGTCAGCCTCCTCTGTTGCAATTAGTAGTAGTCAGCTATTTAAACAGAAGACAGAAAATCTGTAGACTGGGAGATGAGTCTGAGTCTTCCAGATGATGTGCTCTGTTGTTTGGATTCTAATTGAACTTGCACTCTTGTTCCATTGTTGCTTGCTTCCACCGTATCTATCCGACACTTGAATTCTGTGGAGTCTGTGAGATTGTTGTGAGAATAAAACTTTCACCAAATTTTATACAATTAATAAGCCTCTTTCCATTGTAACTAGCAGAGATGATCGAGAGTTCCATAATCTCACAGCACTTTTAATGTGTGTTTTGTTTGTTTTTTTTTTTCTTTTCTGTTGTTAACAGGAAGCTCTCTTCAGTGCTCGCTTTAGTCCACCAAGCTGTGGAGTGCAAGTGAACAGATTGTGGTACAAGCCAGTAGAGCAGTTCATTTTGCCAGAGGTATGTGCAGTATTAGAACTGCCTGCAGTTCTTTTCAGTCAGCCGGAGAGACTGACTGATAAAACTGGTCTTTGCTTGAGGCAGAAAATGGCAAGTGAAAACCTCTAGTTGAGGGGGATATGCTGAAATCCAGAATTTCTTTTTCACCATCTCATTATCACCAGTAGTTATAAAGCAAAAGCCTGAAAAATGTAAATTGATTAAAAAATTACATTGGCAAATAGTAGCAATTTCAGAAACCTTTTCGGTTTCTGAGTGAAAATTGTACCTGCTTCGATTCTGTGGGAGAGTTTACCAGAGAACGGGACACTTCTTTCTCCCTCCTGCTTTTTCAGACATTAGTACACAAGATAGAGAGGGGAGGATGGCACAGGTTTCTAGGGAAAAGAGGTTTCTGCTTCTAATGTCTTGGACATAACAGCAAGATATTGTGTGTTACATTTGCAATGACAGTATTAGTTGAATAGTTGTAATCAATAAGTGCTTACTTGAGGGCTACTGAAATTTTGGTTATTCCTTTTCTGGCAGCACCAGTGAGGAGTTGTTCATTCATTGAACCATGCAAGGAAACAAGAATCAAAACCTCAAGAAGATCTGTAGTAGGGTCTATCTGTAATATACTAGATGGAGTATGTGGTGCACAGAAGACTGCCATTTGGGTTTTTAAAACCTGTCACCATCCTATGGCTGAAGTCTTT
>JAYKAV010002788.1:1443621-1570874 GCA_035582835.1 Phoebastria nigripes
TTTTTTTTTTTAGAAAAAAAAAGTCCTCTTTGGGATTGGGGATGCAGTCCAAGAGTAGGGTTTTGGTATAGGGATATAGAACTTACTTGTGGCTGCTTAGGAAGGAAGGTGATTAAACACAGAAGGAACAGAATATGGGTAGGAAAAAACGTGATACTGTTACAGTGAAGGTTTAGTGAACACAAGTTGACTCAGAATAAGAATTCTAGTTCAGCAGACCTTCCCAGTACAAGGAATTGTTCCCAGTGGACCAGTGATCTCTCACTAGATATGTTAGCTGCCATTTTAGGCTGTTTCCCTTCATTTAAACACTCTCCTACATGACTGGACCATTGCTGCTATTTCTGTAAGTTGTCTTTGGGTCTGGGTTGTTTTGTAATGCAAGAAATTAAGTGTTTTATGAAAGAATGGAGCAAGACAAGACTGAAGGGGGGGGAGAGGATATTTGGGGCCAGTTTAATCCCTGATTTATTCCCCTGGCTCTATAAGAATGAATACATTTGGAAACCTGCTCCTGATTGATTAAGGGGAATCTGCAGCTGATTAATTGGTTTATCATCTTAAACAGTTTTTACTGAATACTATGCAATTTTATTATGCTGGCAGGAGACCTTTTGGGTGAGCAGACCTCTTGCAGTGTTTTGTGCGTATGTTTTGACAATCTAATTTGATACCAAAATGATTCAGGTTTTCTTACTTTTTACCAAATTACTGGGTAACCAATACTCTTTTTTAGTATAACACGTAAGCCTTTTCCCTGTAAGATTTTGTTCTGAGATACTAAAATTCTAGGCAGTTGTAATTTTGCTATAAATGATTGCATTTTTCCTGAAAGGCAGATGGGAAGTATTTCATTTAGAAAGGGGATATTAGTATTCATGTATTTCTTTGTGTGGGCTTCTTAATCTGATAGGTGTTATGCGCTGAATGCTTACAGGATAACATGATGTTTCTAATGTAGATTAATAGGGCTTATGTACAGCATGTAGTCTCCTGTGATACTTAGGATGCTGAACCATACAAGATGATTCAGAGGAGATAGAACGCCCACATGTTCATATCTACTTGTTTGAGAGCAGTAAATTTAGTGAACTGTTTAATTGTCACAAGATGGTTTCTGAGACAATATCTATTCTCTGCCTTTCCACCTTCAAGAAGTAATGGATTGTACAGACTGCTGAAGAGCTTCATTCATCTTCCAGCTGAAGTGCTGCTCTTTCTGCTCGTCTGGGGGAAAGGGAGGGAAATGCAGCATTAGAATAAGCATCTGGCAGACCAGATTGTCAAAGGCAGAATCGATCATTCAGCTTTGGAATGACTGAAAGTGCAGAAGAGCAGAATCACTAGCAGATAACTAAAACTCACCCAGGGGCTCTTGCAGCCAAGTCTTAGCAATGCACTTATTTTGTCAAAAAGTCACGGGCTGCTTGAATGAAAATGGGACTCCGTACTATGCATACTCTGTATTACTAATGGGGAGTAATTGGAAAAACAAAAAGCACAGCACTGTTTAACATTAGGAAAGGAGTTTGGCAGGGCTGAATTATGTCAGTACACCTGTTCGGTATTCACTGTAAATGCCACTGCGCTCTGGCAGCAACAAAGCTGGAATTTAAATGGGGAAAAACAAATGATATAGCCTCAGGTGTGCCACTAATGTTTTGCTTTAAGCATTTTCAGGCCTCAGCTTTCACTGAGCAGCTTAGAGTAAGAATAGCTGAAGGCTAAAGTCATTAGAAAATTTGCTTACAAGTCTCTCAACTTGGAAAATAATGATAGTTTGCAGCTTTAGAACACCTTGCACTGAGGTTCACTGGTAGTAACTGATTAAGACTCTTGGTACATGTTTGACGTCAGTATCGGTAGTAGTCAGTGGTGGGAATTTTAATGCTTCTGGTTGCTGAGGAGTGAAAGGGCTCTCAGGCTCACTAAACAACCTACCAAAGGTTATGTCTGTAAACAAGGCACAGAAGTGGGATTAGAGCCCAGTCCCTACAGCAAAAAACATTGGAATGGGAGATGACAGCCACTGCAAATAGAGAAATTGAGCATGTGGGTTTTACTGTGCAGGGTGTTCAGGGGTCCTGCCAGTAAAAAAAGTCTTAGTAGTGGTCCATTTGTTTTGATAACTGACAGGTAATTAAACAAAGGGGAAGGTATTGAGCATGCAAGTCAGGCTTGAATAAACACTGACTAGTTCCATTATTAGATTATAAAGCTGGCATTATAAATAATAGATGAGAGACTTCTGAAATATGCAGCTGTCATTAAATACTGAGACTGCTGCAGATGTTAAGACCTACTTCTAGAGGAAAGCAAAGAATTGAGCTGAACTCTAAGCTAGACTTAATGGTGTGTCAGTAACTGGAGAGTTTCTGGAGAAGGTTTCTGGAGTACAAGGAAGCTGAAATGGGGAAGAGCTGAGAGGTTAGTACAAGTAAACATACTTTCTACAGCAACAGRGATGCATCTACAAATAGTTGAAACAAGCTGTTTCTCTTTCCAAGGTCCACGCTAGCTACCAGTGTTTCTCCTATGAAAATGGGAGAAACAAAACGGAATGCGCTCATCTAGCAGTCAGGAGTATAACCACCCTACAACTACTCTATACTACCTTGTCATAAGGGTGAAACTGGTTTAAAAAAAATTAAAAAATGTAATACTACGAGTACTCTTACCTGTACCACATACCACTTGTCCCTTTGCATGTTCTCAGGGATCTTCAGGAAAGTCTTACATAAAATGGGTAATAGTTGGACTGTTAGGTAGATTAGTTTCAAGTTGAGATGAAATGCTTTTAAATGCAAGAATTTACACACACACACACACATGCACACACACACATATATATATATAAAAACCATGGAGTGACATAACTTAAACTGACAGTTAAAACCAGAAAATTTTAAAGATACTCACTTGTCTTTCTCCTTCTTTCCCTACCAGCGAAGGTGTGAGATCTGAGTTCTATGATTGATACAGTAGCTTGTGACAGCTTTGCTAGGATAAAGGTGGTTGTATTTTCCTTTGAGTTTTGCTGATGTCAGGATTGAGTCTCTGATCTCTGGTTTTGGCAGATAACTAAAAAGCAGCCCTTATTTCCACATCTGTTTTAAAGTATTCTCTTTGTAATGCAGGATTTTGTAGTTGATTTTTAAAAATTCACTTCAGGTCACCTTTAAATGCCATCTTAATGATGTTAGAAAGCCAAAGGCTTTTAAACTAGACTTCTTTTAAAATTTTAATGTTCCTAATATAGAGATTCACGATCAGTCTTAAAAGCATGATTATGTGTTACTGAGTTTTGCAGATGTATTTCTTTTATGTGTAGCTTGTTTTTATTGAAGTGTAAGTAAAACATCTATGTTGTGCATCCAAGCTATATGTTGCATGAAGTTGACTATTTTAACATAAAAAACCCCAAACTGTTTGATTTTCGTCCTTTGAAGTCTTTGAATACCTGCATAACAGTGTTTTGCTCTCTTACCAGAGTTTTGAAGGTACCATTGTGTGGGAAAGCCAGGATCTTCAGGGCCTTGTTTCAAGAAACCTTCATAAAGTGATGGTGAATGATGGAGGGGGTGTTTTCAGAGTCATTACAGTGAGTCACCTCACCTTCCCTTCCACAATGTTTCTATTTTTCCTACAAGTCTTGGGTATTTAGCATTTTGCTTTGCTGTGTTTCTCTGTAAATCATTAATTCAGTTGGGCTTCTCCTGTTGTCTCAGAGGGGAAGTTTGCTTTGCCTAGGAAAAGGACAAAGGTATGCAAAAAATGATGCTAGTAAGTGGCATTTTCTTTTATTTTGAAGGGAGTAAAGTTTGCCTATTGTCTTTGTCAGGTGTGAAGCAGTATCATTATATCAGAGATGGCAAAATGTGGCTCAAAAATCCTGTGCTAAAATCTCAATCGATGGAATTAAGCCTGTTCTTTGCTTTTTGGCAGCGTGTCTCTTCCTGTCAAAACATTCCTTGCTTAAACATGCTGTGCTGTTGTAGTTTAGCCAGAATAAGTTTACGTTTTGCTCTCAACTTCAAAACTAGTTTTCTAAAAGTTTCAGTGGTTCCACTAGTTTTAAGTGAAACTTCAAAAAATGCAACAAAACTTTACAGTTAAAAATCTTAGTCTTTCATTATGCAGGTACCTAAACCAGAAGAGCTTTAATTTCATTCTCAGTTGCCAGAAAACTTCACACCTTAAAATCACAGGGAAAACAGATCAGTAATGAGAGATGAACTAATTTATTTCTTTCCATTAATCTGTCTTTAGCAGGCAGGGGAAGGGTCACTGCCACATGAACTCACAGAAGGTGTGGAGGGAATAGCAGGTGGTTTTATCTACACTATTCAAGGTAAGTCTGCAAAACATAGCATCACGTTTGATGTTATGGTAAAACAGGATCTTTAAATTACATTTCTGAGGTAAAAATCATGCTATGTCTATGAAATTGATCAACTTAAGTTTTCTTTTAGTAGAAACAATTAATTTCTTTCTGGTTTTTTATGCCTAATGTCCTGATATGGTTTCTTTGCTTGCTCTTTGTCAGCCACTCCAATTGACTTTCATCCCTTTGTCTCTTTATTAACAAAATTACCATTTTTATCTAGACTCTCTTCTCTGTCCTTGTTTTTTGTTACCCAAACACAAGTTAAAAAATGTTGTGCCATGTCATCCTCAAGAAGTCTTTCCCTGATAATTTTCACATTTTTTCCAGTCCTGCTACTTTTAGAATTAGAAGTACTGTGTTATAATGTTTAATATTAACTACTGACAAACAGTGACTACCTAACATAGCCTACTTTTCCACCTCTATTTTTGCTGGTTTACACCTATTTCAGCCGAATGTTCACAGACCCTATAGGAGTCCTTTCCAATGTCTAAGATTTCGGCCACATAGCACTAGAGTTGATGTATTCTTATCAGTCCATCATAGTCAGCATCAGCAGCGACTCTCAGACTGTTGTTCCTGTGTTTTTGTAGTTAGGCCTGGCACATATAAATTGGGCAGTCCTGTTGTCTTGTCATCTGCGTAGGAGCCTAAACTGAGGTGTGCTAAAGCCCTTCCATCCTGTTTGTCAAAAAGTTCTTCAGTATCACAAACTATCTCCTTACCAAGAAGTTCAGTATTCTTGCAATATCTTTTCAGCTTTTATGTACAGTCAGTTATATGATGAAAGTCAGCAGGGACTACTTATGCTACATCAAAGCAATGCCAGTTTGATTATATTTAGCAAGGATTTTTTTGTTTGTTTTGGGGTTTATTTTTTAATGCTAGATATATATGCTTAGGAGTAATTGATATAACAGTAGCCTTTTTACTCTATGGTAAGAGTAATAGTGAAGTCCCGGACAGCTCTTTAGTATAAAGAACCTTAAAAAGTTGAATCCTTTTATTACTGAAAAGGAAGAGGATACTTTTTTACTTTAAACTTTGTGTAATGTGTATCAGACTTTATGCGAAAATATACTTCTTTATTGTTATGCAACTTTTAAAATTTCATAGAAATTTTTAAATTAGTTGTAGGATTTTCATAACCCCATTGAGCTTCTTCAGATTCATTTTGTCAGTATGTCATGTATGATCCGAGAGAAACATGTGAAACAGTATGTAGGTATGCATCTTTGTTTAATGATGGGTGCTGCTTCTTTCAGAAGGTGATGCTCTTTTAAAAAGCCTCCATACTCGCCCAGAAAGGTTTACAAGTCACATAAAAAATCTTGAAAAAGAAGATGCGTTATTGACGGAAGAAAGCAGTACCTATGACGATATTGTTTTTGTAGATGTAATTGACACTTATAGAAATGTTCCAGCCAAACTGCTGAACTTCTACCGATGGTAAGTTGAAAAGAAAGCATTTTCTCTTAGGAACGTTGCTGTTTATAGTGCAAGATGATCCAGCATGTTACGTTATCTGACAGGTTCCATGAAATACATACCTTATGTGATTTACTTCATTAAGTTGTATTTCTCTCTCACAATTTTGGGGGCACATAGTGTATCTAATGAATAAAATAACAGGATCTGTATTTCTTGAATGCTGACCCTTGGTGCCTCAAATAAGCATGAGCTGGCAAGACAGGCTTCTGCTCCGAGTCCAGGTGTGAAAATTTTCATGTCTCCTTGTAATTTCTTTTAATGTGTTTTTGACTGAAAACTAGCAGCTTTAGTCTTTTAAAGGATGGCTTTTGGCCAGCTTGTAAACTGTGTGTTTCAGTGTGTGGCCATTGACTCTTGTCCTGTCACTGAGCACCACTGAAAAGAGGCTGGCTCCGGCTCTTTACACCCTCCCTTCAGGTATTTACATACATTGATGAGCTTCCCACTGAGCCTTCTCTTCTCCAGGGTGAGCAGTCCCAGCTCTCTCAACCTTTCCTCATAGGAGAGATGCTCCAGTCCCTTCATCATCTTGGTGGCCCTTTGCTGGACTCGCTCCATCCAGTACATCCGTGTCTTTCTTGTACTGAGGAGCCTAAGACAGCACACTGTACTCCAGATGTGGCCTCACCAGTGCTGAGTAGAGGGGAAGGATAGGAAGCTTGTGTACAGGGGGGACGGAAGGTCGAGAGGAAGAATTTTCATAGTGTATTACACTGTCTGTGGTGAATCTAATAAGTTATTACCTCTAATTTGCAATTCTTTCCATTACTCTGAGACAACTGTTTCAATAATTGATGCTGATGTGGAGTAAGAAATATAGCTGACAGTTTTAGTTGCTTGCAAGATTATGCACTTATTTAACAAATTTCATGGTTATGAATGTAACTGAAGAACTGAACCATGCTTTCAGTTCTAAAAAGGGAGTTTAAATGTCAAGACTTAGACCTTTGTGATCATTTCTTACAGCTTAGCAAATTTTTCAAGATTTAGTATAAAAGACTTAAGGAAAATGCCTTTCTCATTAAGAGAAATTACCCTTAAAAACAATGTTTGTTAATGAACCAAGGAATAATCCCTAGAATCTTAAGCTTCTTTGGTTATTTTACAAGTGACAGATATTCAACTATTTCAGACAGTTAAAGATTACTTTTTTCATATTTGAAGGGTGCTTTACTGAGGAAGAGTAAGTATCAAGGTGTTTCCACAGATGTTTCTTACAACCTTCTACAGTTGTATTGCCCTTGAACTGACTGTCTCATCCTGAAGAGTAGGCTGTAGCCACTGGCTTTTAACAGCTGTGCTGCTATCATCAGGAGGGATTCATATCCTTCTGAGGTCAATACTGTTTAAGACGGATTCATTAGTAAATCCACCATCTGTCCTGGAGAACAAAACTTCAAGTTTGTTTTCTTCAGCTCATACACAAATCCATGTTTTAAGATCATCGTAGGATGCAGCTGCATCTCTGTCATGGTTTAACCCGGCAGGCAGCTAAACACCACACAGCTGTTCGCTCACTCCCCCCACCAGTGGAATGGGGGAGAGAATCAGGGGCGAGGGAAGTAAGATTCATGGGTTGAGATAAAGACAGTTTAATAGGACAGAACAGGAAGGGAAAATAATAATGATACAAGAATGTACAAATTAAGTGATGCACAATGCAATTGCTCACCACCCGCCGACTGATGCTCAGCCAGGCCCCGAGCAGTGGCCCCCCAGCCGGCTTGTATGGAGTATCCCTTTGGCCAGTTTGGGTCAGCTGTCCTGGCTGTGCCCCCTCCCAGCTTCTTATGCATCTCCAGCCTTCTCAGTTGGTAGAGCATGAGAAGCTGAAAAGTCCTTGACTAGTGTAAGCACTACTTAGCAACAGCTAAAACATCAGCGTGTTATCAACATTATTCTCATGCTAAATCCAAAACACAGCACTATACCAGCTACTAGGAAGAAAATTATCCCAGCCAAAACCAGGACAAGCAGTCAGCCTTGGRCAATAGGGAAAACATTTAAAAGTCAAGGGTAGGAAAGACATTCCTTCCCTCTTCCTTCCCCCTCTGCTTCCCGAAAAACCTTTGTGGAGTGTTCTGTTGCATAACTGTAGTTTGTGGGCTGCAGCTCAGCATCTCATCACTTTTCTTTTTGGCTACAGGACAGTTGAATCAACGAGTTTTGATTTGTTGCTGAAGACAGATGATGACTGTTACATTGATTTGGAGGCTGTTTTTAACAGGATAATGCAGAAAAAATTGGACAGGCCAAACATTTGGTGGGGGAAGTGAGTTGTTTTTTTTATCTTGTCTTTAAGAGATACCATGTCTTTAGTGAACGGTTTACTGCTTTAAGTCTGTTTTCATGTGGGTTCCCCTTTTCTGCCTATGGAAGCTAGTTACAAAAAGCAGGACTTTTGTATGTGTAGAACTTTGGATCTCAGAATACAGAAATCAATACTTTACAATAGCTTTCCAGAGTGTGCCTTTACAATGAGTTGAACTTGCTGAATACCTTACCTAGTTCTAAAATGTGTTGTATATGTCTTTGTCGTGGTACTTAAGTAAATAAAAGTATTCTAGCAGTACAGTAAAGTTAAAATGCAAGTACATACTAGAATTGCAAACGTTACTTTTTTGAAGCCACTGATTTTTCTGGTGGGCTTGAGGAAATGGGGTAAACAGGAGAAACAAAATTGCCTTTATAATCTGCACTTTATTTTGAAGTCTGTGAATGACAGGCATTGCTACCCATTTGGCTGCTGTCTGAAATGGTAGGTCTGATCCATGAATTCTGGAGTGAAGTTCCCCAGCCTGCATTATACTTGTGAGTAACTAGGAGGATCAAAATAGCCCATCTCTTCTCTTCCTTTCCATCCATGGAATGCATTGCTACCCTGGTATAACATCCAATATAGCAGAAATCCTACGCTGCTATAACATTCTGTATAGCACAACGGCATGATGTGTCTTTCTGTTGCCATCTACTTACTGAAGAAAAGCTGCCCTTTGCTGCTGAAGGTGTCTTGCTTCACAGATCTGGTACTGACTGTTGCTTACTCATCAGGTGATTCAATAAAGCGTGTGGAAGTGTGTGTGTTTGAAGTGTGTGGAACAGCTGGCTATCTTGTGATGATCTCCGAGATCTGAGTGGTGGGCCTGTGTTCTCTAGCCTGTACAAAAACCCTGGTGCCTGTTAAATTTTCTTGGGACTACCTTTACCACAAGGCAAGGCTAATAGTGAAGGTAAGATAGGTTCGTTCTAGCAATGTAAAAGGTCAGGAACTTGATGACGAGATGGAAACCAACTTGCAAAAGGAAAAACAGCACTACATATAAGCTGCCTGGGCTGCTGTTCCAGCTGCTGTAGGGAAGGCTCTTTTGGAGCACGTTCTTGGCTGTAAGAGATGAGGATGTGATACCAAAGAGATTGCCCTGCTTCTCCTTGGTGTGCCTACCTATGCAAAGGTAGGTGTCCCTGCCTTTGT
Source organism: Phoebastria nigripes (assembly GCA_035582835.1). Lineage (NCBI taxonomy): Eukaryota > Metazoa > Chordata > Aves > Procellariiformes > Diomedeidae > Phoebastria > Phoebastria nigripes. The sequence goes on from JAYKAV010002788.1 coordinate 1,452,972, forward strand.
GTTGCTGCCTACCATGGGCCTGTTCCTTGGCTAGAGTTTTCTGGTTATGTGTTCAGCTTTGTGGGTAACCACTGAATGTAGAGGAGTCTTCTGAGTGGTTTTGGGGAATCCTTCCAAGCTCTCCTACCTTTCAACTCAGTGACATCTTGTATATTTAGACTTGAGCATTGGTGAAAGTGCAAATGAATGCTGTTAGGCTTCTCTGAGAGCTGGTTCTGGTGTGTGGAGACCTTAACTTCCTGAGCAGAAGGTTAATATATCTGGCCCTTGAGGTGACTTTATTGATGGTCTCCCTTCCTTCTGTTCGTCGGAGCATGTGTCTGAGAACTCAAACTTTGCATTCTTCATCTAAACCTTATTAAGCTCTCTCAAGAAACTCTCAAGTTTCTTCTTGTTGTCCAGTGTTCCTTATAATCTGTTGATACTTAATTAACTCCTGTATTCTTAGAGAAACTTATCAGCATTCTTGTGAATTCTGAAATTATCAGCGTGCTCTGGCAGAAACCAAGGATGAGATCTCAGTGAAACTGGGAAGGGAATGCTTTGGATTGAGCAGTACTTACATGTGCTGTCAGTTAATAGCCCTTTTCTGTCTCCCACTTCATATTGTGTGGTGGTTTTGTTCATTAATTTTAAATCACCATTTAAAAAGCTTATCTAGCTAATCTATAGCATTTCAGGACTGCAAGCTGGAAAACCAAATGGTCGAGGTATCCTACTTCAGAACTTTGCCTCATCTTGGAGAGAACATACTTATCTTAAGTTACTGCTATTCTGTTCTTTTAAAACTGCAGTCAAAAGATTAGTCACCCTCAGGCATGAGAGAGAAGTCTTTGATGGATCACTGATGATGTCTGCAAATGACCAAATTTATGACGGGGTAGAGTGTACCAAGCTGTTTCTGAGGGAGAATGTATCTAAGATGAATGCTGTAAACGAAAAGGCAGTTCACTGAAGTTGGCTCATCTACCATGCTATGGAAAGCAGTGGGAGTTCAGAATGGCACCTTTTCTTGACCTTAATTAGGCCAAAAAGAAGCTTCAGATACTTGAAGTTTTCCATGAAGATATGTTTCATGGAAATGAACATATTACAGACATTATTTGTAATACGRCCCTCCCCTTTTCCTGGGGTGTAAGATACGCTGTTGAGTGTAACATGCTTCATGTTCTAGTAACAGACTTCTAGGCTTGCCTTAGAATAGCCATTGAATGAACTTACGAGGATTGATAATGCTTTCTTCTGCAGACTGAAAAATGAGTTTTGCTGAGTCTTGCTGTAGAAATGGTGTGTTAAGGTAGCAAGTAATTTTATTAGGTTACTGACAAAAAGAAGTGACAAGTCGTGCTGGGAGAGAAGAGTCAGACAAAACGTCATCTTTTCTGTATGTCTGTGGAGAACTTTATGTAGGGGTGACATCTTCAAGTGTAAATTCTCTTAATAGTCACAGTTTTCAGGTGAGGCAAGTGTGAGATGTAGTGAACAACACTGAAATCACTACAGAAGTGTAAAATGATTAGCAAAGCAGGTGCCCCTCAGTCTGGAGGGGGTTGCACCCTTCCTGCTGTGACTTCACTAGAGTGGAAGATACTGAGTCTAAAGTGAATTCAGGTATCAGATGTGACTTTTATCTACTTGGTGCTTTAACATGTCAGCTTCAGCGGTGAATGTGTAGAGTCTGATAACAGATCTGCAACTGAACTATAATTCCTCCCTTACGGGGCTGTTGTCTGAGGTGACAATTCTTAGTAGCTCACTAAAGCTTTTAGCTGCTTGTGCTCATGACTGAATTCAGCAACACTTGAACCTGTTTGCAAAAAGGGGGAGAGCCTGCTGCACTGACACAGCTATGCCACTTAGCTGTGTGTGCATGAAGTACTTGTAAGGTAAGAGAGGTATAATACCAACCTGTTCCTGAACAGGAAAAGCAGGGCTTTTCTCACTGCCTGACACAGCAGTTTAACAGGGTCTGTAGTGCTGCATGGTGCAGCAGTGTGTTAAAACTAGCTATGCCACACTGCCTGGGGATGGGAGGCAGTGCAGAGAGGCTGTGCAGACAGAGCACTGCTGGCTTTCTGCAGATCTCTAGTAGTAAGTACCATCTTCCCGAGAGAAGATGACTGCCAGGAAGGTTTTTTGTAATTCAGTGATGGCAGCCTTTGTTGAACATCTGCTTTGAGTTTCATTTGGAAAACAGCTTAGAGAAGGTATATAAAAAACCTTTGCCTTGCTTCCTGGTTTTTAAGCAGCCACTAGTTTTATCAGGAAAATGGGTTGTGTAACATCACTGTAACTGCACGCCTGCTGGAGGCACCGACTTTGTGTCGTGTCGATTAACAAAAGGGGGTTGGACACAGATGTGCCTGTTACAGAACATAATTAAGGATGCTTGCGCTTACCTGGATCAAAACCCAGCAGTGGGTGCAGAAGATCTGACTGTCAATGTTGCGTTTATTTCTGTTCTGAGAACTTTCTCTTATTACCCAAGATCAAGACCAAACGACAGTTACACTTGCAGCTGTTGTGTTGGATTAGATGTGTGCCCTAGAGAAGTAAGGCTAGGAACTATAATTAGGATCACCTTCTACTTCTTCCTCTTAATATTGTTTATTATCGGTGTTACTTCAGTTGTTAGCAGTGTTCATAGGTTTCACAGACATCTCACGTCTAACATGGTCTTCAGTTTCAGGCTAAATTGGGCAGTTGATCGAACTGGGAAATGGCAAGAGCTGGAGTACCCAAGTCCTGCGTATCCAGCCTTTGCTTGTGGATCCGGCTACGTCATCTCTAAAGACATTGTTCAGTGGCTGGCAAGCAACTCTGAAAGATTAAAGACGTACCAGGTAGCAAAGCGTTGGTTCAGTTTTTCTATCTTAAACTGGTCTGGGGAGCAGCATGTGTACTGGATGAGTTGGAAAGAACATCACTCAAGTGTTAGTGTTGGGTTCCCCTGGTTGATGCTGGCTTTTTGCAGTGCTTTTGGTCACTACATTTAGTGTCTGTTCTAGGTCAAAGCACAACTGTTTTGGACTGAGAACCTCTGGAGCTGTAACCTTGGTTTTTGTACTGTCTTTTGAGAACAATGTATTATCACAGGAAAGCTGGGAGGATTAATTTAACACCTCTAAAATAGTCAGACATAGGTTTTTGTAGTTACCATTTTTTACTGCTGGTGCATGATGCAACTTATTCTAGTTCACAAAGTCATGCTTTGTGCTTTTCTGGTGCCAATATCTGTATTTTTTATTTTAATGTGTTGTCTCAGGGTGAAGATGTGAGTATGGGCATCTGGATGGCAGCTGTAGGACCCAAGCGATATCAAGTAAGTCTGAAGAAATTCTCTGATCTTACGGAAGGAGAACATGCCTGTTGCTCCAAGTAGCATAAAATAGAGGAAATGCTTTTTCTTTAAAAAAAAAATTGAAACAGCCATTGGATTAAAATCCAGAAAACACTTGTTAAAATGTATTTAGAAGAAAAACCACAGAAAACCCACAAACCAACCCCCTCTCCACCAGCAGGCCCCATCCCCACCCCCCCCACATTGTCTGAATAGGTCTAGCAGATCAGAGGGGGACATACACCTCTAGTTGGTGACCTGTGTGTGCACGCTTGTTGCTAGAAACAATGAAAACCTGATTCTTGGAAGTAAAGATTGCTGAAAACTAAATTCCTTGTAAGAAAAACTATTGAAATGGCACTCTCTCTAACAGGATAGTCTCTGGTTGTGTGAGAAGACATGTGAGAGTGGCATGCTGTCTTCCCCCCAGTATTCTCCACAGGAACTGAGAGAGCTCTGGAGATTGAAGGAACTGTGTGGAGATCCTTGTAGATGTGAGGGAAGATGATGGACTTGCCTTGGAAAACAGGGTAGCGTATAGTAATCATGGAAAAGTGTACATTTGGATTCATTCTTGGAACAATGAGGAGTATTAAGGTATCTTTTAATGTTGGGTTTCAACTAAAGTATAACAATATTTGCACATCCCTTTTGATAATTACAAGTGGACTGATACTATTCATTTTCTATAGTATAGATGTTGACCTGACAGAAACCAAAACGTTTAAGAGAAAAAATTTCCTTTTTATATAAAGTCAGAGACCTACTTGTAATTAATAAATGCACACAAGAATGCCAACTGGCCTGTCTTTTGTAAATTAAAGTACTACTGATTTAACTCAGTATAGAGCCATACCAGGATCAGTGGAGAGCTGTGCTCAGCACCAGGGCATCTGGTAAGTCTTGCTGCAGCAGGTTCTGTGCTGTCCGAGGGGTGGCTCTCATCTGTGCAGGGACTGGCACAGCTAGGGGTTAGGTTTTATGTTTAGTTTGTTTATACCATTGTCATTTTAGATAAAAACAATATCAAAGTTTGCTTATACCAAATCTTGAAGTACTGCAAACTTGGCCTGATTAGGAGGGATTTCTGATAGCTCAATGTGTTATTAGATATGAATCTGAGGGTACACAAGTGAAAGTAAAATAACATGGAGGAACAGCGCACTAAAGAATGTAAAACAAATAGCAATGCCTTGCAGTATGCTGAGAACTTATTTATACTGTGGTATGTTAACGCTGTAGGGTAGAATAAAGGTCTGTCAGATTTTGACCTTAAATAGTCTAAGGCTGCGTAGATACTTCTACAGTTACTGCTGTTTTACTTTTGTTTGCTTTAAGGTCTTTGGAAGCAGGTGAAAACAAAAGAGCAAGTAGCCTCTTCCTGTGCAGCACTAATTTTGTCCTATTACAAGCAAAGAGATCACAACTAAATCATGCACTCAGTTCAGTGAAACAAATTCTCACTGTTAACAATGGGAAGGTAGTATAAAACCTTGACAAAAGTTACCTTGAGTTTTATTTAATTGAAGCATTTAAGTACTATTTGGTATCTCTCAAGTAAGACAATTCAGTCAAAAGCAAATGCTTTCCTGGAGACTGACGATTAAGTTTAGGAGCTGAAAGTACTATTGTATAGCCCTCTGGTGCCACGTATGAAATTCCTGTTCTCCCATAGGTGTGTTCAGGCACAGGCTGTCCATACTGTCTGCGGGCAGTCCGTAACTCTTCTGCAGTTCCAGTGTTGCCTTTTCCTTCAGTCTATCAAGAGGGTCCCTTCTTACCACCGTACTAACACACAGTCTCCATTTTCTATTGAGTAAAACTGCAAAGGCTTTAAGTCATTGTCTAGTTCAACTTCTTTTCCTTCCAGCTAGAGTAAGAAAGGAAAAAAACCCCATCAGACTTAAGCTGAAATCTGTTCATGTAAACTAAATATAGATCAGGCAGGATCTGTCGTATTACAGGAATGAAATTAGGTCCTAAATTACAGCATGAAGACTGCCCTCCTTAAGTGAGATCAATTTCATTAGGTAGTATTTTAGAACATGCTATTGACCTTTAGCAGCATGCAGTATTTTATTRTTGAATTGAATTACCCATTTTTAACTCACTTTAGAACTTTCGTAGGACAGTTTCAGTTCTGAACCAGGAATTTTAAGTAGGCGATACAGCAATCCTTTGACCCTCTGAATAGTCATAGACTCTGTCAAGGGGAAGGAAAGAAAAGTTATTCGAAAAATGCTGCTACCACTGAGCTGTAGCAAAGTACTAGTGTTTCAACTATACTTGCTTATAGCGACAGTGAAAGGCTGTATTGCTGCTTCAGTTCTAACACTGCAATAACGTCTTTTGTACCTGAAACCGTAACTGCTAATATCAAATTGAAAATGGTTTAATCTCTGGTGGATAAGACAGGATATGCTACTATGGTTTAAGCGCTTCGATCCCATATACCAAATTAAAGTGTTACAGCTTCATAATTTACCTTTTTTGAGTTTGTATTTACTACATGCTAAACTAAGTGACCTTTGGGACACATACCAGTCAGGTTCTGACTACTTGCATCTGGCGACTGTTCCTTGAAGCTTTCATTACCAGGAATTGGCTTTCGCGGCACAAATAAATGAATGTCACTGTGGAACTAGTGCCATTCTTAGAAATGGTTTTACATTAATTAGTCCCAAACAAATTGCCAGCAGAGTTGTAGAGTGGTTTATATTATGAAGTCAGTTACACGAAGGGATATTTTTTGTAATGGATCTTGAATGAGTAAATGTAGTTTGTTCCAGAGGTGATACCTGTGTTTGCAATAGATATACTCAATATTTTGGTTGAACTTTTACTTCTTTTGAAGCTTTATCTAAAGGCACAGCAATAGTGAGTTATTCCTGTAATACCACACATTGTACTTAGACAAATATTTTTCTACCAAACGTTTTTGTAAAAGCTGTATCTATCTGATTTTATGCAACTTGTGATAATAAATGTGATTTTTATTTTAGAATAAAGCTTGAGTAAGTCTTTTCTCTCAGACTCCATTCTGACACATCTTTCCAAAACATAAGTTTGACTTAGAACAAAGTCTATTCATTCTAGTCTCACTACAAGCACTAAAACTTCAAAAGACAAATTTGATTCAGGTCAGAATTAGATTTCTAACTTAATGTATTAGATACCAGACCTCAATATCTAGAACTGCAGACTACGTAGTTGACTCTTAGAATTTCATGTTCTTGTTATTTGGTTAACACATCCACCAGATTTCATACCAGTTAATTAGCCTTTGATTGCCTCAGACACATTAATCATGAAACCAGCAGCAGAGGTCGTAAGACAAGCATCAACTTTCAATCTTCAAGCTGGACTGAAAGTAAGTATGAAGGTCAGAAAAATAATGACTTTTTCAAATAATTTCTACCTTTGTCATCTCTTTATATGACAGAGTCTTCAGGGGAGAATCTTCAGGAGCTGACAAAGCCAGAGGCAGCTGCCATTCTTTAATACAGTTATTTGAAAAGGAGCTACAAATCAACTGCTTAAACACAAGCCAAGACTTCTTACCTGGTAGCTTTTTCTCGACTGGCTTCTGTTCAGGTTTCTCAGGACATTTAATCGTCAAAGCTTAAGGAAGAATGGTGAGGCATTAGTGAATGAACGTTAAGCCCTATTCTGTCAGGAGCAGAGAGTCTTTCTAGTCTGTTTTTATTACAAATTGTTTCCTCTATCTCAGCCTGATCTAAAAAAATTAGGATGCAGCCTGTATCTGAGCAGCTAAGATAGCATTTAGTCATTCTCTGAAAAATTAAAAGTAATTCTATTAAAATAATCAAGTTTTCATTCATCTTTGGTAAATTAGGGAAAATATTTTACAAGTGACTCCTTAATACTTAATGGTTTTTTTGGTCAAAAGGAGTATTTACCTAAAAATGCTTAATTTCTAGTTAACTACTTAAAATAACCTGCAGTAGAATGGAAACTGCTGAGTTTAAAGCAGGTTTTTGACCCTCAGTATCAAAAGCACCGTACAAGCACATTTTAAGGAAGTTATTAGCCTATTTCTTTTAAAGAGATTAAAAGACTCCTCCTCAAAAAAGGTTTCTGTTATGTCTGGCCAACTAGATTCCTTGTTCTATTTAGTCTTCCACCTCAACGCATTAGAATGTAATGCCTTAAAATACTATTTTGCCCATGGAGTAAAAAAAGGTTCAGTTCTTCTATCAACTGGGAAACAAAGCTAAGTGAATTTGTAAGTCTGGGATGTAACGACCTTTAAGTGTGTTGACAGCCCCAAACACCAAAGTTACCCAGAATTTATTTGACTGTACTGAAGTGAAGAAGCTATTAAAAAAAAAAAAAAAAAAACAAAAACAAAAAAACAGAAAACAGTGCAGTTATTGAGGTTAAAATCTCAAATGTCTTCTGTAGAGAAGCCATTTACGCTGTCAGAATGGAGTATTGATTACCTCTGTTAAGGTAATCATTCCTTATAAGAAGGAATTATTAATAATCTTCTCCATTAAGTCTTAATTAAGAAAATCATTCGGCTTGGGTTGGGGTGGAAATGAGATGGAGTACTCAGAAGCAGCTATCTAGTCAAACTTATTGATAAACACAGTTCAGAGAAGCAGAATTACAAGCTGGAACTCTGTGATGTCTCAAAGGCTTTTGAACCTTTTGTCCTCTATATACGCCCAGGAACCACTAAGCTCGTAAAATATTTTAAATGCAGAAGGAACAATTTTGACCATTTCTGGCCTCTTACTCAGAAGCTGGTTTTTCAAAGTCAAAGGCTGTCGTCCCTTCAGTTCTCCTTCTTCAGGTGCACCATATTCTGTGTGAAGGGAAGCGCACATAGACATGAATGCTTCAAAGACTAAAACTCAACAGTAGCCTCAAGAGCACTGTGGTGTTGGATCAGGCATGAGCCTGCTGCCTCAGTTCCCTCAGCAGCTAGGATACCGAGTATAAAAAGTGGTAGGCTTCTGCAATGCTAACTGCTGCAGACATGAGCCTTGATCAACTGCCAGAGCATTTAGGAGGGCGCACAGGCACATGGGATGGGGTGGAGCAGGTGACAGGCACATGGAGGTGCTGCTTAACATTCCCACTTTAAAAAAGCCCCAGGTGGAGACAGCCACTGCCTGCTCACCAGTAGAGTTATGGGGCAGATGCTCACAGGTGTAATCCCTGAGGCAGTGAGCCCAAGTTCCAGAGGCAGCAGTGCCCGGAAGGGCGCAGTACTGTGCAGCTGCCCCACAGAAGCAAAAGCCATTTGCACACCGGCCTGCCAATGGGTGGGCCTTCCTAAGGCAGTAGAAGCACATGGAAAAAGCATCAAGGGGAAGGGAAACTGAAGAGAGACCGAATCAGTGCTGCCACATGCCAGAAGTGAGGAAATGCTAATTTTACTGTACTTGCACTTACTAAGACAAAGCGATGGGTATCTGGGATGGGCAGCAAGAAATTCTTCACTTGGTTTGTTTTTCTCTGGGTTCCAATTCCCACCAGCTGCTAACCAGTCATTTCCAAATATTTTGCGATAATCAAGCTCTGCTCCTTTTCTTTCAGCAGGAAGGATCTGTACTGACACAGGAACAGCATATAATTATACAACTTTCCAGAGAAGAAAATCTAATTCATGACACTGACTCCTTGCTCTTATTTGGGTGTTCTGTATGTTTTAATGCTACCAAGAATCTTACAAGCCTTATCTCCAAGTACTGACTGATCCATATATTCAGCAACTTTAAAGCTATTAAGAATCTTACAACCCCTACCTCCATGTACTGACTGATCCATAAATGAGTATCTAAGCAAAGGTGTTACTGTATATGATGATGCAAGGATGTTTTCTGTACTATGGAACAGATGCTGCTTCTGCTCTCTTTTATGATAAACATTTGCTGAAAGTTTGATTTGGTTTAGGTAATGCTATTTTCCTATTACAGAAGGCAAATGCTTGTATTACTGTCACTGAAACAGATTCAACTATGCTGCTTTTTTTTTTTTTTGGCCAGAGTATGGTTTTTGTTAACAGTCCTGCAACTTCAACACGACTCGGGCACTTGGAAAAAACCCACCATTCCTCCATCTTGTCCTAGTCCCCACTGAGTTAGCAGCGTTCACAAACAGGGCTGGATCTTGTAGCCCTACCAAGTGCCCACTGACTAGGCGGCGGAATACTCAGCACTTTACTTTTCCTGCACCCAAACAAACAGCAATCTTAAAAGAAATGGAAAACAATTCCTCAGGCAATGATTCAATGTTTTTCCCCAGACTCATGCGATTTGTTCAAGTATCACGTACCTCAGACTTGTTCAAAACCTCCAATTGACTTATCTTGGCAATAATTAGCTGTCTCAGGGTCTCTGGGTTCTTCTCTGTGTCCATGAAAGGGTTATTGTGACACTGCAGTGACCGCAAACTTGGCAGTTTATCAAGCTCATTGATAGACAGCCACTGAAATGGAAGGGAACAGTCTCTTGAGGAAACATAAAACATACTTCATTTCAGAACAATACACAGTAACATTGACTTTTCCTGTACAATGACCATGACTGAAACTATTCTTTTGGTCAGCAGAAGCAAGTTCAGAACAGCATCCTGTTCTTTTAGCTAAGGAAAAAACTGCATTACATTTATTTAAGTAAAAAAAAAAAACGCAAACGAGGAACTACTCAGCATTTTAGATCATTAGAATTCTGCGAGAGGAATTATGAGGTAGCAGAGTGATATAACATATGATATATGTTTTATACCATAAATGTGTTTAACTGAGATGTTAAGAAATGTTTTCCAATTTTTAAATTATGCCTCTGTGTTGATCAAAGTATTCAATAGTTACCTCAGGATCTTACACATACAATCAAAGAAATTTTAAAAAAGCAAATTGCAAGTTACTCTTAAACAAAGATACACATATTTACAAAATGTGAAACTATCCCAATCTAACCTACCTGTGATATTTTATTGTCATTTATTGCAAGGCGTTTTAGTGAAGGAAACATTTTAGTCTTGCATCCTAGGAAAAAGAGTAAATTTACAAGACAGTAGTGAAAACTTTAAGTAAACAGAATTATAAAGCTATAAATAAATTACTTCTTCTACATACCAAATCCAGCATCAGGAAAGTGTATAGAAGATATTCCAGTGTTTCTAAGTATTAGCTGTTCTAACCTGAAATTCAATAGGTTTTGAATGATTACTGTACATGGCGTGGGAAGTTTTTTTGTAAAGAAATACTACCTCAATTTTTTTTTTAAACAAAGATCTAGTAAACTTTTGACATGATGCATAATCACTGACAAATGAACAGCAGCTTCACAGACAGTACCCAGACTTCAGCAGAGTGTTCGGGGAATAAATTTTCCAGAGAATAAGTGCAATAATTTCAAGCTTTCAAAATGGCTCCTGGATTTAAATGGTGTGATTTTCCAAATGACTTTTTTAAATAGCTTGTGGCTATTTAAAATAATGGCTGCTATTTTTCTGTACAGTGCAAGATAATAATTCCACAAATTAGCAAAACTATTGTATTAGTCCCACGATTTTCCAGTCACTGTAATTGAAGTGCTTAAGGAACACACACCTGCTTTCCCTGAATGGTAACCCCAAAACAAGGAATCACAGCTCAAGCCTGTAACTTCCATAAAGACGCTGCTATTCAGAGTACAGTAAACCAGAAGAATCTGCGTAAAGGGTATTACCACAGACATTCTTCTGAGAAAGTGGAACTACATTTACCCAATGCAGTATGGGAATTATGCTGTTTGGTTTTTTGTTTTTGTTTTTGTTTTTGTTTTCTTTTTCTCTTCAATTTTGAAGCATGTCTCTTTCAAAGTCTTTAAGCTACCCCAAAAAAGCACTGAAACTTCCAAAAGAGAGTGCCTGTGCAGAGGACATGCCACACACTTCTACCAGCAGAGTAACAACAGTAACCTTCCCCATGGTTAATAATCAAGAGCAGATAACAGAGATGGGGAAGAATTATCACCACACTTTTTTACCTCCCTTCCAACCCCTCTTTGTTTTGCTTTCTTTACAAAGGACAAATCAGTAGGCACCACAGGTGTAAAGTGCTCATGGCAAGCGTCCATCACTAACGATCTGTAGTGTGTCAGCCTCAGGAGTGACACCTTCCAACAAACTGCCCAACGGCTTTCTGCAGGCTCAAACGATCCCGAGATGGCTGTACAGCTACTGATGAACCTGCATCACACTGTCATGGTCAGAAAACTGTTCCTAAGAAACGGCTTCCATAGCTCCTTTGCTTTGCCACTCCACACCATCTCTACAGTCCTGTCATCTTGGATAAAACCCTGTGCATACTAATATATAAAGAACTTAGTAACATGACAAATCACTTCCGTTTCCTAAGTATATAATGAAAACCTAATAATATACAGCTTAAGAATGTGTTACTATACAACAAAAATAACATTATATTAAAATAGCTCGATTAAATAATTCAGTTACTCTCCTCAAGAGGGCAAAACGCCTCTATTTCAAGATTCTATAAATCTTCCGTGCAACATCAATACTATCATATTTCAGTCAACAAAGACTATGGAGATGAATATCCAGGACAAAGAATTTCCAGCAAATTTGTTTAACAGCTACCTGGGAAGATGTGCTATTAGGTGCAGCTGATTTCCATCCAGTAACTGGTTGTCTGAAAGGTCTAACAACTTCAGGGTCTGCAGGACATTATCAGGCCTGCCACATTGGAAAAAAACAAACACACACAAACACAGAACATTTGAAGTTATTTGTTAATGAAAACACTAGTTTTCTAAGTATAAAACTGCATGCAAATAATTGCATACGTTTATAAATGTTTTTAAGTACATCCCGTGAAGTTTGCATCATTTATTTTACAATTATGTCATGGTGATGTAAACATTACAGGAATGTAACTTTATCTGCTATGTAACTTTGCAGTACGTCAGTCACAAACCAACTGATTTATGTTWTTCATCTTACCTTTCCAAAACTGTAATATCATTAGAAGTAAGGTACAATTCTTCAAGTGCTGGCCATCCTGGAGCACAAAGAAGAACCTAAGAGCAAAACTTCATTTAATAGAACAAAAGTTGGGAAAAATTATTCCAAAAATTATACTTTATGCAGATTTCCTCAGAACACGTTCAGAACAAGCCATAGCTCCCAAAAACAGAGAAACAAGTGTTACAGATTGCCTAGCCCTCCCTTTCTTCCAGCTGGCTCTTTCCTGTGTCTGGATCTACCAGCACAGATGACATCAAAGGGCTTCTGCAGAGTCACAGGACTTGCAGTTCCAGGCTGGAGGCTAGTAGCTGCCCTGCCTCAGACTGTGTGACCTGGAAACTGAGCATATCTTATTCATTAGGGGTGGCGTGATCAGATTTTCCCTATGATGAGGTGAGAAAATGGCACTATATACTCGACTGCTAACGGTTCTGGAACTTCTGCACATCTCATCAGGTCTGACAGACTTCTTACATGTCTTAATTTATCAGAGCTTGAAGCCTTCTCTGTCATGGGACTGTGCCAGCACATGAAACCACTAAAAACCAAGAATTGCATTAAGTCAGCACATATCCTGAAGTTTTCAAGTACTCTAAAGAAAACAAATTAGTTCAAAAAGGCTACAAATTGAACAAAGATGCATTTGTTTTAAATCTTATGTCCTGAAATTACATAAAAATTATTATTTTACTTTATAAAGATTTACTTTTTACAAACATCTACAGTAGCTAACACAACTTTTAAAAATAAACACTTACTACAAAGCAATAGAAATTGCTGGCATAAAACCCAGTTTTGTATGCAATTGTGACAGTGTCAAAAATCTTGCAGTTTTAGCAAACAGAGTTCCAAAAGCACTGGAACTGACTGGTTTTCTACAGATTTGTGCTTGTGAGTCGCAAATAATTTTTTTCACTGAGGTTTTTCTTGTGTGTATTCTCCAGAGTCGAATTAAGTGTGAGCTCATCCTGCTACTCTTTCCTTGGTTAGGAAACTTAGAGGGGCTCTTTCCTCCATCCACACTCCTATTTTCTTGGAACTTGTAGGTAATAAATCATTTTTAAGCCCCCACCTCTTTTCAAAATGTGTTTGAAATTGGCTAGCAGATTCAAAGTTTTTGAGATGCAAGAACACAGACATACACATGCACAGCATAATCGCCTAAAGCTTGTTTTTACAGGAGATTACAAAGGTTACAAAGCAGTGAAGTTCAGATCTGGACAATCAAGTTCCATTTGTTATGTATATAGCTAACCGATTCTCCTGTAAATGTCCAGTATCCTGGCACCAAAAAGCCTCCTTTCAGCAACTATTCTTCATTCTCTCCGTTACAGCTGTATGAAGTTATACAGCTGGATGTATATATAACTGTCTCATTATATATACAATACGAAATATTAACGCTTAGATCTCTTCAAGTGGTGGTATATGATTTGGGGCTCAACTGCTTCACACCCAAAAATATGAAACATCATCCTGCTGCCCTATCTGCAACACAGGTAAACTTATAAACTCAGATATAATAACTTTTCCTGCTCCAGAGCAAGAGCAGGCAACACCAATATTTTCTTTCTTTAATTTGGATAGTGTTTCCCTATGTCAATAAGACAGACCAAAATAGTTTATCTATTAGTGATGAGGAAGCATGAAAAGAAGCCTGCAGAGTCAAGAGAAATCAGAGGCATGTTCACTACAGAGAACCTTTGGGGGATTCCCCCACAAAAGCCCTGCGTGGATGGAATGGATGGATGGAATAGAAAAACTGAAGCATCAGAAGACTTTTCAGTAGACTGACGAAATGACTAGAAAATTGCCAAAACCAAATGATAGTCACATCACAATTCTAAGAAACTCAAATTGCCGGATTTTCGACTATTGCTTAAAACAGCTTCCATACAGAAGCAAAAGTTCACAGATCTGACACTGAATTAACACTCAGGAAAGATCGTGGGCTTGTTGTGGACAGCTGGTGGGGAGGTTGGGACGTGGAGGTTGGGACGTGGCCCACGTGGGCCAGTGGAGTAGCCACTGCTGATCAAAAAAGAAAAATGGAAATCCAAGACCTATTGCATAAGAAATAAAGACAAGAAGAAACAATTGTCACCATGTAAGTCCATGACGTTCCTATATTTTTAGCCTCTTTATCCCAGGAAGCAAATAATATAAATGGGAAAGGCACAAAGAAGCTTAACAAGAATCATCAAAGCTATGAAACAGAGAATAGCTGTTCTCAGTTACTTGCATATAAAATATTGGGAATTATCAGATTAAATTATCAGGCAGCAAGATCAAAAACCAAAAAGGGTATTTTTTCATACAGCACATAATTAAACTGATGTTAAAAGATGTGGATATCAAAATTTTCAAATGGGTTCTTAATACAGTTAGATAAATGATGAAACAAAAAATCCACAAAGATTAATTAAATACAGATATATAGTCTCCAGCTCAGGAAGCCCCAGAATTCCAGATGACTTTATAAGAAGCTCTTACCATATGCTTGCCCTTTGCCTAGAATTTTTCCCAACTATCTGCTACTTGCCAGTGTCAGAAACATGATCTTGCAGCTCTGCTCTAACCCAGATTTTTCTTTTACCCTGTATAATAGTAGATTATTTCATAAATATAAGATCTTAGTTTGAAAACAGAATGACAAATATAACATTATGATCTAAACGCTGAATAAGAAAAAATGTTCTTGGGAGCCATAAATATGAATTCATTACTCTCAAATGCATTAATTCAATTCCGAAGTCAACGGTTTCTAACTGTAAGATATTTTACAGGACATCCTTCCCCCTTGAAGGTTATATGTTATGTTTTGCACAATCAATCGACAATTATGCAGTAATAAGCTCTTTTACTGACGTATTAATAGAAATCTCAGATGTATTTAGATATATGTATATAATACACTAATGAAGGAACTTTTTGAAAACTGATGCTCAAGGCATGTAAATGTGGAGTTATGCATAATTGCATAACAGTTAAGCATGTCCCTCTACTGTGAAAAGTATTTCAAAACAGAGGAACAAATGAAAAAAACCCCACAAGCCTTCTCTTCTTTTTTAAAACTATCCCCATGCCACATATTCTTACATATGGCAATAAGTTATTTTGAAATGCTGTTCACCATTAAATTGTTTTAATTTTAATTAAAACATTTCTAGGATTTTCAGACTTTGCTTATATTCTCATTGACAATCACTGTATTTCTCTTTTGCCTGGATCATATTCATTATTATTTTCTACTAAAAGGTTGACTTTTCAAAGTAACTCCCCATATAGCTTAAGCAGTAACATTTTCAAGTGGTTTGTTCACAGAGTATTAATGTCAGATAGGTCCCTTTATTTCTTCCCTTTTGTTTGGCTGCCCTGGAACACCATTTCTAAGCACAGGCTTATGTCTCCCCGCTTACAAGGGAATGAATCAAACAAATTTCAATTTTATAAAAAAGATTTCTGAACCAAAAATGTCTCTACCACCTATGATGAATCATCAGCTAGAGCAGAGTTTCAAAAACAAGTGCAAAAGCTACGTAATTTTAAACTGCTCTGACTAACCTGGGGCTTCTCTCTGAAACTTAGTTGCCCCTAGAGAACTCTAATCTGCCTGAAGCAATGGCTCCGGCCAGCCTTTCAGCCACCCTGATATGGAGGAGAGCTGCTGGCAGCTGCCAACATTTTAAACACCACAATGCACAGATTTACTCTGACGAGCACTAGATGACATTTAAAGTGTCTGCAGCCACTTAATTCTTCCATTCACTTCACCATTCATATTGCTGCTGTTACGGAAGGATTATCAACTCTCCTAGCATAAACCCCACTGATGGTTTAAGAGCACAGTGAACGGACGCTAAGCAAAAATATAGCAATGACCCTCCTCTAGCCCTGCTGCAAGAGAAGAGAATGAAGAAGTTTCTTTCTACTTAACTCAAACCCCAGTTTTGGTAAGTGCTCTATTACTGGATAATGGCTGGCAGCAAAAATCTGAAAATTCAGGTAATTTCACAATGCAATACATACAAAATCTGCCCTGTCGGCTGGAATTTACAAGCCATTATAAGTAACGTGGCACTACTGAGATGTGCTTCATAAGCCCCATCCCTGAAAAAAGGCCCACTGCTAACCTATTTGACAACAGGACTTCGTTCTTAATAAGACATCATAGTAGGGGAGAGTCATTTAAACGTTTGCGTGTTTCAGTCCCTGAAACAAGTCAGAGCTTTGTTTATTCTGTGCTATAACTGCGTTGCATATAACCAGGCATCATGTACTTCAAGAATTGTCGGCATGTGCAAAGAYACTAAGCAAATCTCCTGCTGATGCAAAGTGATGCCAAAGCAAGTACTTCGTGTCATAATGACATACGTTCTTATCGCATGCATAAACCCACAGATAAACCTTTAATAACTACAAGGAAACAAAAAGTTTTCATTCACACAAAYCTTTGGGACATGAAGTTATACTATACTCCAACTGCTTTATCTTGATTTGGTAATTTACAAATGTTGATGAAGTTAAATGTTTCTTACTAGACTCCTGTACCAATGTAACTTCCTACATTACATAGGAACTATGTTAGTTACTACGTAACTAATACAGTTACGCCGCAGCACCTTTTCTAAYGATGATTACGTTTCAGTAGAATAACATAATGCATAAATGTTTAGTGTGCTTTCCTTGCCTCAAAAACCTAACAATATAAATAAAAACAAAACCAAGAAAGGTTATTACCTCTGTCCATGTTATCTCAGTTTGATTAAGTGCCAGAATCTTCAATTTTGAAAATACACTGGATACAGAAGTTGATGTAGATGGAAATTTCATTTTGTTTTCACTGTGTAAACAATAATTATTAGCATAATGAATAATTGCATTTATTTAAGTCACTAATTTGGAATTACATTCTAAAGACAAAAACAATTCACACAAAAAAATTTTAAAAGTCACTGCCAAGGTGTCACATATTTTAAAATATTATAAAATATTCTTCTAGTTATATTCAAACATACTCTTTCCTAATTTACTTTCCTACTTCATGAATGCGTATTTATTAATCTGTGGCCTCCTTCCCCCCTTTTCCTCCCCTAAGTTTTGAATATGAAAAGAATTATTTTCATTAATATTAAATGAAACAAAGTCAGATTTTGGGCTTAAACTCCTTAGTGTCAACTGAAAATAAAGAGCCTACATGACTATCCAGACCCCAGTAAAAAAAAAGGATGTAAAACCCACTCTCAATAGCAAAATATCACTATAAAATAGTTAAAAGATTCTCAAATCTGCAGTCTTCAAATCAGTTTTCATTACTCACCCCCAAACAAAAGTTTTTAGTTCTTTCCTAAGGTCTGATCTACCTGCATATTACAATAAAAATCTCTCAGTGTAGTTATACTTACATACTTACGGGTTAAATTTCCCCATTTAAACAAGCTCTTAGAGAGCTGGTGGATGGCTAATGACTTTTATTCTTCTTCCAACATTCCTTGCACAAAAAATTCATAACAGACTTATCTGCTAATGTCTGTCTTTTTTAAAGTAAACAGAAGGTCAAAACAATAAAAAACAAATTCAGGCTATTTCAGTTTGTAGTCATAAGCATCAGATTCCAGCATCAATCCCATCTTGCTTTCCAATTTTATCACAAATAACGTCTGAAAACACTTCAGTCTAGACTACACTTCTCAACAATGAAAAACTGAAAAAAATTATTCTAGGTGAATTAAAATAAATTCTCTGTATTGTCATGCATGCTGACAATAATAAATCATGACAACATATGCTCTAGGCAAAGTTAGATTTACAAATAGCACCCAGGTTGCAAACAGCTGTTCAGTGCTAAATATTGAAGAAAATGAAACACCTACAACTATTTTAAAAATACATTTTTGTCACATTAAGAACAAATACAAAAACGAGGGTCACTTTTTTATTAAATTAACTTGGTATTTACTTCAATTTAGCTTACATCACTTTCAATTGTTTTAGCTACACTGTGTGTACTGTACAATGAAGGCTTTGGAAGCTGCTGATCTCAACACAGATCTCCAAGACTCTAAAAAAAAGTGGCATTTTGGGTTTCTGCCTTCAGTCCTATTGCCCTGCTGCTGTCTTCAACAACTAGTATGACCTCCAAAACTGCTGAACAACTCTGAAGAGTCAGCAGTCAAGGCGTTAACCTTGACAATCAGACAAACTTCCTAAAGTTGCAGCTGTAACATTAACTTCTCAAAATTAGTGGTTTAGGCTGCTACCTATTTACAAACTTTAATCCATTGTGTTAGTTCACACCAGAAAATTATTCTGGTGTGTGCCAGCTACAGCATACAGGTGTGTACTAGAAATGTTCTTTATTTTGAAATTTTTTTGTGAATTCTTTCTTGTTTTAATGGAATTGCAGCTGTATTTAACAACATCCTCCCTCCTTTTCCAATGTCATCACTGTACAAGAGATTTTCCCCTAGGTCTGTCACTGTGACCCACAGTTCTTATCAGCATCATTTCAGGACAAAGCAATATGGATATTTTAGTTTGGTGTCAAGACACTCTTGGTAAAGCATCATTCTTAAACAAAAGTGGGCTCCTAAATAAAGACTTGCCTGGGCAGTCAGAATATATCAACAATAATAAAAACCAGAGATAAAGTCTTAAGACACTTGGAATGACTTTAAAAGAAAATGAAAATATATTTACTTTACGGTTTTTCTATGTAGAAAAAAATTTCTAAGATCACGAACAAAACCCGAACAGGTTTGCAAACCCAGAAGGCAAACAGATAGCTACTGCTAAACCTAACTGAAAACTGCTAAGCAAGACTTTTAAGTGATAAGGATGTGTTACTAGACCTTTCCCAGGCAGGCTGCAAACTCCTGCAGCAGTGCCACCTCAAGGTCTTGGCTTCTTCGGAGGGGCCCATCTGCCAGCGGAGTCCCCACACCCTGCCAGTGCCGTGCAGACCCTACGCACAAGTATCCAGAGAGTCAGATCTGCTGCACATGCACACAGCAGATTTGGCTATGTCTGCTGTGAAGCTGGTCTCCTTGCTGCAAGCCAGGCTCACTGCACACATGCAATGTGGATGCATATGCATGTTAAGTGAGTTCTGCCTTGGGGCAAACTAAGCTTTAAAATCAAGAGAATTAATTGTCTTAGATGTCACAGAAGTGTATAAGGGCATCTTATGTCGCTGTAAACCTAAGTTTCTATACTCCCTGTTTCCTCATTTCTATAAAAGTACTCTGAGTAATTTTTTTTACCTTCAGTCTAACGCCTTAAAAGAGCCTACAGCACCCTGTAAAAATCTATAATGCATTTTAATCCAGTCTCCCTAGCCAAGAAGCCAATTTGCATAAAAATTATGAAATCTGTTATGTAGAACACTCTGAAAAATACCTAAATTCCTGTAAACGTTTAATGGCTGAATTCTGACTTATATTTTTCAGACAACTGTGATTTTTCTAATTTTACAAAACTCCAGTCAACATCCATCTGTCCCAAGCACTTCTCCAGAATTTAGTTTTACATAGATGCTAAACTCCTAGGGTTCTAGTCTTTCCTTGAAAAGGGATGTCTAAAAAATATAGCACACACATGAATTGTTTAAGGACAAGATTTAAAAAAAAAGTATTTAAAAAACTTAGCTCCCATTAAAATGAGTATTGAGGCATCCAATTACCTTTAGAAAGCTAACCATGTATCTAAAAGAGCCTCTTCTTTTTTGTCCCTACCCCAAAAGAACAGAAACCCAAATACTAATATTTATACCTGATATTAAGTGTTTCCAGATTTTGAACTTGAGAAGCAATAGCTGTTACTGTCTCCCAAGATGGTATCAGATTTTTTGATAGATTTATATGCCTGATATCTGAAATTTCGTATTAAGAAAAAGAAACTTATCTCAAATCTGAACTTCCTTTTTCAGAAATTAGAATTAGGGTTTGTTTTTGAATCAAATAAACAGAAAGAGATTACACTTGTTTGCACTACAAGATACTACTGCTCAGTCACAGCAAATTTTATTTTGATTTGTGGTATGGAAATGGCTTATAGTTTTATAAAAGAGCTTAACTTTACAAATCCTAAACCAGATTAATTTCTGTATTGACAGAAACTCTTACCAATCCTTATAAATAATAATACCTGCTTTGTATTTCTGTAACATCACTACAACACACAGTATATTGAATACATTATTTATTATATATTGGAAACCTCCAATGCCTACAGAACGTATCAGTTGTATTTTTACGGGGTTATCTATTCTAGAGTTAAATTTAAAAAAAACCCCATTGCCGGAGCCTTCTGAAATTGCAGTCACGGTAGCAACCTATGACAATATTTCCATTTTTATCCACAATTTGCATTCCCTCTCAAAAAATTGTAGGCATCTACTTTTTAACTCCGTAAACATTGCATTAAGCTTCTAAATATAAACTACAGTTTTAAACATTTTTTTCATAAAAGGATACAAATATCATTCATTGAAGTGAACACTTGGAATGCTAAAATATGTACTTTATTTGTGGTATCATGCCATATAGCAAAAAAGGATACTAGCACATGTTCTGCTGATTTCCTCTTTCTGACCAGCATGGCTCACTGCACACTCACGCACTGAGATATCTACCAGTTGGTTCAGTTGGCTAAATGAGAAAAAAACATTCTGTTAAGTAATCTTCAAACAGAAATAAGCACGTTATATAAATACCTGGTTGTTACAACTAAATAATATCCTTTTCGTACATACATATTGTCTCCTTTAGAATTAGCAATGGGCAGATTGCTACTTTGCAGTGTCTTTCTTACTCAAAACCAGACACATCTCCTCTATTTTTTGCCTTTACATTGCTACTACAAAATAGGTCTGGTTGAACCACCCACCCCCAAAAAAACCCCAACCAACCCTTATCCAACTGAAAAAGAGAGTGATAAAACAGACAAAATATAGCTATGCAAATTGGAATTTAATTAGAGGTTCCAAGTTAAACAGGTTTCTTGTAATACTTCTTGCAAGAGGTTCTAAGTTATTTGGGCATTCTTTGTATCACTTACAAAAAAGAGTATTTTTGACTGCTTAGTATGTTCTGGGAGACAGAGGGAGAACAGTCGTGGAATATCAGCTCAGAAGGAGACTGCCACCTACCGAACTGATACCTCTCTACTGCTGGAAGTCATTAAAACTGCAATCTATTACACATCATTAAGTTACTTCCTTTCTTACCCTTCCAGATACATGAACGTGACATGAATTGACTGAAAGACTTCTTCACTAGCAGCACAGTGACTTTCTACCTTCCCTCTCTTTGTTACAAAGTCATTACTGATATGAGTAAACAAAGATGAAATAATACTGCACAATATTAAGAAAATATTAAAATACATCTATTTAAAAAGGACCATGCACKTGTATAATGATTGCCAATATCATGATAATTTATCTCACTCATTCCTCCCCAAATATCATCACCTCTACTTTGCGAAATCAAAATGAGGACTGTGAGCACTCAAATATGACATAATCCCAGTTCCTATCCATAAAACAGGTAAATTATGAAGCCACAATAGGAAGATTGCTTGTCTCTTCCACCACAGTGCAGTTTGGCTTACTTTTAGAGATATGACAATGTTATATGCAAGGCAGCCAGCTTCCTTTCCTTACAGTTGAACTACTACTTTACTAATCAATCACTAACAGCGTATCTTAGATTTCATATATTACACTTGCCTTTGTTGTTCTGCAATAGAATCCATGCCAACAAATTCCACAGTCTTCTTTCCAAATACTAATGTATTCTCTGTCCCATGTTGAACATCTTTCTCATTGTTCAATCCATACCGATCCTTTACTGCAGTAAGAAAATCTACTCCAAAATTTGCCTTGTTTGGCCGGATAAACGATCCTCCTCTAGGGTGCCTAGAACAGAGTAGCCAGGAAAAGGTGAAATATGAAAAGTTATCATAAGAATGACTAGTCTCAAAAGTACTAATTATTACTTTTTTTAAAATACTGGGAACCAAAGCAGTCAAAAGGCAATTCTATAGGCTAATTTTAGATATCGCTGTTCCCACTCAGGGAGACCAGGTAAGACTTGCAAAGTATCTTTGATAGTATTTGACCCAACAAGTTCACATTGTGAGAGGCCACAAGAACTGAAGCACCAGATCTCCAAATGTACTTACACATCAAAATTACAATGTCAGTGCCATTATTAGAAATAACTGCTCTGTTGTTTCCAAACTCATTATGAACTCAGTTTTTCCAGAAACATAAGTTTCTACCTATGGATAGACACAAAGTTACCTAAATCATACAACAAATGTGTCTGGAGTCTTACCACAGCCTAAGGCCCATAGGAACACTCAGAAGAGTCATTGCTTCATTGTATTTGACTTGAATAATTCACTTGTAATTCTAAGAGAATGCAGCCTTGTCCTTCCATCCACACAAATGACACAAGATGCAAATTGTACCACTTGGAACTCTCATACAAACTCAAACTTTTAAAAATTCTGATACTAACTTGGTAACAATTTTGAAACTGAATATTCAACAGAATTATCCAGCTAATGTATGTTCTACACAGTCCTATTAAGTTTCTTAGTTTTTCTTGAGCACTGAAAAAACTTTATTGCATGACAATTTCTTGCCATGCAATTGCTTTGACAATTTCTATCACAGTTAGCACAGAAACACAGTATCTAGGAAGAACTGGCAGAGACAAGTTGTGGGAATGGCATCACAGAGCAGATGGAGGATCTGATAGGAGGATCAGCCAGAAAACAGCAGGAAGAAAATTGGTAGTTATGATTACCTGTCTGCCTTCCAGCTGAGAAGAGTACAGACTTTGGTTGGAAAGTACCCAGAAGGAAGAAATCACTTATGTAAATAAAACTCCTCTTTTCAAAACAGCATGTAAACGTTACGTGGCTAATTAGCAAACCATAATATAAACCACCAATGCTACAGAGTTCAAAATTCTCTCAGAAAAACAGTAACTAGAGACCCTGAATCCTATGGACCTATTACAAGTAGATGGAATAGCTTGGGCACCTTATATGCACATTTTTATTGAAAAATCAGTACTGGAAATTGCCTATGCCAGTTTCATTCATTAACATTTCTAATACTTATTTAAGTACTCTTATATCCTAAAGAAGGATCTGGGTAGAAAATAGATATTATTTACTTTAAAAATATTTTCAGTCTAGTTTTGTAGTGACTAAGTTTGGAGCACAATGATTACAAAACAAGCAGAAAGGCATACTCTTACAGAATGTAAATCCAGTGCGTACTTTCATGTTCGATAAGAATTTTCAATTCTCTACATTTTTAATCCAGTAACCTTAAGCCTTTTCTTCCATTCCTTTGAAGTTCTTCATAGCTTGCAAACATTTGGTTAGTTTAAATGTTAAACTTCCTCCAATGTAAAGATTATGTGACTCTTTCTTAACACCACTTCTTAAAACAGTAAATGACATTTTCACCATCTTAACTATAACATCTCTTACCTGCAAAGTATATCACTTTTGCACTTAATTAAGTCAAACAGCTTCATAGATGGCAGATGGTGCAGGATTCTACTTGGGGCTCTGGAAAGAAAACTGGTACTCTTGTCTATCTGTAATTGACCCTAGGTCCTGCTGTATGTTTATTCTGACATCTCCTGTCCTTTTTCCTATCACCTTGATTCTCCCCGTTTTGTCATCGCCATCCCTCTGCACTCCACCGTTCTGCTACTTTTCTTCCCCTGCTCTCCCCAACCCTCTCACCAGAGCTAATCTAGACCCCCACATCTGCATCCCTCCTGTCATGCCATTTACTCCTGACGTAGCCAAGCCCTTTGGGTCTCTCCACCACCATACCCATTCCTAAGCCCATTTCTGTCCTCTCAGGTCACCATTTCTATTGGCATCTCCTTCCTCATTGTCTTTGCAGGAGCCTGTTCTATCCCTAGGAAAAAATCCAAACGAAACTAGCTACCTTGCCCCTTGTCATTTGAAGCTACAGGAAAAGTATGGTGCATTTCCCTCTCAAGACCCTTCTGGTTTTTGTTTTGATCATAGGGTTTCTCTCTCCTGTTCCTATCACTTCCAAGCACTATGCATGCTATCTTATCTAATGTATACTCAAATCCATTCCACGGCCTAAGTTTCTTTTTCAGTTCCATTCTATTAATTTGATCTACTTTTTCAAGAACTGTCACAGAGAAGGGCAGAAAAGGAGACTGCAATAGGAACCTATTTTCAGGCAAAATGATTGTGTGTTCAAGGAGAGAGGTCATTTACCTGTAACTCATCTTCCCTAAAATACACTGCCTGTATTAACTTTCACACTAGGGAATGTGAACTGTACAAGCCGTATGTACACATCAAACAACTAATGTACAGCACCTGGACTCATGAAAAAGCACACCTATTAACAATCAGTCTCTTTAACTGGGAACTAAACATATAAATCCTAATCCAGAGAGTCATCCAGCATGCATATCATGAGATGGAAGAACCTGCGGACTACTGATCAACCTGACTTAAGCTGAACATTCAGAAGTCTGAGAAGAGGGATTTTGCTCCCATGGGTGTAAAATTTCCTGCAGCCAGGACAATACACTGTGCAGAAATGAAGCGGTAGAAGATATGCCCCAATTTCCTTAAGCAGAAAATCTGGAATATGCCCAAGTGGGGCTCTGACAACCAACTGGCTCTGGTTAATACCCACACTTCTTACTGACTTTTAAAATAGAGAGGTTGACCCCAATCTCAGAAGTCAGCTTGTAGGACACTTCCTATTCATGATTCAGTAGCCTGAAGCAATACAGCCCATCTGCTAGCATGCCCAGGGCCCTTGAAAGGTATTCACTAAAATTTAGATTAGCTATCAGCTTCCACTGGTTAACCGTTTCACTGAATAAAGAGGAAATTTGGCATCGTTCTTCTGTGCTTATGTAAAACAACGTGGTGGCACTGCTCATCATTACAGGTACATGACGGCTCTTCATAGGCTAGAGAAATTTCACACACATACACTTCTCAGTACTTGAAGAATAATGCAGTAGTACCTAAACTGTGTTCCGTCAACAGTTACACACTTGAGCTGTCTGACTGCAGAAGCAAGCTTCTGAGCCAAGGAGACAGATCTCAGTGTTGTCAGCCTAGACAGTAAAGGTGAATGGAAGGGCTTCTTTGCCCAGTACCGGCTGTTTGCAATGATTATCTCAAGGCAATTATGATCATGACTGGGGCACACACACTACAAAGCTCATAAGGTGTCATAAAATATAGCCGGCTGAATCCATGCACGTCTTTTCTAGATAGGCTCTGAACAGATCTCTTCCTTTTAGAGGAAGGTGCTCAACAGACCAGACTTCTTTTAGAAGAATCTACACACTGCAGTAAAGAAAACCCTTCAAGTTTTAGAACAGTCTGTGGCAGCTGTGGCATCAAACAACGCTTGTAAGTGACACCTAACACTAATCTGCTACGGTGTATCAAATTCCTGACTGCACAGCAGAAGCTTTGCAAACATCAGCAAGAACTTGAAGTTCTTGCAAGCTTACCTTAGTCAAACAGACATGAAAGCTGAGTCTGATCTTTCACAAAAAAAGGACAGACAGACATCTGCAGTTCCAGATGCTATCTTAAGGTTCTCCTAGTGCACAGGACACATTTGCATAGTGGTTAGGGACAACAGTTTTGTTTCAACACTGTTCTATTGACAGCAGAGAGCAGAAGTCTCTGATGGGTACAGTGACACACAGTGAAACAATCAAAACTTCCTAACCGAGACCTTCTGAGGCTAAAAGGAATCTTGGGAACGCATTCTCCCCTTGCTAAACAGAAATTGCTTTTTCTTCATAGACACTAAAATGATACTGACATCTTCCTGTATTTGAAGAGTTTGTTTGTGCTCTAAGTAGATATTCCTGGAGGTGAATCTGTCATTCTTGAAGGAGAGATAGTCTAATTTAATATAAACAGATCTTCTTTTGGGCAGGAACATAAATTTCATGCAAACAGTAACATCTGATTGGTCACAACTGCTGTCTGTAAATTTAAGAACATGTCCATATGCAACTTATAAAACTCACCGAAGAAGGAGAAACTGAAAACATGTAATGCCTTTGTCAGGATAACTTAGCATTTCAGGACTACACAAATATACAAAAGTCAAAGTTCCCACCAGAAGAAAACTTAGAGTAACACAAGGGGGGAAAAAAGGCCACGAAGATCTGAGAAGCAATTGCAATTCTGCCAGGCTGAAAACATCACAGAAACAAGCTTTACTATACTTCCCTCTGTTTCTCTGGCTTGCTGTGAAAGTCAAACCTGGGGAAACAGATTACAATTTAATATGGTCAATACTTCTAGTAACAGTATCTGCTGAAATAGCAGGATTCCTCTGGAAAGAGATCTGGGAAGAACAAAACATATTCTTTAGCGGGGGGGGGGACGTGTTCTTTTCAATTATGACTCAAAGTACTCTAAATGTGTGATACAGCAGAATGTTAAAGTACTCTAAATGTGTGATACAGTAGAATGTTATTCCCATCTTGTGAGGTAAGCAGAGAAGTATGTCATCTACTGCTGGGGAATCCACACATCTCCCCCAGCTCAATGGGAAGGATAAAAACAGCTGCTAAAATAGCAATGCCTGTGTAAACATTATGTGTGAATGGAATACCCAAAACTGACTGAGAGGAGGGCTAAGGAGGAAGATGACCCTTCTACCACATTAAACAGGGCAGGGAGGACTCCACTTGATGGGAAGCATAAAAGAAACCTGAACATCTGTAACTGTGGGGAGAAAGAAGAGGRTACCAGAGCAGCAGCCAAAACCTGGTCTGATGCCGTTAAAAGTCACCCCACCAGCAGTACATCTCTGCCTMGGCCAGACAGAGCTGCCTCCTGGACAGATGCCGAGGTGAGCCTGTGCCCAGCAAGGACAGACATCACGGGGAGCAACATATACCCCCCACATCTCAGTGCGCACGTGYGACCTCAGGGGTGCTTTCTACCAGCATACATGTTAATAGACTGCGGGAAGCAGCACAAGGACGCAGAAGCTGGAGCACCCACATCTCCCACAGGAGGTGTGCGCAGCTAAGGCACTCGCATTCCCAGGGGAGGCTGCGTGTGCTTGTAACCCACATCTCCCAGGGGAGAACATGCATATAACTGTGTGAATGGGTCTGTGGGACAAGAACTTATTTGAAAGCATACTCATGTTTCAAAAGTGGTTTATAAGTTTTAACACTATTTTAAGGTTTGCTTACTCCTCATCTCTCTTGAAGGACTGTAGAACACAGCTTATTTGAATTACATGATACACTACTGCGACTGACAGCTAAAATAATAGCTTCCACAGTTATTAGGGAAACAAGACTTTATTATAGGGGGTGTGTGTGTGTGTGTGTGTGTGTCACAAAAACGCCACTAGAGTATGCATTGCCATTTCCAGCTAATCCAGAGTTGATGAACATGCTCATGATGTCAGCATATTTTGAAGTAAGGCTGTTTTGTTCTTTGGTTCTCATATTCTTAAGAAGTTTAATTAGCACCACATAATATATGACCCAGATAAACGTACTGCCATGAAACACAAAAGTTTAGGTCGTATTTCCAAAAAACTTACTACAAAGACCACATATAGCTGTAAGCAGACCTACTGATTTACCCAAATAAGGACTACAAAGAAGATCCTCTGGTAATGAGAATCTCAAATTAAATTTATTTTCCTCTTATGATCTCATTTTGAAATGTCACTCTGAAAGATTTTTTTTTTAAAAGCATTCTTTTCAAAATTACCTTAAAAAGAATTTAAAAATGTCCTTTCATTGCATTTGTTTATAGTACAAGCTACTCCATCAGCTGCTTCTGCTTATCAGAATTCAGGGAGTGAGCGAAGTAGGCTTGTAAACAAAGGATACTACCGGTAAGTTTTGAGGGGGAAAAAAAAAAATAGAAATTTTATGTATTTTTATATATGTATATACATTATATAAAGAAACATAATTTCTACCCCCCCAAACAGTAGTAGTAAAGAGCTGACATTTTAGGTTGTGGGGGGTTGTTGGTTTTTTTTAGCATCTTTTTGATAAAATAAGGTAACCATTTTTTTACTTAAGTTTGCCTACATCTTCACAATTGGTACATGAACTACAAACCAGTCTACACACAGAAAGTTATGTCTGTGAGTCATGGCTGACTGCTAGAACTATTATTTATTCTCTTAGACTCTACAAGGACATTCTCTGATTGGAACAAAGCAGAGTACAAAGAACAGGTATTGTAAGAACAACATGCTTAAAGATCACTACATTTAAATTTGTTATGGGTATACGCAGCTTCACTCAAAAAGTTGATTCTTACAACAAGAATTGAGATCACTATCTGAGATCTCATCTCCTGGGAGCACACTAATGCTTGCTAGAAAAGCAAGAGTCTATATACATGTATATGAATATTATACACACACAAATGTAAAGCATTCAAGTTTCTGAAAAACATCCACAACACTGTTGCTTCTGTCCAGGGAGATTCAGAATGGCCAGCCAATTACTTTTATTATTTCTCCTACAGCAGAATATAACTAGCTTCAACTTGGAAACTGCTTCAATTAAATTCAAAGCATTTAAGAAGCAACATCTGCTAATACGTTCATTCAAAAGACATGGTTGCTCTAAGACCATAATTTCCAATTCTTTAGCTAAGAAAAATCCAGCAATGTTGAATTATTTTCTTGCATTAAGTGTGCTTATCCTCCTTAAGCCTTGCTTTATTATTATTATTAGATACAAGGGAAAAAATATCCAGTCCTCTCAGGTGTTTTTTTTTTTCTTTATTTATTTTTCTAAAGAACAGATTTTGTTTTATCATCTCATTTTCTGATAATGAGGTCTCTAGGGCTTCCACCTTACACAAACGTAGAAGTTAAGATACAAACTAAAAATTCTGATTTGCACTACTGAACGTAATCTACCCCTTCTCTGTTTATGCCTGTTTGGCTGCAGGTAAGAGATAGTATTCCCAGAAAGGATTTCAAAATAGCTACTTTTTAATTTTGAATTATTTAATAGATAAATTATTCTGCTGATTCAGTCCAAGACCAAACAGCTCTACTTGCTGGCTTGAGAAAAACTTTGATCTGAACTGATAATGAAGTATATACTTTAACAAGCCCTGAACTGCTGTCAGGTCTCAATACAAATACAGCAGCCTCCTTTGCTACCTCAGGGAATTCCATTTGTCTCCAGAAGACCTTTTGGCAGATACAAAACTAGATGCACTTTCCCCACAATATAGAAATAATAATTTTAACCTCTCTTTTTTTTTTTCCTTCTATGTGACATTTTACAGCAACAGTTCTAAGTTCCTTCCATATCATATTCCTATATTCAGATAGGAGAAAGTGACTCATAAAAATGGAAATGATCAAAATTTTCACAAGCTGAAAACACATGCTCAAAGGTTAGCAAACGCATGCACTGTTACTACATGCTTTTAATTATTCTTTTGGAGGAAATTCTCATAACAAGTTTTCTCTGTTGAATCATCCATTGAGAGCAAAACAAAGTACATGTACAAATACACCACCTCTGGCTCTGGAAAAATCTTTGAACCATGACTAGCCAAAGCTAGTGACACTCTGGAAAGCCGTCACTACGTACTTTTCTTGTTCTTTCACACTTCTCCAGTCATCTGCTATTAGCCAATGTCAGAGGCAGGAAACCAAGCAAGACAAATCTTTGGACTGACTTCATCCAGCTATTCTTACGACTTTCATCTACATGCAAACTGAAAAAAAAGGTGATTTGCTTATCCTTTCATCGATGGCTTTAACTTTTTCAAGATAATTAACACGAGGAATTAATTTCAGAGAAAAGTCTTCTTACGTTTTCCAACAAAGCAAAGCAAAAACACATCCAAAAGCAAGACCACAGACAACTTTTAATTTATTTTCTTGGTTTGTCACTTTCTTTCRTATTTTCAAAAGCTTTCTATTAATTCTGAGTGCTTATTGTCACAGGTTTGATTTGTATTAGATTCATTTCACTTGAATGAGCACTTCAACAATTAGGAACGAACTGTAATCCAACCACCCTTTTACAGTTATTACCAGCCTTGGAAAGTAGGAGGTGAAAAAAGACCTAGAAATCTCTCCATTTCATCTCACTAACGTAAGACTGGCTGTGATCCACTGGTCAAAACAAATATCCACGTAACGCCACATCCTTTCTCCAAAAGCTGCCAACAGAAAATGGTTGGGAAAAATACGACAACAGGGCAAGTATTTTAATATACTTAATATTAAGTATTCTTCTTAACACAGAATATTCTCTCATCCTTCACCACCTCAGTGCTCAGGAACTTACTGAGCTAGCAGCCCTTAGTATTTAAGAGCCATTGATGACTTTTCTTCTATGGATTCATCCAGTTATTTTTTTAACTCACAAACTTTTAGCTGCTGCAGTGTTCTCTGACATGAAATCAACAGCTTGCTGTTGTTACCATCAACCCTAGAGTCCTGTATGCCCCAATTTCAAACATGTTAAGTGCTCGAGTCTTTAAACTTAAATGTAATGCATGTATGTACTTAAAAAACCCCACACAGCTACACTGTGTTTTGCACRTATTAAATGCAAGCGAACATACTTAACAATTCCTCAGTGATACAAATATAATCCAAATCATTATCAGGAACTTGGTATTTTCCCTTAACAAGGTACATGCAAGTCATCTTAAGTCCAAATCTAAACTATATTTGAGACAGTTAATACGGACCAAAATTTCACTTCAGAATTACCCAAGGAAGCTAAGTAGGACATACTGATTTCCTTACCAAAGTAGAAGGTGTAAACCTACTAAAGGTAATATTAATAACATCGAAAAGTCACATTTTATTACATACCTCTGAAAACATGACTTGTATTTTTCTACCATATTCTAATCCCTGTAACTGGATTAATAACAACGCAACAGCCTTTATGGCATAACTAGTCACAGCATTCAGATTTATTATCTTTTTAATATCAGCCAACTGATAACAAAAGGGTTTGCCCTAAAAATTGCAAAAGGGCATTTTCCTATGACCATCTTGTCAATACGCATGACATGCCAACACTGTGAATCAACTCACCTGCACTTAAAATACTGTGTTCCTTCATAGGTACCATCGTGCTTTCCTCTCTGAGGATCATCCCATTCCACGCCAAGCCAAATTCCTGAAAAAGATGGTAGACACATTTTCAAATTTATGGCATCATAGCCATAGAAATCATGGTTGGAAGGAACCTCTGAAGTTCATCTAGCCTAACCTTCTCTCTCAAAGCAGGAGATTATCACCAGCACTAAAACAGGTCAGCCAGGTAAGTCTTTACCTAGCCAGACCTTGAAAATCTCCAAGGAGAGAAAGATTCCGACTTATGTGGGCAGCCTATTCCAGTGCTGCATTACTTCTGTAGAGAAAAAGATTTTCCTGCTGTTCAATTTGAACCTTTCCAGCCACAATATGTGGCCATTGTCCCTTATTATATAATCTAATACTAATAAGAAGAATTTGCCTCTGTCATCTTTGTAACCGTCTGACAAACAGCTGCAGGCAGCTATTAGATGCCACTTAATCTTCACTTCACCACACTGACCAAGCCCAGATCCCTCAACCTCTCTTCACAACACACATACGTGGTCTATGCCCTTGACCACCCTGGCAGCCCTCCACTGCATCCTCTTGAGTTTATCCACATCCCTCTTGAATTGCGATGGTCCCAAACCAGATACGTTATTCCAAGTGCAACCTCATCAAGAACCCCTGCCCCCAGAGGGAGATAACAGCTTCCTTTGATTTGTTGGCCGTGTTCATCGTCCTAAGCTAACCCAGTACAACACATCTTGCTTGTGACGAGCTCACTGTTGGCTCATATTCATGACAGTATCCACCTTAACTCCCAAGTCCTTTACAATAGACCCTGTGGGTTGCTAGTGCTTCCTGGTCTGTACTGATACACAGGTTTATTTCACACTACATGTGGAAATTTATCCTTCTTGAATCTCTTAGGCCCAAACCTAAAGTTCATAAAGCTTGCTCTGGGTTGCAATTCTACCTTTTGTCACATCAGCCAGTTGAGGGTGAAAGCTGTTCATTATCTGAGACACTGATGAATATATTAAACAATACAGAACCCAGCATTTATTTCTGTAGTACTCACGCATTACTAGGTATCAAGTCATTGATTACCACTTTTCCACTTGACAGACCTGCAGACTTTCAACCCACTTAACAGTCCATTCACCTGGCTTATATTTCTCCAGCTTCCAAATAAGATTCTTTATAGAGACGCTGTTAAAAGACTTATTAAAGTCAAGGAATATTACATCCCTCATTCTCCCTTTGTCTACATTCCCAGTCATATCATCACAGAAGGTAATTAGGTTTGCCAAGCACAGCTGGTTCTTCTTTACAAATATCAAGTATTCCCAACTACCATCTTGTCCTTCATAGGCTTGGAAATGGACTCCAAAGGAACATGCTACATGATCTTTCCAGGAACTGAAGTGAGGCTGATGAGTCTACAGTTCCCTGGTCATCCTGCCTGCCTCTTCTAGAACTGTATGCAAGGCTAGTCGTCTTCTAAGCATCAGCAATCTCCCCATCCTGTCACCACAATTTTTCAAAGATGACATGTAGTGCTCTCACAGTCAGACTGGTCAGATCTTTCAGCAAGTTGGGATGAGTCTTATTTGTCCCCATTAATTTGAATACGTTATCAAAAGAGCACCTCGTCTGTTGATCTGCTCCTGCTGCTTGTCTCTCTCCTTCCCAGACTATGCCAGTACGCAGAGATCAGGGAACAGATTTTCCATTAGTTTTCATGAACAAAGGAAGGCACTAAGATCTTTCCACCGTAAGAAAAAATGTAACCAATTTCAATCAAAAGTACTTCTTACACTCCTTTTGACAACTCTGACTTCTAAAAAAACCCACCAACTTATCTAGATCAGAAGTTGCCATATTTACACAAGAACAATGAGGAAAAAACAATTTACAAATTGCCACATTCTACTTGACAATTTTTTTTAAATTAAGAAGAACACAATTAGAATTTTGGAAACAACCATTACATGTAAAGGTTATTTACTATTGTGACGTTTACCTGCTGTAGGAGGAACGCTGCCAACATAGCGCACAGTTGCATACTCCGTGCCACACAAGACTCTGCGACCCAGCGCATCAGAAGGCACCCAGGCAGTCATCCTGGGAAAAGCGAAGTCTGAGAGCTACCCACAGACCTGCAGAGACAGAAGCGATACCCTTCACACACACGAGTCACTGCTTTCATAAGCCCCCTACCTTGAGTTGCTTCTTTACTGCCTAGCAGCATGCAGGACTCCTGCTGCTGAGCTTTGCCCCCCCAGCTCTCACCCGCCCCCAGCACCCCCACTGCCGCTGCGGGAGCGACCCCCATTACGGAGCAGCCTCCTTTGGTGGTGCTTTCAAGCCACAGACCGCAAACCGCCCTCTGCCCTCCCAGCGGCGCCCTCCGCAGCGGGGATCACGGCGGGCCCTCCTCCATCACGGCACTGCCAGGGAGAGGCCAGGCAGCCGCCCCCCGCCCCGCCCCGCGAGAGACCGTTACTGCGCAAGGCTCGGGCGGGCCGGGCGCGCGGCAGGTAGAGCTATTAAAGTAAGCCACCGCCTCTTGGCAGGGGGCGAAGCAGCCGCAGGCGGAGGGCAGCTAACGCACCGGGCGGGAGGAGCAGCCCCGGGCCGGGCCCACACGCCGGCTCGCCCTCTTCGCACCCGCGCCTGGGGACGAACGGCCGACGCCARCAGCTCCAGGTACAGCCGGCCACACCAGCCCCTCTTCCGTCCTGCGCGGCCTGACAGCTGTCACCCCGCCCCGTCTGGCCTATCGGCGCGCTCCCATTAGCCCCRAGCCCCCAGTGCCGCCCTCGCTTGGTCGCTATTGGCCTACCCCCATCTTCGACCCCGCTAAAGTCATCGCCCTCACGGGCAAGCGACGTGGGGCGTCGCCGCCGTAGAGCTTTCTGGGTAGTGCAGTTCGCCGAGGCGGCCACGCCGCGCG
The DNA here is from genome assembly GCA_035582835.1 of Phoebastria nigripes. Classification (NCBI taxonomy): domain Eukaryota; kingdom Metazoa; phylum Chordata; class Aves; order Procellariiformes; family Diomedeidae; genus Phoebastria; species Phoebastria nigripes. Next base: position 1,487,403 of record JAYKAV010002788.1, read on the forward strand.
GACTTGCCGTTCCTGGACTACACCTCCCAGTATGCCGTGGGGCGAGAAGCGGGCGCTCTGATTGGGCGAGCGGGGCCCGAGGCGCGGCGCCCAGCCTCAAGGCCGCTCGGGGCGAGAGGCCGCGCGATGGGAGCTCGCCTGCAGGGGCGGAGAGGGACGCGTCCCGGCCGTTACCGGCCGCCGCCCGGCGCTGAGGGGATTTCGCCTGCCCAGTGCGGAGCGCCGGGGTCGGGCGCTGGCAGGGCCGCGGGCGTTGGGGCCGGGGGGCCTCGGCCGGCCTGGGAGTAGCCACAGATTTGCGGTGGGCTTGTGAGGAGGCGGGGAAGTTCCCCCAGGAAACTGCTGCCGTGTTAGCGTTTTTAAAGCGGCATGTGGTCGACAAGCCGTACAGCTGTCGGGCTGATATCGAACAAGATACTGTTATAACTGATTCAGCACGTGGCTGATTAATAATTAAAAGAAAGCAATGGATTCGGCATCCAGCAGCACGGGTTCGCAGGACCTGATCTTGTCAGGCTGCGCTGGCTGGGCCTCTTTGGGATCAAACCACCGGTTTGTTTGATTCAACTAATGTCAGTGAAATCCGACTGACTTAGCACATTTAGGAGCAAGCAAGCAATACCCATTTTTCTGCCTAAATGCAAGTTGTGCGTTGAACAAAGGCAGTAAGGCCACATTTAAAGGCTGGGGCACTCTCCTGGGAGACGGCGACTGAGGAGAATGTGGGCGTCTCGGCGAGTTCCCCTAGTGCAGCATCTGTCCAGGGGAACTAACGTGCTGCTTGGTTTTACATAAGCAAGCATACAGAACAGAGAAGTTGTATTACCTCAGTATTTGGCACTGCTACCTTTGTTGCTGCATTTATTTCAACATCCACTATTTGAGAAAAATATCAATTAACTGGAAGAGGATCCAGAGAAGAGCCATAACAATTAGAGAACACAGCTTATAAAACAAGAATTGAGGTGTCCAGTGTGTGTAGATTAACAGCAAAAACTGAAAGACTTGACTGTATTCTTTAAGTAGCAATTGCTGGGGAACAGAAATTTAGTAAGCTCTTCAGTTTCATAGAGACAGGTATGACAAGATCTAATAGCTTTCACACAGTTCTGTGGTTATAAAATCAAAGTATCCTAGTTGACATTTTCCACGTTTGTTCATCTCTGATGTGTTTCGTATTTCGAAGTCTCATAACAACTTAATTCAAACAGTATCATTTGAATTATGGGACCACAAAGACTGAAACAATCACAATAGTAAGTAATCAAGAAGCTATTTCACTGCTGTGCCTCTGCTTCTATTACATTAAATAATTCTGTACACTCTTCTGGCAGGCAGCATATTAGTACTCTTTGCTCTGATTCTGTGATACTGATTACAGAAATCAAGTACAGGTATTTGGTAACGCTAGTATATTCCAATCAAAGTAATCTGGATAATATGTAAATTCTTTGGCACGCTGATGGCTTGCGTCTTCAAGCAACAGGCTTTACTGTCTGGCATAAAGCAGCTGCTCCCCAAAGGGGCATTCCAGTGAAGATCTCTGTGCCTTTACCTTAGAGTCTTCCTTTGCCAAAGGTAATCTGTTTTCTTTGGCCAACTAATGTCTTTGGAAAAAAAAAGATACCCTACTCCTTCCACATCTTTGGTGGTGTTGCTGTCTCGTCTGGGTTCCCAAGCCCATTCATCTCCCACAGAGGGCACCCTTTGAACGATCTGTTCCAGTTTTGAATGATGCTGAAGCTACATAGATAGTGGTACAACAGCAGAAATAATGGCAGTAAGCCCTCTTGCTCTCCTTTTCCAAGTCATTCACTGTTCCTGAGTACAAACCTGAGAGCACGCTCCACTTTGTCTGACTGCATGTCAGGAAAGGTGTTGAAAACAAGAAAATACTTTTCACTATCTTTCTGACCCCAGCAGCACATTTGATAGTAGTTCAGCCATTCTCCGAATCTACATGCATGTTGTTGAATTTATGTATTTAGTATTTCTCAAACGATAATGAGAATAGCATAACTTACTGTTTATTCTTTCTATTTCTTTGCATTTCTTGTTTCCTCTGCTTTAGCACTGTAATCAACAAATAGCTATAGTTCATCCAATGTACTCAACAAGAAACAGGACAAGTCACAATGCCAATAAAACAACTAGACCAATTTAACATTTTCACCTCGTTACCTAGAATTGCAACTTCTGCATTTTATAAGCACCTAAGTGAAAAAAGGTTTAACTTCAGAATTTATTGAACATTCATTTTGGTTGGTGTAAAATATAAGAGATTAGGTTTATAGCACAGTTTTTACATTTCTGGGAATAGCAATGACAATTCCTCCATATGGTTTTTACTTTGACCTGTACACCCCATCCCACCCCCAAAAAGAAAAGAGCATAAGTAGCAACAGGTTCTTCAGTTAAAGCCACAGTAAAACTGCAGGAGGTAGTTCCATGTTTCATGTATTAACTCAGCACTTATCTGAAATTCTATTTTTAAAGAACTTTGTGGTTTTTTCCTTGCAAACACATCTATTTTTTTTTTCCTTTTAATTTGTGCACATGGCCTTGGTGTCAGCCTGATTTTAATAACTTAAGTTGGTGAAAAGTTGTTATGCCTCCCTCAGCTAACAGCAGTTCACTGCAGAATAACATATACTAGATTACAGCAAGAGAACAGGCCAGTTTTTATGTGTATTCCAAAACAGCATAGCCAAAAATGTATGCGTTTGCCATTTTTCCCTTTTACAGACTTCAATAATTACTTTACTGAGTAATTAAGTAACTTATACCATATGTTYCAGAAATAAAAACTGAAACATTATGAAGAGAGTGAAAATAATCTACTGTGATCAAGAAAAGATGCAACTGCTTACTGACAGCATATAATTCATATACCGACAGAGTATTTTCACGGATTGTTTTGGAGTTCAAAAGTAGAAAATTATCTATGATCTCCTGTCACATCAGAGTTAGTCTTCCACACAAATTCATGTCAGGTTTTGCAATGCTTTCCCTGGAAGTGTCATGTTAGGCCTTCTTGGGGTATCATCTCCCACGTTCTCTATGCTGTAGTAAATTGAGATGCTCAGTAAATGCCTTTTCAACGAGTTAAGTGAGAACTTCTTTGTTCCATAGGGCACTGTCCTGGTTCCGGCTGGGACAGAGTTAACTTTCTTCCCAGTAGCTGGGGGGGGGGGGAGTGTCCTGTGTTTTGGGTTTGGTGTAATAGGAGCATTGATGGCCCATTGATGTTTTGGTTGTTGCTGGGTGGTGCTTGCATCGTGCATTTTTCGGCCTCCCATGCCCTGCCAGGTGCATGGGAAGCTGGCAGGGGGAGCATAGCCAGGGCAGTTAACCCAGCTGGCCAATGGGGTATTCCATACCATGTAACTTCATGCTCAGTATAAAAACTAAGTGTGGGGGGGCTCTGCATCCCAGGATGGGCTCTTGTGTATCAGGCAACGCGTTGGTTCGGCGGGTGGTGAGCAGTTGCATTGTGCATCGCCTGCTTTGTATATTCTGTTGTTGTTATCACTGTTATTATTATTGTTTTACTTTGTTTTATTTCAATTATTAAACTGTTTTTATCTCAACCCATGAGTTTTCCTACTCGTGCCCTCCAGATTCTCCCCCAACCTACCGGAGTCGGGGGGGGGGCCCGAGCGGCTGTGTGGTGTTTAGGTGCTGGCCAGGGTTAAACTATGACAGGCACACAAGTAAGGAACACYATCAGGATTCATGTGGTTTAACCTGCATCTTTACTATAAATTTTGCAGATAATATGCTTGAATGAAAGTGAATTACTGAATCATGGATTACTCCTAGCCACACCTCACAAAGGTGCCTTCTGAAGTAATTCTAAAACAAAATGCTGCAGAAAAGGTGAACACTGGTGCTCAGCTATGATAAAAGTTGGGATGTCAATGTGAGGTGTGTCAATGTGAGGTAACAATCAAGTAGGCACATAGCAGATTATGTTTCCCTGGCTTCAAGAATAGAAAAATCGTTAAAGAAAAATACAGTAATGAAACAATATACTCTTTGTTTTATCTGTACCTTTAATCGAAACCTTAAGATTATATATGCAAGTTATATAAATAACTATCAGAATAAAGTTTTTAACTTTAATATCTCTTACATTCTATTTGGAAAGCAAGAAGGGAAGCTCAGGGAAACTAACCGCTCTTTAGCTTTTCCTAAGAAAGTGAAGGAGATGCTGTAAAATGAGGTGTAATTACATAAGGCAGCCTCAGGAGCCTAAAATGGGTYTTCTTAGTCTCTCAGATCCTTTCCTTGGCTCTGCTCTTGCCTCTGTCCACCTGCCAGCTCTGACATTCATCAGGCTCTTGCTGAGTGGGATAATTCATTAACCCAGACAAACATTAACTCCTCTCCCCCAGGGCTAGTGAGTTAAGTTGTTTCACAGAAAGGCTTAATGAGCATTACCACCTGTGCTGGTTTTGGATGGGGTAGAGTTAATTTTCTTCATAGTAGCTAGTATGGGGCTGTGTTTTGGATTTGTGCTGGAAACAGTGTTGATAATACAGGGATGTTTTCGTTGCTGCTGAGCAGTGCTTACACACAATCAAGGCCTTTTCTGCTCCTCACATCACCCCACCAGCRAGCAGGCTGGGGGTGCACAAGAAGCTGGGARGGGACACAGCTGGGACAGCTGACCCCAACTGACCAAAGGGATATTCCATACCATGTGACGTCATGCTCAGCATATAAAGCTGGGGGAAGAAGAAGGAAGGGGGGACGTTCGGAGTGATGTCATTTGTCTTCCCAAGTAACTGTTACACGTGATGGGGCCCTGCTTTCCTGGAGATGGCTGAACACCTGCCTGCCCATGGGAAGGAGTGAATGAATTCCTTGTTTTGCTTTGCTTACGTGCACAGCTTTTGCTTTCCCTATTAAACTGTCTTTATCTCAATCCACAAGTTTTCTCACTTTTACCCTTCCGATTCTCTCCCCCATCCCACTGTGAGGGGAGTGAGCGAGCGGCTGTGTGGTGCTTAGTTGCTGGCTGGGGTTAAACCACGACAGTCCTTTTTGGTGACAATGTGGGGCTCAAAGGGTTCGAGATAACAACAGATTTGATTGGAATGTGCTAGATTGAATTTACAGCTATTATTGCTGTTTAGCTATTAATTGACAGGCTCCTGTGCTTGCTTGCCTTACTGTATATTAGAGTCTCGTGCTCGTTAGTGTCTGCTTTTTGCTTTCGCTGCTTGCTATACTGCTTATCATCTTACTCTGCTGTGCCTGGGAACATTTTGATAACAGCAATGGCCATGCACCTGGGCTGGCAGATGGCCAGGGCATCGCTGCTGATTACTCACTAACCCCCAGGGCTAGTGAGTTAAGTTGTTTCACAGGAAGGCCTAACAAGCATTACCACCAAAGCAAAATAGGTGTTGAAAGCAAACAGGTAGCAGAGGGAAAGGAGCTCAAGCTATATAGGACAAAAATAATTTATGGCAATATAAAATACRTTACAGGCTTTAGCTTCTTGGAAAAAACGTTTCTGGCATTTCCCCAGGGCTCAGTATTGGGGCCAGTTCTGTTTAGTATCTTTATCAACAATCTGGATGAGGGGATCAAGTACACCCTCAGTTAGTTTGCAGACAACACCAAGTTGGGCAGGTGTGTCGATCTGCTTGAGGGTAGGAAGGCTCTGCAGAGGGATCTGGACAGGCTGGATCAATGGGCTGAGGCCAATTGTATGAGGTTCAACAAGGCAAAGTGCCAGGTCCTGTACTTGGGTCCCAACAACCCCATGTAATGTTACAGGCTTTGGGGAAGAGTGGCTGGAAAGCTGCCCAGCGGAAAAGCACCTGGGGGTGCTGGTCAACAGCCAGCTGAACATGAGCCAGCAGTGTGCCCAAGAAGGCCAACAGCATCCTGGCTTGTATCAGAAATAGTGTGGCCAGCAGGACTAGGGAAGTGATTGTTCCCCTGTGCTCAGCACTGGTGAGGCTGCGCCTCAAATACTGTGCTCAGTTCTGGGCCCCTCACTGCAAGACAGACATTGAGGTGCTGGAGCTTGCCCAAAGAAGGGCAACGAAGCTGGTGAAGGATCTAGAGCACAAGTCTTATGAYGAGYRGCTGAGGGAACTGGGGTTGTTTAGCCTGGAGAAAAGGAGGCTCTGGGGAGACCTTATTGCTCTCTACAACTACCTGAAAGGAGGTTGTAGTGAGGTGGGTGTTGGTCTCTTCTCCCAGGTAACAAGCRATAGGACAAGAGGAAATGGCCTCAAGTTGTGCCAGGGGAGGTTTAGATTGGATATTAGGAAAAATTTCTTCACCAAAAGGGTTGTCAAGCATTGGAACAGGCTGCCCAGGGAAGTGGTTGAGTCACCATCCCTGGAGGTATTTAAAAGAGGTGTAAATGTGGTGCTTGGGGACATGGTTGAGTGGTGGACTTGGCAGTGCTAGGTTAACGGTTGGACTTGATGATCTTAAAGGTCTTTTCCAACCTAAATGATTCTATGATTCTATTCTAAGATTGCAGAAAATTTTGGATTACTTTTGTGAAGGCATACGATGAGCTGAGATTTAACATTTCAAAAGCAGACCCAGACTATTTTGTTTGTCCAGGATCAAAAATGAGTTTGATGGTATCATGTGTGCTATGGTAGTTGTAGCAGAATAGAAATATAGCTGAGAAGAATTACAATGAAAGTACTGAGCAAATAATACAAAGAACATAGTAAATATCAAACCTGAAACATAAAATGGTAAGATTAAGACAGAACAAAGAGGAGCAACAGACACCTATATAGCTCTTGCACATGAATAAAAGCCTGGCCCAATTCAGTGCAAAAGACACATTCGAGTTCAAACCAGTTTTGTATAAGAGGGTGAAAAAAAAAAAAATACAAAGCCCATGTTTTTATACCATGTTAGCATTTTAACAGTAACTGGGGAAAGAAGCCATTAATATAGGAAATTTCCATAGCACATGGAGGCATTTAGATATTTCATAATTAGCAAAATCAACTATAAAGTTGAAGGCATAAAGAAGTATCAACAGCTACTTTTCCACCGCTATGAACATTTTTAGGCTGTTTGTATCAACAACTGGCCAATACGTATAAAGTTGCTCTTAGTGGGTACATGAACAGCCTGAGCTCAAGGGGAGAGGTGGAAGACAAGCTATCTCAAGAAGGTCCTGAAATGATGCAATTTTCACTATAATTGATGGGGATAACATCAACCTTTGAAGAAGCAGAGACAGATGTCCCATCCAATGGCTGGCCACTCAAAGACAGGTGACAGCATTCATTTACATCCAGCATTCATTTACATCCAAGCAAGCACACTATCAGAAAACAGATTGAGGTGGGGGAAATGCTGGAGACTGATGAGTATTTGCATTTCTCTTTATATGCACTGCAAGAGCTAAACCCCCAAGAAATGCACTAGTAACCTGATCAAAGTAGAACTTGTTGGCAATAGTAGGAAGATAATAAGGGGAACAGTTCTGGCTCAAAGGGCCTGACATTGAAACCAGCATCCCCTTTACTTCCCCATGGGCATTTCCACTTGCAACTCAGATTTGCATTCCACAGCAATGCATCTCTTGTGAAGATCAGGAAAAAGCCCTACTCCCTGTGTTGTGGGAGGCATAGCAACAGAGAGCAGCCCTTATACAACTAAACTAATTCTGCAGCCACAAGAACTCCCATGCTGCTTTAAGGAAGTGATTTTCCTAACATGGCTTAACACCAGGAGCTTGTACCAGAGCCAATATTGGAGAATATTGATGAGGATGCAGTGTCTCATCTTACAGCACCGAATATAAAATCTACCTTGACTATGGAGCATCATCACCGCTGACTGCTTAACAGATGAAAGGGAAAGATCCCAGCCTCTTCCAACTCCTGAATACATCAATAAAAACCCTCAGAGACCTCAGTTCATCCTAACCAAAGTGAAGAGCAAYGATACTCTGCTTCTGGGCCTTTTAAGATATACCTTCAGGGTATGCTTTGAATACTGGTATCAAAAGCCTTGAAGGCAGAATAGTAAGACAGAGCTGTATGGTTTCTTGTTGGTCCAGCTTTCTTTTCCTGGGATACTTTTCCCTTCTTACCCATGTGTGGTTTAAAGGGCCTGCAGCTGGAAAACTTCCAATGTACTTTCTCCTAAGTTAATGGAGGCACATTCTACAAGATATGGTATTAGAATAAATACTGGGGTGAGCTGCCAGAATGAACCAAAGAAGTGACAACATAGCAGAAGTCTCAGATGGTAGAATAGTTTTATACAAAAATAAAGAAAAGCTACCTCACTAGGAAAGTCTGATTACACAAAACTGTTTACATCCAGCAACTGAGCAGACATGAAATGGCACTAAGTGCACTTTGCATTTGATATGTTAGCTACAATATCCTAATAGGCACAAGGATATCTTTTACAGTAAGACTAGGAGATTCTAGTAAGACTAGTATCTAGTAAGACTTTACAGTAAGACTAGGAGACAACAATAGCTTTTCCAGTGTTCTCCCCCATTCAACATCAGCTGCAACAGTGCTTAGAAACTCCCAAGACATGGCACAAAATAAACGTTGTACTTTGCTGCAGATAGTAAGCCTGTAAATTTTTAATGTTTTTGAGAAAATAGTAAGCACTGCAAGTTATAAAAAAGGAATTACAATTCACTGTCATTAACATTAAAGAMAAGACACCTTTCACGAACTGCAAGCTATTCAGTCCTGGCGACCAGGTCCATTCAGTGAAGAGGCTATTATTCTGTGCCTAATCACAGAGCAGACAAAGATTCCTCCTCAGCATGCAGATAAAAGGGATAGGCTATCATCCATAACTACATAATGTCTCTGACCGAAAGCAGTCATCCTGAATTTTTTCATGCTTGACCACTTYCAGAAGAATCTTAAGGCTGCCCAGGGAAGACATTACAGCAAGCTTCTTCAGTTAGTTTTCTCAGTGGGTTGAGGCCATGACTYTCCCTGCTTTCCTGGTACAGTAAACGAACACCTGCATAAAACTGTCCTTCAGCTGTCAGAAGCCAAGTACCTCTGGCCATTTCTTTTGAGAATATACTTGAGCTAACACTACCGTGGATAGCACCAGTCCTACCTTTGATCCAAACCACTACCTCCCTACTCCAAAGCAAAGCTTTATGTGGCTGTGAAGACTAAGGAAACTGAACCTGATTAAAGCCAGCTCAGCCAAGAAGAAAAACATCTCTGCTTAYGTTTTGTTCACCTTTATATATATGTRTATATATATATATAAAAAAAAGCAGAGGGTTTTGTCACTTATCAGCCCTCCCCCCTCAATCTAGCTCTCAGTTCCAGTTCTATTTCGGTATGTCTGTGTACATAATTTTAAAGCACTACTTAAGCAATTAACAAAACTGAAGTGGTATTATAGCTCATAGAACAAGATGCTGTACTTTGTTTCAGCAAAAAATTACAGAACTTGTCTCTTTGGAGAGACCTATAACATGCCTCCAGATAGCAATTCAGAACAGGAATGCAGTATGAATTATGAATCAGTTCCTGGAAAAGCCCCTCTCAATTATAATCAGAGATTAAAGAGACCTGCACCAATTACGGTGTCCTAAAGTTACCTGGTGTGAATCCCATTCCATTTCTAGTAGCACTTACTATGTTGCTATTTACAGTTACATGTATCAGCTCTAATGCATAGATTTAAGTCCCTGGCTACAAAATACTTGGCAGTTTAAAAACCTAAAACCAGGTGATCAAAATTATTCACTGCAGAGCTGGAATCAGCAGCAGATTTATGCTTTGCTGATGCAATGGAATCTTTTCTCTAAGGTACTTAGAAATCTTTATAAAGCTACAATTTCAGACTAAACATTAGTCTTATTTGCATATAAAATACTATCTTTCATAATTTGCATTCCCCTGAAAATATCCCCAGAAGCTGGATAGGATATTCACTTTAGAACTTAGTAAGCTGATCCATCTGATCTTCACAAGTCTAACTTAGAAAGATCACACAACAGTTTTATGTGCATTGTGGTTGCAAGTATCTTCTTTTGTTATTTAACATTGTACATTTTGGTTTACTAGAGCATTGTCTGAAAACGCACAATACACTCAGGTCAATCTGATTTAATTTAACACAGAATTTCAGCCAGAAACATGCAGTAGCCTGGTTAAAGATATGAGAGTTTTAGGCCTGAAATAATGCTGATGATTGTGTAAAGATGACCACATTTAGATCCAAAACTTGTTTCAGTTCTAGTACTTCTGCTTTAACAAAACCATCTGTAAGCAGTTACACTTAAGACTGTATAGATAATAGGGTATATATTTCAACACTCAGTGACAAATTGTTTTTAACACTAATTTCTGTAACATAGCTACAAGAGAAAGAGTTTTAAGCGAGACTGATTATCACTCCTCTCAGATAGTCCGGTTATTTTCCCGTTTTAAAAAGAGTTTTAAACCACCCCCAGGAGTTAAATTTTTAATTTTCTGTTTCTTTGAACATTTTGCTCAGCTGGTCAACTAGTGCTACAAGCTCAGGGTTTCCCCCAAGTGATTCAATTTGTTTATAGGCTTCAGATTCAAGCTCTTTCAATGTATTCCGAGTGTACTCAAAGGAACCCACATTTTCGAGGTAATGTACACAGTATTTTTTAATATCTATGTTCTCTGTCCTTTGACGCAAAATGTTTTGCACCTGAGTACTTTCAGGTCTTGACCAAATTGCATGAATAGTTGGGAATGAGAACTTGCCCTCAGTTAAGTCTTCACAAAAACTCTTGTTTTCACTATATTCTTTGGAGTGCAAGTTGGCATAGTCATCTCTTATTTGGAAAAAGAGGCCAAGTGTGTTAAGAAGTGGCTTTAAGTCTTTTTTATAATTTGAGAACAGCTGCATGAGGCCTACAGCTAATCCAAAGAGACCACCTGTCTTTTGTAGTACCATAGCTTTATATTCAGCTTCTGTAGGACAGGTGTAAGTATCCCTCCAGTAAATATCCAAGCCTTGACCTTTATGGAGTTCCAGAAGTTGACGGGTAAAAACTTTAACAGCATCTGGATGATCAAGCGTTAAAACCTTCTCTAAGCCAAGGAAATACACATAATTAGCACAGTTGATTACAGATGGAATTCCATAGATACTGTGGGCCACTGGAAAGCCCCGTCGTAGCTTTGAGTTATCTTCAATATCATCCACAAGTAGGCTTGCATTGTGCAACATCTCTGTCACTTCAATGATAACCTATTACAAGAAAAGAAAATTATTAAGTCTCCCACTGYAGTTTAACCTCCAGTTTTGCAAGACCTTATTTATAATGGATAAGGTTTTAAAGAATGATATTCTCTATCACTGAGGTTCCCCTTTAGACCACTTGCTTTTACTACTAATACAGATTTATGATTCTCTTCATCAGCCAGTTTGCTCTAAGTCCTGGATCACATGGTCCGTCTTTTGTGTAATGTTTTCAGATTCAAAGTGAACTTACTCCCTGAAGTGTTTCCACTTGCATGCTCCTCTTCACTGTTGCTACAGTTCTAAAATACGCCATTGTCTAGGAGTCATGCAGTAACTTATTAGAAACATGAAGAGAGGAAAAGAAAAGCAACACAATGTTGTGACAAGTTTAGATTCACTAACCTGAGATCTCCCAAAGTCAGTTCTTGAGTGTCAGGTATCATCCATTAACACATTTGTCTCATAAACCTTGTTTTGGTAAGTGTAGAGAGTTTGCCTTTCTTTCTCCACACTTTGTGTAGTTATCTTCAGTACTGAGCTCTTAAAAGGACAGACTATTCTCTCCGAAACATCCTTTGGAAAATTCGTGGCAGAAAGGCAACAGCTACACACTTACTACTTGTTACTAGGCAGACCAATACCATACACYGCCTGAGGTACGCAATAAACTGTTCAGAACATAAAGCTTGTAGCTGACTACATTTAACTAAAAGTGAACCTTAACAATTCCAAAGCAGGACAATTCAACAAGAAATGAAGAGTTTTAAGACTATAGACTGTTTTTATTGCACAGCTGCTATGCAAGGAGCAGGTACATTCAGCACCTACTTAAATGGAAATAAATTTAAGCATGTAAAACTGCATACTGTATAAACTCACTGCAAAACACATCTGATTAAGATATGATTTTAAAGCTAATGAAGCAATTACACTTGCTAGCTACAAACATTGCACTCAGTCAACATTCATCAAAACAACTTCCTCTAAAAAAATACTAAGGCCACCATTAAATAGTGGCAAGTACTTAGTATGGTCCTATTTGCTGGGTGCTGTAGGAAAAAGAGGGACTTTGCTGCAAGCATTTTCTTGAGCAGCAAGTCACCTAGTGTTCAGTGACCACTGTCCCAAAGATTAAAACCCAAAACCCAGCAATCTAATTGTTTGTCCAAGATATGACTGCAAGAACAACCTACTTAAGAAGCACTAATGACTCATCTACAGGTTAGAAGTGAGCCCTACTTTGACCTGTAAAGATATGTTGTTGCCCATTGACTTTAAATCAGAGGACAGAGTACTTACTGAAWGCAACTTTGCATACCTTATTTGTCTAAATATTCTTTTAGTCCATCATGTCATTCTCGGTACTATCAGGGAAGTTTCCCTGTATTCTGTGAATTCCTTGGATAAGCCTATTCTAGCATTTCTCTTGCTAACCTATTTCATAGCACAGTTTCATGAACTTTTGCAGCTTCTAGACATTTAAGGTTTAATTGAAATAGTGCTTCATGAATCTGTGTGTTTGAATTAAGTTATCTTGTGAACTTAAGAAAAGACAGTGTCAAAAATGCTTCAAAGTTGAAAGTAAGTAGCAAAAAAGTTCAGACAGCAGAAAAAGCTTATTTTAGAAGACATCAGGAAGTAGCCTGAGGAAATGAAAAAAACTGCTCTTCACAATGAAAGCTGAAGAACCAGCACAGWGTGTTATGCCTTCTTACAACCTAAGCCTATCGAATCAGTGGCTGCTGCACTATCACTCCAACACACAGATTTCTACCTCCTTACCTGCAATAGCTTTAAAATTTGCTTGGCCCTGTACCAGGCCATTTCAGTGCCTTCTTAGAAGGAAGTTCTTCTGACAAACCCCGTGTTCTCTAATTCAACAAGCTGAAGTGTCTCAGTGCAGCATCAGAGAGTACTAGAGATGCAGTAAGTGGGGAAAAAAAAAAATGAGACCACTTGGCTGGAAAAAAAAGTGAAATGGTGGCAGCCAATAGTAAAATCAACTACCAAGGAACAGTATCCTCAACTGTATTCATCTAAAACTTCATGAAGACAAATGATCTAGGTAAAAAAAAGTCCTATAAGGAGTGCCAGAATTCAGATTTTCAATAAAAGAAATACAAATAGCTGGAAGGGAATCAGGCTGCTAGACAACTGGGACATCTTAATATTATGAGAGATGTCAAAAAGATGACTAGATGTGGTCCTGCAGACCTCAACAACTTTAAGTTATTAAAATTAGTACAAGTATACACAAAAGCAGTAATAATTGTGGCAGGATGCAGATTAAAAGATGACAGGGTCTTGGTTTTGTCCTCATATGACCTGAAAATAAAAATATTAAAGTTCCATCGCAAACAGCTTAAGTGGTAAAGGAAACATTAAAGCATCAGTTTTCTTCATAAAGATAACCAGAACAAGTGGTCTAAGTTTTCAATAATGGTTACGTGATCATCAGTTTAAAAGTGACAGGTAGAACTGGTAACTTCTGTTCACACAGAGGCACTGCAGCTTTAGTTTACTAGTACATGCGAGAAGATGGACCTGTACTGTCACGGGTGCTCAGCAAAAGGGCAAGAGCCAACAGTCTGACTGCAGCATAAGAAATCCCAATTGGACAAAATGGAAGAGTTTGTTATCATGGAAGGGGTTCAGCATGGGAAGACAGGCCCAGAGAGGCTGCAGAATCTACATCCTCAGATTTTCAAAACTCAGCAAGGCCCTCAGAAGCCTAAAGTAGCTATGGAGCAAGCCCTGCTTTAAGCAGGAGGTTGTCCTAGGTAACTTCCAGAGGCTTCTTCCAGTTTGAATTCTGATCTATGATATTAGACTAAACCCATGCATACAACACACAGGTTACTATATAGTACATTTTATTTGGATATGTAGCTGAGCACAAAGGGTAAGAAGTAGTGTCTACCTGGAAGCCAGAATAAATCTGGCTAAAAAGTTATATAGGCAGGTTGGAAAATAGAAAAGAAGAGTTACTAGATGATGAATACAGCCTCTTCCTTTATTGTTTAAATCACTTACACCATTTTGCTACTTGAGGACTATGAAGTGTCACTCTTAAGCCATCCTTTAAGAGGACTCCTTCACAAACTCTAAAGGTACTTCTGCCTACAATTAATGAAATTAACTAGGGACCAGCTGGGTAAGAGTCAAAAAATAKAATTGGTTATTTTAATTCCTTACATTGTCTTGGATACAGAGAATCTTTTGCACCCTCAATATGCAGTTTGGCAAAACTGTAGTCTAACCAAGAGGATAATTTTTCAGTTGACAAGCCACCGTGTTTAAATACACATCTTGCACAGATTTGTCCAATAGAAAAGCAAAAGGAAAGGAGAATTCCTAGTCTAATGCTTCTCATTAGGGAGTAAGGACTCCAGACTGTGTAAGACCACCACAGTTTTAGGTCCAGAACAAGGAGTGATTTATAAAGTCCATTTAACTGCTGCCTTTGATATTCTTGTATCAAAATCCTAAGATTTTATTTTCAACTACTGTATTTGTGTAGTTTACAAGGTAACTGTCTAGCTTCTTTCTAAGTCATTGAAAACTCAGTGTTAATAACTGAGTTATRTTAGGTGGGTAACAATGGTAGCTGCTTATCTGTAACTTAACAGGTTGAGCACACTTGGAAAGTAGTAACTATTCTACTTAGGACAAGTCATGGAAGTAATTTCTTTAGTGTTACATCACAGTCAAAGCTTTGCACTAAAGTTGTTTTCCTGAAAGTTTACTTTAACATATTCAGAAACTAGTGCATTTAAGATTTCTGATCATTTATCCTATGTAAGARAACCATCTGTTATCAGTAGTCTTGGAAGAAAGGTAACAGCCCTTTAAAAATAATTAGCCAGTACCTGTATTTTATCTTCTGGAACATTCAGCCAGTGATTAAAGGCCTGTGACAGTTTGGTTCTCACTTGCTTACCTACAATAAAAATATTACAGGCATTTATAAAAAAAAAAAAAAAAAAAAAAACACAAAAAGTTCATTATTAGGGACAACAGTTTGTCTTAACAACTATAGCTGATTTGAGACCAGTAAGCTGATCAGTGTGATCACTTGAAAGCAGAAAATATATCATAGTAAATGTGTAGCTTGTTTCCTCATTGTATAAACATCACAATTATCAGCAACTTCAGTTTTAAACATTTCACAGTAATATGCAAAGCACATATTTACCAGTTACTGTATTTAGTTTTGGCAGTTTAATTAGTAAGTGATCCTGAGTATGTTGGTAACCTGTACAGATCAGCTTACTACTTCTGAAACTAAGCCCTAGTTTGCCAGGCAYGTTGATTTTGTGTATGTAACAGATTAAGAAGTTTCAATTATGATTCATTATTAGTTGAAGATACGGATATTTGTTGAATATCTATTTCTCTCCATTTTTAGGTCTTTCTCCTGTAGTACTCTTCACTTGCTACTGACAATTTGTAAAACAGGAAAGTGACATTTGACATACTTACTAAATAACTCTAAATGAAAATCTGAACAGAACATTCTGAACAGAATAGAATTTTC
Source organism: Phoebastria nigripes (assembly GCA_035582835.1). Taxonomy (NCBI): domain Eukaryota; kingdom Metazoa; phylum Chordata; class Aves; order Procellariiformes; family Diomedeidae; genus Phoebastria; species Phoebastria nigripes. Next base: position 1,503,163 of record JAYKAV010002788.1, read on the forward strand.
CAAGAATTCAGACATTTATCTTATACCCAGCAAGTCTACCTATGAATAATAGGATTTGTTCTGCTTTGGCTAAATCTAGTTTGGTGGAGCCAAGCAGTTGCGCTGTTTCATAGGAACGAAAGACAAGATCAAAAGTCCAAGTTTAGTGTTAAAATAAGYATTACTATTCAATCCAGATACACTTTACATGATGGAGTTTATTTTAATAGAAGTTAACCTATGTGCCTATAAATTACTGATGCCAGCTTTCTTTAATAAATTGCTAGGAGTCACATACAAATATTTATTCAGTGTCTACTAATGATCAATATGAAATAAAGTCACCCCCTACCCACACTGAGACAATGCTGCTCTGAACTTTGAGAAGCTCAGCTACATATAAGATCTTCGAATAACTGCAAGACAGGTTTAGACAAACAGCTCTGCATATGTAGCTCACATCAAGAAGGCCTCTGGAAAAAGTTTTAAATAAACTTCAAAGCAGTGCAACCTAGACAGTGGGTTCCATATTACTTGTCTCAAGATCTACTGAGAGACATAACTTAATGATTCTGCAATATTAGTCCTCGTGTTCATGATGCCATCTTGCCCACTGCACTGAAGGAATTTCAACACTTGAATCTCTCCCTAAGGCTTCTCTATTGCTGTGTGACCAGCACATACAGAATAGAATAATAAAATTGGGTAGATTCACTTGCGGTGATACACCCTGGAGAAATTGGACTGAGGATTTTTCCTTTTCTAATTAAGTCACCACCAGGGAAGCAATAGCTTTGTGGTTTGGGCTCTGTAGCAAGGGTGATAACCTTCTTTCCTGGCTCAAAGGGCTTCAATTTTTGTCTCAGTTCTCAAAGATTTCCACTGCTTCCCATCACCACCATCTTTTTGTTTGCATTAGAAGAGACGAATGAAAAGGTGCTTCTTTTTCCCCCCCAACAGCTTTGTCCTCTGGCTTGGTCCTGTGTGAAAGGGCACTCTTACCTGGACATACACTATCATTGGCTTGTGTTCTCTATTTTTGTTTTCTGTGCTCAGTTTTAAACACTAACAGCTTTCTGCAGGAGGGAGGGATTGTTTTGTCTCTCAAATAGCAGAACAGATATTTTAAGCTCACCATGTCAGGCTTGCTCTGTCAGGAAATATCTGATTCTAAATTTTTTTTTTTTTTTTAAAAACCTGTTTCTTTAAATCAATACTTGGCTGACTTAGAAGYTCACTGTTTTAACACAGGTGACCAGAGCTCAAATTTAAATACAAAATTAGAGCAGTGCCCAAGAGTTTAAAAACCTCTTACATTAACTAAGCACCACCACTAATTCAAGTTAGACCTGCTTCTGACAACATCTCCTGCAGATACTAAGGATTTGAAACACTTCAGACATTCAGACCTCCCCCCTTTTCCCCATGTGGTTAGATCAGATTTTGGCCAGATTGGTTCCCTGATCTGACTCACTACACACTTGTGACCACCAGTACTACACAAGGGAGGGTCAAAATGCCCTGCATCAGACATTCAGTATTTTATTTTAAAATAATTGCATGAATTAATTGAGGAGAAAAGATTGCTCAAAAATATTGAGAATAACTGTTACAAACATCTGCCAAACTGTATGGCTTGCCAGTTAAGTATTAACAAATATTTCAGCACATCCATAAAGAAAACTACTCAGAGATAATATCACACTAAGGAAGCGTACCTTATCTACAGCTGTTTATTCACTTCTAAGTTACATTGATAAAGACAACACCTACTTTTTTACATTAGGCAGCTAATTCTATTTTTCTGAATGTGTTTCCTAGAAGATATGCTTATGGAATGCTGTATGTTCAGCAACAAGTATTATTTCATCATGAGGAACATAACTACTARCACATACTCTAAATGCATTATTAACATCCACAGTGGATTTAGCCACTTCAGTTCCTTAGTACAGACAGCATTTGAATTGTTAGACTTGCCTACCTTGACTAGCAAGGCTGTCTAGACACTGACTATTCAAGGAAAAACCACTATCTGTATAGTAAAACATTCATCTTTCCTTTTATAGGTGCAGATTTGCTTGTGTGAGCCCCTTTAAAGGAACATTGTTGCTACATAAATGTTATTTTATCTTGTTCTGTCCTACCCAGTCTATGTGATATCACAGCAATTTTCTGTATGCATGTTTTATGCCTACAGCCATGCTATGATGGCAAAAGACCAAACCCCTCTAATACTGGTCTCAAAAGCCTAGATGCAGAAGCCTCCATTCCTTGCCACACCTCTCCTCTCCCCAAATTAGAGAAGACAGCAATCCAGGGACACTAGGACAAAATTAAAAGTAGTAAAACTTAACACTGGCAGAACTATCCAGTTTCCTCACTGTCACGTCACTGCTCTTTTAATTATTCCAAGCAGGCTATTGTAAAACTGAAGAATATAGAGGTCTAACTTCCAAAATTAGAAGCTCTACCTACTGTATTGAGCTATAATAATAGACATTACTGCACCAAGTTTTTATCAAAGTTATACTAAATGCATTCAGTTTAATCTGCTTAAGAGCACAATATTACCCAAATCAAACAGCAACTACAGAAAGCTTTTCTCCTTAGCAATGCTGGGTGGAAAACGCAAGAAAAAAAAATATTCAGAACGTAATAGATTCATTCTGATGAAATCCCTTCTACAGATAAGAATGTGAAACCCTTATCCTTGAAACAAAGATCGAGTTAGATTAAAGATGATGTACTGAGGACAATCCCTCCCACCTCTTTAGATAGATGAGATGCTTCTCTTAAAAAAAAAATCAGCCTGACTTACTCTCTATGTACACAATTATTCTTGTGACAGGGTACAAACCCGAAACCCACAGATCTCCAGCTCTGGACAGGCTCCTGGTTAGTATTTGTTCACTCTTGCTGCATTAAAGTGACCACAAACTATGCCCTTAGGGCAGCACCCCACTTACAGTGAGGGTACATAAAAGGGCTAGAACAGCATGGGAAAGAGCAGAGGAACTATCAACCTAGCCCTCATTAGAGCCTCACTAAGCTAATTCAACTCATTACTCCAGCAGAAAACTGTCTGCTTTTTGCTAGGTTAGCTTTCTGCCAGCTTTATGTACTGAGTCAGCTTATGAAGTGGGTCTGCCAGAGTTAGTACAGGGTAAGCRGCAGATGCTGAGAGCCAGGGGAAGGGGACATTGCCCTTCTGGAAGAAGCAAGCTACTACATTACCTCAGCTATATTGTACACTTCCATGTTTAATTCTGTCCTCTGATGGATTAGGGCTAAATGGATAAATTCCCCAAGCAGACTTCCCCACACAGCTACAAGAACACTACAGCCAGTGTAAGTGAACTTCAGGAAAACAAGCAAAGAGAGCAGGCCCATACACTTTTAAACCTGGGCAGTCACTTGTGACAGATTAAGGTTACTGTAGAAACGCCTAGTTTAACTCCCCTGTTCAAAATCGGGTTAACTAGTCCAGGGTTCTGATCCCAATTTTTGCCTTGTTCCCTCCTCTCAGGATCCTGAATGCCACCATCCCATGGTCACTGCAGCCAAGGTTGCCCCCCAGTCCTCATGTCCTAACCAATTCTTCCTTGTTTCCAAGTGTGAGGTCCATAATGCCTTCCTTCATCAGCTCCTTGATCACCTGTGTTAGCAAGTGGTCATCAATGCATTCCAGAAACCTCCTGGATTGCCTGTGCCCTGCTGTGTTGCTTCTTCTACCAGGTACTGAGATAGCTGAAGTCTCTCATGAGGACCAGGGCCTGTAAATATGAGACATCTTCCAGCTATCTGAAGGCCTCATCTACTTCTTCCTGCTCAGGTGGTCTGTAGCAAAGACCCACTATAGTGTCACCCCTATTGATCTGCCCTCTAACCTTAACCCATAAGCTCTCAACAGGCTTATCTGACTGAAGGCAGAGCTCCATGCAGTTCAGCTGCTCTTTCACATAAAGGCAACTCCCACTCCTTGCTATCCCAGACTGCCTTCCTAGGCAGTCCATATCCATCCATTGCAGCACTCCAGCTGTGCGAGCTATCCCACATCAGATGCCCCAGTAAAACTGCAGCCCCGCAACTGCATGCAGACCTCTAACTCCTCCTGTTTATTCCCCATGCTGTATGCATTTGTGTAGAGGCACTTCAGAGAGGCACCCCATCCTGCAGATTCCCCAGAAAAAGCGTGAGAGCTTCCCCCATCATGTTGACCTGTTCATACTTCCTTGTTTGAGTGCATACACCTGGGATGGGCTGCCTTCAGCACTGCTCTGTTGATTACAAGGTTTCTCTTGTCCACATCAGCCTACACACTTTGTTTCCAAGTTCACCATTTCCTTACTTGACTGTGGGTAGTCATTCCCCTCTATTGTAATTTCTAGCTTAAGTCCCTTCACACCAGGTTGCTCAGCCTGTTGGCAGAGACACTTTTGCCCTGACTTGGGTAGGTTGATGCTATCTCCTCCTGACAGTTCTTGATCTACAAAGGGAGTCCCATGGTCATAAACCCCAAATCTCTGCTATCAGTATCAGCTGTGCAACTAACTAGTTGTTGACAGGCAGGATCTGTCTGTTCCTCTTGATGGTGAGGGGAAGGGGGTTGAGGATCATGAAGAAAAGCCACCTGGCTTCCTGTGCCCTTGGCCCTCATTCCAAAAGCCACACAGATATGCTTGATAAACTCCAGGCATCCCCTTGCTATATCCATTAGTACTCAAGTGGAAGAATCAGAATCATTTAGGTTGGAAAAGACCTTTAAGATCATCAAGTCCAACCGTTAACCTAGCACTGCCAAGTCCACCACTCAACCATGTCCCYAAGCACCACATYTACACCTYTTTTAAATACCTCCAGGGATGGTGACTCAACCACTTCCCTGGGCAGCCTGTTCCAATGCTTGACAACCCTTTTGGTGAAGAAATTTTTCCYAAYATCCAATCTAAACCTCCCYTGGCRCAACTTGAGGCCATTTCCTCTTGTCCTATYGCTTGTTACCTGGGAGAAGAGACCAACACCCACCTCACTACAACCTCCTTTCAGGTAGTTGTAGAGAGCAATAAGGTCTCCCCAGAGCCTCCTTTTCTCCAGGCTAAACAACCCCAGTTCCCTCAGCYRCTCRTCATAAGACTTRTGCTCTAGATCCTTCACCAGCTTCGTTGCCCTTCTTTGGGCAAGCTCCAGCACCTCAATGTCTGTCTTGCAGTGAGGGGCCCAGAACTGAGCACAGTATTTGAGGCRCAGCCTCACCAGTGCTGAGCACAGGGGAACAATCACTTCCCTAGTCCTGCTGGCCACACTATTTCAGATACCAGGATGCTGTTGGCCTTCTTTGCCACTTGGGCACACTGCTGGCTCACATTCAGCTGGCTGTCAACCAGCACCCCCAGGTGCTTTTCCGCTGGGCTGCAGGGTTAAGCAGTCTGAGGGTGAAACACACCTTGGCAGTCCCTCCATAACATCCCTGATCAGGGCTACCCAGAAGCAGCAAACCTCCCTAAGACAGCAGCTCAGATGGAGGCCTCTGTCCCCTGCAGGAGGCAGTCTCCCCACTACTATCACTTGCTACTGCCACCAGTGCTGGTCTGATGCTCTGCTGTATACAAAGCTTCCAGCCATGTGTCTTCTTCCAGTGCACTGAACCTATTTAGCAATTGCACATCTGCTCGAGGAACAGGAATCTTTCTTCTGGTGCCAGAAGCCATCAGCTCCCAGCCTTCACCATTGTGGGAGTATCCATTTCCCAACCTGATATGCACAGAGTGTTCCTACCCCTCCTTCAAATATACCTGGAGGTTTCAGGCTCTTGAACCTGCAGGGTCTTGCTCTTTTTGTTATTTCTGATGCTGTGCAGCCTGCTGACCCCTTCCACTGCTCCTTTGCTTGGTGACACCCATTTTTTACCACTGCACACCTTTTAGGGGCAGGGACATCACTTTCTTCTGGCCCAGTGGGTGTCCCCAGAATCCCTGCAGCTCAGAAACTGGAGAGCTGCAGTCTCCCTCAGGAACTTGGCCCAGGTTGAGGCCTCTGATGTGCCAAGTGTAGTTACGCCAGTGGTAGGCATCATGCCCTGTGGTACTTAACTCCTTCACCAAGCTGGTCAAGTTCAACAACCCAGCAGAAAAAGCTGAAAAACAAAAGCCAGTCTTGATTGTTTAGCTTGCTGAACAAGCCCAGGAAAGACTGCAGGCAAGACCAGAGCAATGCACGTGAAAGGGAAGATGCACAGTCATGAATGGGATCAGAACCTACCCCTTTCAATAGCAAGCTGTTGACCATATCAGTTCTACTGCAACTGAAGCTCCATATACTCCTTAGCACTGCAAAAACAGCTACTGCTGTTAATTCAGCCACTTGTAGATAAAAGATTCATCATCTGTGTGAATCAGGCCATTTTTGAGACAAACCACATTGGAATTTGTTTAAGTTAAGACTGTTTATTGCACTTTGTTTACGAGACTAAAGGACAGAATACTAGATTAAGCAGAACACTGCCATAAAATAGTATGGCAATGTTCTACTACAATGAGATTTTAAAAGAAAAGTTATGTTTCAGAATGTATGTTCTTCCAAGCACTAAATTCTGCTAGTGAAGGAATAAACATTAATTACCATATTAAAATAGCAACATAGTAAAAAACCTTAAGCCTAGTAGTGTCTTTATCCTAGTGCTGTTGAAGTCAAAGAAATAGACAAGCTTAGTTTAAGTATCACCCCCAAACTGTTATAAGTCCTATTTCATTAATGGGAAGCAGAGTAATCAGTTTCCTCTTGTATTGAGGGATTAATCCTTAACAGTTACAAAAATTTGTGTTCTTACACTACAGACAACATTAGCAGGCACCTATTTTTTTTCCCCCAAACAACCTTAATACTGTTACACAATCCCTTTTTATATAAACAAAGTTTGATATGTATCTAAATTCATTCAAGTTCTCATAGGTAACTAAACCATTTGGAGAGTTTGTTTTTTAACTAGTCTTAAAAGATTAAGCAACTGGACTATTGTAGGGCCATAAGTTTAAATATTTGACACTCAGCCAAGCTTTTTGCAAAAGCCCCTCAGAGCTCAAGCTGATCCAACACAGAAACAGCTCCTTGTTCCCACCCTCGTGCCAGCTCACTAAGACAAGAGAAGATTAACCAGGCAAGTTTTTAAAACAGGTTCGGTGATTGATACTACCTAATCATTTGGTTAGCAAGCTGAGAACTGGCACAAGTTAAGAAGCAGGAGAATACTGCCAGAAGCATGAAGAAGATGGAATGAAATGGCTTCTTTCAGCAAGAGCTTGTTAGATTAGCTCAGGCATCTCATTTGGGCTCCACCCTAATTATGAACAGCTAGCATATGCCCAATTTTCCCCTCACCAAGCATTGGTGCTTATACTGATTCCAAGGTTCACACAAGTAACTGGCTCCTACTGATCCGTACTTGGCATAGCTGACTTTGGGCAAAGCCACAGTGTTTCAAAAAACAGTCAACATCCAGCTGTATGATTGTGAACCCTCACTGCTTCACCTGTTACTCAGTACAAGCTTTCCAGAGGTACATCACTTTTACCTGCCTAGTTTAAGAGGCAGGTTCCCTTTTCAATCACACCACCATTTCTGCATAGAGAGAAGTGTATCTTGTCTCTCACCTTCTCCAAAACATAAACTAAATTAACAAGAGATCAACATGTTAAAGTGGACAATCAAATTTATGATACTTAAGCAGGATAGGATATAAAATGCTTGCACTGTCATAAGTATAACATTATATAAACCATCAGTATAGAGTGATCAGGGTTGAACTCACAACAAAGTATAGGAATTTAGCCACAGGAATCAAGGTGGGAAGGTTAAGTGTATATCCTAGACACCTCATTTAAAATGAAAGCTAACTGAAGAGCTACTAGTCAAGCACTTTTGCCTATGGAAACTTTTTTTGGCACTTTTTGTCTGTTGTGTATTTCCTACTAGGAAGCTGAGCTTTTTTTGCTGGTACCTACAATACCTTCAAAAAGAATTAGCAGGTAAAGATGCAGAGGTGTTACAATATACCTTGGTTATCTGAGATAATCTAACCAAACAAAAAGCAGTTAAAGATGGTATTGGAGGAAAGTAAATTTCTTCAGGACCAGCTCTTAGAAACCTCTCAGGAATATCATAGACTCATTCTCAAGGTAGTTCTCTAGCAAAACGACCACCCAGTTCAACATACCCAAATGGAATATACTGTGAGGAAATGGGAGACAAACTTTCTGGCATTAAAAAGGCATGTTACTGCCAAATTCTTTCCTTTTCTTATTTTTCAACTCAAGTAGTGCTAACTGCCAAGTCAAATGAAATCACTAATGTAGATAAGACAATCCTGGATATTCATAGAGATTAATAATGAAATTCATTATACACAGGTACAATGAACTAGGACCCACAGGACCTACCCTGCTGATATACAGGTCTTGTTGCAGATGTGCAAAAACCACTTAGTACTGTGCCTGTGATTCATTATGCTACTTGTCTAGACAGAAGGTCTTCTATCCCAGTCAGATATAATTTTGGTCAGAATTATTTTCCTTAATATTTACCGTATTTTGTACCTTCCTTACCACCACCAGTATGCAATATAAGCTGGACAGAAGGCAACCATGCAATAGTTCCAATGACAAAGTAGTTCTGCCACTATTTTTACAAAGTTAGTCACTTCGATAGCTTGTATGGTCTTCCTTAAACTTTAGGTGTAAAAGTAAAAGCCACAGCAAACAATCTAACTGTTTAGTCAGCAAAGAGGCTTCTGAGAAGCATATACATACAGTAGTTCTCTATCAAATTGCCTCCTGAATTCTGCTAAAATAGGTACTGTTCAGGACTGAAAACTTCATTTGAATGTGTTGCTAGTGACCTGATACCACACATGGACTGGTTGATCCTCTGGCAAGTGAAGCAATTCAGGGACAGCCGAAATTAGCCATAAGAACACCTAGCTCTACACATACCAGCAAGAAGAAATTACACAAAAGAAACAGGCTATTTAAAAAACAAAACAACAACACAACTCGTTAAGTCCAGTACAGCAAGCAGATAAAGAACAAAACATTGTCAGCCCTCAGTTTAAGTATGGGATCAAGTCTTCAGTACTTGCCCTTAGCAGTTTTAAAAAGTAGCAAGTCAGCTACCCTGAATGGAGAACAGAATAACTGAAATACTACTTACACTGCAAGTAAGCAAGCAAGAGCTATTGTACCAATCTGTAAGTAAGTAGCAAGAGCTACTATCTCACCAAGGAGGGTGGTTCTACAAGAGAAAGAAAAAAAATATTGAAAAGCATTACTTCTAACTACTCTTAAATCCACAAACCAAGAATGGTTAAAACTTCTTGGCTTATACTTCCCGAGCAAAAGTTGCTGTAAAAACAATTCTGATATTTAAAAACAATACAGTACAAAGAAACTTGCCTGGCAGTTGAAGTAAATACTGGTATGGCTCTAGGATTCTTTTAGATGTTTCATCCATCCCATCCATTTCTTTATTTCATAAGACGTAGTTCACTGTTAAAGAAAGTGTTATTAACACTACTTAGATCAAAAATTAGAGAACTAAAAGATAGATGCATACAATTAATAAAAAGTCAGCTGACTCCAAGGTTAGGTGCAAATACTCCAATTTTGAACATGACACCCTCAGTTAATACTACCTTTACTACATAAAAAAGTTTTCTAGATGTCATTTAGAAAAGAAACAAGCATCTGTAATAAATAGTTTTCTTTAATTATTCAGGAATAGTTTAGACTAACTCCTAGACTTTGTTTGCTCTGACTTTTATATGTATTAGAGGGCTTAAATGATAGAAAAGTACTTAAAACATTAGCATTCACAACAATGAAGCCCCACTGTAAGTCTTCAGAGAAGACACTCAGCACATACAAAACCTCATATGACTAATCTGATTAGACCTCCCTAAATGCTTTCCCCATACAAAAGTAGAGATGCCCAAGAGCAGAAAATATACCTTACACCAAGGCAACCTAAACAAGTTGAATACTAGCTTCAGCCTTCTGATAGAATTCTTCAGTCCTGTTTTAAAAGGCAGAACAGGAATATACCATTTTCTTACCTCTGTTTAAAAATCTTTAAACACTGTCCCATATACTATATACATCATAGACTCTTATCATAAATCTTTTAGGATCCATTCCCTACATAGCTCAACAATTTTCTATTGATTATGTTTCAGTTCACATACCTTTGGTCATCTATATCTGCATTTTTTTCAGACTGTTTTCTACAATAGATTTTCTGTCCTTTCACCTCTAGCCTTCCTTGCTGCACTGCAGATGCAGCAGCTCAAAACAATTCTTCTAATGTCATTTTAAGACAGGAACTGCAGTAGTAGCATAAAGTCTCATGCTACTTCAGCATCATTTCTCAGCTACTTAGCTAGCATCCTAGCAAGGATGTACTTTTTGCCCCTGGAGCAACTGAATAGTTATATAAATTATCCATAAAAATAACTATTTTAAAGTGATTTATAAGTATGGACTGATGCATTTTTAATGTAGGTACATTAAGGGGAGTGGTTAACATGAGTGGAATAAACTATGTTCCACACTTGCTCAACATAATCCAGCAATACTTTCCCATCAAAAACTCAGATGATCAGCATTAAGATCACTGCTTCCTCTTAAGCTACCTGGACAAACTGGTATTCTTCAACATTCATGACCTTTCCCTTCCAGTACAGCTCAGTCAGTTCCTGTCTACTCCCATTCCCACCCTCCACACCCATAAGTATTTGTAGCAGCCCAAACTTGGGAACTGATCTGCATTAATAACTATTTTCCAAGCTTCGGTTTGGATCAATTCCTTTATTTGCTTCATTGCATATGTTAATCAAATGTATTAGCACTTCAGGGGCAAGAAAGGCTATTTAAGCAAACACAGTTGCCAACAAAATGCTCGTAAGACTGCACCATTTGGGAAAGCTTTGCATAGTTTCTTAGCAGTACAGCCTTTCCATCCTATCCCATGGTGTGCCGGCACAACTAGCGGTTAGGCCACACAGTAATCTAAATCAGATTTGACATCCTCAACTCCCTATTTTGTTTTCAGCTTGTTGGTATAACAGAAGGGATAGGAACTGCTTTTAAAACCCTGAGAGTCAGCTGTCAAACTCTACCCTTACATATCAAGGATAAGTCTCAAATGACTTCAGTGAGGAAGTGAAATCAAAAAGATTATCACAGTCCACCTGCAGATGTTTTAAGCAGAAAGAAGCCAGTAGAGATGGATATAAGGAGACACTATCAACTTAACAACTCTCCTGTCACTACTATTTGTCAAAAAGCCACACAGATGGTTTAGAATTGAAACCAACAGAGCTGGGAAGAGATGTTAGGGTTGGAACTGTTTCTCTGTAAAAGTTTCTGTTTAAAAGTAAATCTTAAAGTTCTTCCTCTCCCCTCAGGGAATTAGGAGGTTTCTTGCCTGCCAGTAGGACACTAAGACAATATTCAGGATCCCCAACTAACTTGAAATTTGCTAGTATTACACAGCATCAAACTAAATCTTTGCATCTTTTGGCACAAAACTAATAGGAGTCCACCTGAAATGCTGCTTATCAGCAGAAAATTAGTCAGGCACTTCTCCCACAAGTGCCAAGATTTTTTTTTTTTTTAAATAAAAGGGTGGCAAAAAAGCTCTAACAGGCAAGGAGTGGATGGTAACTTAGCTTAAATCACTATAGTTAAACTTTTCTAGACTGCTACATTACCTTTAAATGAAGTGATAGGTAACCTCCACTAAGGAAAAGAGAAACAATCTGATTATTCATCAGACAGCTATATATCTAATACACCCACCGAAACAAGAACAGCAAGCAGAACCTCCCCCAAACTTATACAAAGAAAGGGACACTTGATAAAGAAATATGTAAATGAATTTTATAAAGGCCTGTAAGCAAGAATACCATGATATGAGACTTGTAATTTTACTGCTCTTTTCACAAAGTTATCACATTTGACACACTTGGGAAACGGTTGATAGAAATGGTTGATATTAAGGGTTTCCTACCTAGGTGACTGACCAATTTACTATGGAAGTTACACTATTACAGAAAGTCTTCTCAATGAAGACATTTAGAGACAAGATCTCAGTCAGCACCTCCTAATAAAAAGTAAAATCGCCAGGAGTTAAACAATAAATGAAAGGGAAYGCAAAGCCTTTTGTTAGTGAAAGTGCAAGAATTGATTACATGTACGCTTATTCAAAAGATTAAAGCCATTAAGGCCATTTTGCCTTTTAAACCAGTTTCCTTTTAAATCAGTACACAAACTTGCTGCATTTCAATTCATGCATGACTAAGTTATTTTTCCAGTTATTTYTCAGTATCCCCACATAAGCATACAGAACAGCTGTGACAGACACAGGCCATGCAATCACAACAGAAGGCCCACAGAGATGTCTTTTAGACTGCAACAAACCTTATCTCTAATGATCTCTTTGAAAACACACAAGACACTACAATAAGATGGGCTTCCATAAGTTGGAACTACTTTAAAACTATACTTGAAGCTGTGATGTGTGTCTAGGAGCTTTCTAGAGAGGATGCAAGTAATATTAATTCTAGGTTACATGTCGAGAAAAATCTTCACTTTGGAACTTCATAAAACAGCTTCTCGCCCCATCCCTTCTATCCCATTCTACAGAATATTCTTCCCCTCCTCCAAATTAAGGGAATATGATCACTGAAATAGTCCAGGTTAAATATARATGGTATTTTAAAAAGCATCATTATCTTAGTGGCTCCAATCACAGTTCAGTTACACAGAAAACAAAAGAGAATCACCAAAGGAGCAGAGAGCTGTAGTGCAAAAGAACCATCCAGAAAGTTCTTAAGTCGGCTCCATCACAGAACTTAGTGCACAGAGACACTGGTTTCATTGTAACCGGGGCGGGGGGGAGGGGGGGAAGCAAGCCCCAAAGAGGRGGATGTAGGAGTGAGAAGGTCTGTTTCAGAAGGAATACACATTCACAATAGTTTCTGTGTATTGTTTCAAAGAGGCTATCAAGACTCTTAATCCAAATGTAATTTGGACAGGATACTTGTCACCCTAGTCCACATTCTCATTCTAATTAGCAGAGTCCTCTTTACAACCCCTCCCAGGCTGATACCGAACACAACCTTGTATTCAACTTAAGGGTAGGCAACTTCCCACAGGTGGAAGGATAGTCACACACTTTCCCCGAAGATGCAGCTAAGTAAACAAGCAGCTTTCCATAGCTGCAATTTCAACACTAACACCGGAAGAGCAAGAACATACTGTTGCAGGAATTGTGCTTCGACTTTAATAGCATTTCCAGATACAATTAAGCATGAACGCTACAGAAGCCAGACAACGATACCTGGGCTGCCCAAGTCCTCGCACTATGCTGTGACAACACACCGACAGGAAGGGTTTTTAAGCTGGAGGCTGACCCGAGGACAGAAAACGAGTCGGCACAAACCGTGACTACTTCTGAATCGCTTCTCAGATTAAAATTCACATTTCACAAAGAACATGAAGTTGTTACCCTGCTTGCAGGTGCCTAACCAAAACATCACAGTCAAACCAAAGCAAATAGGGTTCATTTTTCGGAGTTCAACGTAAGAGATGTAAACGCGACGGAGGCGGCAGAGCCTCTCTAGCTGCTTGCACAACTCAAAGGCAAGCAGCCCAGCCTCACCAGCGCCATTTTAGATAAAGCGAGACCGAGAGCCGAGGACTCCTCGCTCCCCCTACCCGCCGTCCACCCCCATTTTCTGATCTGCGCTGTCGGCAGCCGGGCTCAGCCGCCGGGGAGGGAAGCGCCGCCCGCCGCGGCGCTGCCCGCCGGCGCCGCCCAGCGCTAACGGCGGCCGCCGGCTGCGGCCCCCCTTCCCCTCAGCCCCTTCCCGGCCCCCTTCCGGGCAGCCCGCCAGCCCCTCCTGGGCGGGGCGGCCGCGGGACTCGCTCCCCCCGCAGCCGGGCTCGCCCTCGCCGCCCGACCCCGCGCAGAGGGGAAGGACCGGCTCCTCTGAGGAGCGCGCCCCCCTCCCCCGCCCGGACCCCGCGCCGGGCGGCGACAGCGCCTCCCACCAGCAACGGCCGGCGGTGCGGGGCAGCCCCGCGCGCCCGGCCTCAGCCCGGGCAGCCGCCGCTCACCTCGCCTCCGCCGCCAGCCAGAGCCGCGCCCCGCTCCCCCGAGCAGCCTCCGCTCCAGGAGTGGCAGTAGCAGCAGCGCTGGCGGCGACGGCGCCCGGCGGAGCGGAAGGGGGCGGCGCTCCTCCCGCCGAGCGCCACCTTCCCCTCTTGGGGGAAAATGCGCCACCAGTCCCCCACCACGCAGGCGCCAGCCTTGCCCCCTCGGCTCATTAGCATTCGGCGAGGGCCCCGTCCCCTCGCGGCGGCCGCGCGCGGTGCGCCCTGGGAGATGTAGTCCGTCCGCCGCGGCGAGCCGCTTCTCGAGCCGGTACGAGCGGCGAGCGAGAACAGCGTCACCCATGAGCACCCTCGGCGCCGAGTCTCAGTTTCCATAGAAGTGGAGAAAAATGATGTCAGTATTTCCGATGCGGCGGCCAATGGGGCTGAGGGAAGGGCGGGCTCTGCAGGCCGGGGCCCAATGGAGAAGGCGGGGAGAGGGGCGTGCCCTGGCCCGTCCGTCAGTCAGTCAGTCAGTCGGTGTGGGAGGGGGAGGGGGACCGAGAGGCTCCGAGCCGAGCAGTCACCGCCGCCACCGCCGGGGCCGCGCAGGACGGATCGGCCCCGCCGCACGCCGCGCGGAGCCGCCGCGAGCAGAGCCGTTGCTGGAGCGTTGAGCGGGGGCCGGGGCCGGCCGAGGGGGCCCGGAGCTGCGAGGAGGCTTCGCCCCGTTCCCTTCCCTTCCCCCCGCCTCGGGTCGGGGGAGTAGCGGGCGGGCGGGCGGGCGGGCGCCGCGGAACAAAGGTAACGGCGCCGAGCCGGAGAAGAAGCCCCCCCCCCCCCGGCCCCGCCGGCGGCGGGTGGGGAGGCGGCGTGGGGCTCCGGGGGGGCGCGGGGCCGGGCGGCGGCGGCGGGGCGTGCGTGCGGGGGGGAGGGGGGCGGTTGTTTTTCTCCTTGTAGCGAGACTGCGGCGGGACTCGCCGATCCTCCTTCTCCCCCCCTCTCCCCAAACACCCAGCGGCGGGGCGGGGGGGAGGGGGATAGGGTGCCGCCTGCGTGCGGGAGGGACCGGCGGCTTCTCCGGCCCCCTCCGCCGGGAGGGGACGGAGCCCCCTCCTCCACACACACACACACACACACACACACACACACACGCTCCGTGTCCCCGCCGAGCAGGTCGGGCCCCTTTCTCCCCGCCCCCCTCCCTCCCCGTCCCCGCTCCCTTCTTTTCTTCTTCTTCCTTTTCTTCCCCTCCGCCGCCTCCCGCCCTCCCTCCCTCCCCCCGCCCGGACCCGCTGCGCCGAGCCGGGGAGTTGCGGCTGTTGCTGCTGAAACTCCTGCCGCGGAGTCAGCGCTTTCCTTTATTTGAGGGGGGGGAGGAGAAGCCGCCGCGATCCGGAGCCGCAGCCCCTACAAAAGCGAGCGTGTGTGTCGGGGCGGGGGGGGGAAGGGCTGCTACCGACACCCCGCTCTCCCGCCGCGCACACAGGCACTCTTCCTCGTACAATGGAGGAAGAGCCTCCCTTCCTCTCCCCTCCTTCCCTCTCTCAGGCTCCCCGCGGTAAAGTGGGGAGGGGGGATTCCCAGGGCTGGGACCCCCGCGGGTCCCTTTCRCCGCTTGGTGCCTGGGGAGGGGGCGCAGCGCCCCGGGGAGGCAGCCGGGGACGCCTTCCCCCCCCCGCGGCAGCCGGCGAGGCTGGGGGTGGGTTGTTGTTGTGGCAAGTTTCTCCTCCTCTGACAGAAATGGCGTCAATGGCAGCSAGTGTAGGGGAAGCCGCGGTGTGTGGGAGCTGGAGGGGAGGCAGCGGCCGAGGAAAGAGGGGAGGGGGTTAACCGGGGAGAAAGAGGGGATCCGGGGAGGGAAAGGGGGAGTTTCTGGAGGAGCCCTTGGAGGAGCCCAGCGCCCCCACCCCGATCCCTGCCTCCCCTCCCCCCCGCCCGGTGCGAGCGGCTGGTGCGGTGCCTTAGCGCTTTGTTTTAAATTCCAGGTCCAGCCTCGGCCGCTCAGCCCCTGTCGAGGCTTTTACCGCAGCCTGAGCTCATCATGAAGGTAAAACACTCGCTTGCGTGCCTGGGAGGGGAAAGAAGGGAGGGTTGCATGAAGAAATGCTGTCCTATCTGTCAGTCCATCTGTCCCGACCCTGGTGCGAGGCTTGGTGCTGGTGCAGATCCAGACTGCAGGCTGCTTCGCCCCCACTGCTGTGTTTTGGTGCCTTAGCTCGTTTGCTGACGGTGGGGCAGGCTTTGCTCCGCCGTGTTAAGCTGGGGGAAACTGTAAGTTTGCTGAGCGGGGGTTGTTCTCCTTCAGAAACATTGTTTGTAGGAGAATAAGGACATGGCTGCCTGGGCTGAGCTTGCTTCATGGAGGAGTAGGGGACAGTCACCCTGCTTGAGAAAGTAACGTTGCAGGGGAAATGCTGGCTATACAACCGTGTTTACTTGAATAGAGGGTAAATGGTAGATTTACTTACTTTCTATTTGTTAATAGGAGTTTTGTTGAGTGAATAATCTTGATATGATCAGGGAGGGTGCATGTAAGAGATTCTCTGCAGTGAAATGATTGCTGTAAGGTGCAGAAAGATTTTCAAACAGGTTCTAATTTTCTTCTCAGTGCTGTGTAGTATTCACATACCTCATTGTCGCTCATTTTTCTTCTCTTAGGCCTTTCTAGACTATTTATTTTAAATATAATATGCAAGTTTTATAGAAAAAAAAATGTATCGGTGGAATAGAATGATTTCTTCTGTGTATGGCAAAGATGTGTACCTAAAAGTAGTTTTTAACAACTGGGTTTGTTAGGTTTTTTTATCATTTTGCTGATATGTCTTGCTCAAACTGCCGTTTATGTTACCGTGGCCCCCATGTAATTCAGCTCCCAGTCCTGCTGGCTGCAGTAAATCTCATTTCAAAATATTGTAAATCTTATAAAAAATAATTGTTACAAACCTCTGATACATCATCTCTTTGGTATTTATTAATAAAAAAGAGCAGTCTGTATGAGGGGTCTTGCACTATCAGAGTTGTGCCTAGTGTCTGTGAATGAGTATTATGTAAAATGTGTACCTAGTACTATATTCACTGCTGGAAATGGTAAATGATATGGACTGTTTTAATTTCTAGATTGATCTGAGGTGCTGAGCAGCAAACTAAGTCTTTTTGTATAACTGTTAAAGGTTTAGCATGGTTTTTTTACTTTGGTGACTTAATGACAGAATCTTTTAAAAAATCATGTTTTAATTGCCCTCCCTATGATCTTTCTTTAACAAGTGTTAAGATCTAAAATACTGCACACGTCTTTCTCATTAAAAGTAAACTATTTATGTATTTACAACAACAGGCTGTTGAAGTAGTATGATACGGAGCTTTCCAAATGTGGCTCGTTGCCTGGTGGGGGTGCAGGAGATGGAAGCAAGAGACATAGGAGGCAGTACAGGGAGCTTTTTTCCCCCAGAATAAAAAACACTTATTTAAATGACAGCTAAATTTACATACATTTCTAATACTCTTTTTCCATGTAAACAAATCTTACCGTTACCATAGAGATTAGGTTCAGATACTGTGGTTATAGAGCCATATAAATATGTAGATAGACAGTTGGGAGGATGAGGAGGTCGGATCACAAGTGGAATGCAAAGTGTTCTGTGACATAGTGATAGAGACCCGCTTCAGGCTGAATTGAACATATAACAAATGCTTAAATTTAAAATAGCAAACACAGAAACCTGTTAATAGAGCCATATTTAAAAAAAAAAAGCTCCCAGCTTACTTATTCTTCAATAAGGTTTGTGCTACTATTGCATTTTTATTTATTTTTTAAATCTGGATTAATTCTGCCAGGGTGTTCAAATGCTAAGTTTAAATCTGCAATTTTTGTAATTTGTGTGTGTGTAGCATTAAACTTACATATGCTTGAGATAACTCCCAGTACTTTATTTACTATGCCCTGTAATGTTAAGTGAGGTTAATCTGTAAGTCATTACATTGAAGCCTTAGTTATTACACTGAAACTTTTAAAAGAATTGTAGCTCAACAGAAATTCCTAAGATTCAACAGTCTAACCAAGACTGTTTTTTAGGATTTTTAGGAGTAATGCAGTGCATCAGTCTTTCTGCCTGGCTTAAATCTGTAATTTATTTTCTAAGCTTAGAAGGATACAAGTTAGTGCAATAAGAAGCAGTAAGGGAGAGTGCTTAAGAGAATTATTAGCTTTCTACTCGTATCACCGCAAAGTAACATTGACTATTCTATATCAAGATACTGTTTAAATATGACTGTATATTTGTGCGCATTTATTTTGTAAGTTATTGAAAGAGTATGCCTCAAGGACACTTCAGCATGTAGAGGATTTAATGCTTTAAGGCCTAGTCTTACTTTGAGTTTGCTGACTGCAGGCTTGCTGCTGGCTGCACGATTGAGGCCTCTATTTTGATTTATGCCTTGGTCATTCTTTCAGGTGCAGAGGGTTGTGTATTCTGGTGCATAGAGCATTAGAACTGGATTCCTTGTCCTTTGTCTCTTTGGGTGAACTTGAGCAACTCATTTATCTTTACTGACTCATTTTTCCCATCTGTGTAGTATGGATAGAATGTTTATCATTCTTTGTAAAACACAGTGAGGTATATTTAGGAAGAGCACCAAGTAATACTGATAGAAAGCTGTAAGTCACTCATGCTCTTGCATTTCGCAACCCTCTGAGACAAGAGAGGTGTGCTGCCTGCTAGGAGATTATGACCTCCAAAGCTGTTGGCGTAATTGTTCTTCCCACAATAACCCAACTTGATCCAAGTAAATAAAGTCCCTTGTATAAACTAGTAACTTTAGCTTATTAAGTAGTCCTCCCACGGGCTGCAAAGACCACTTGAAGGCAGTCTTGAAATATCTTGAAGTATGTCTTAGAAGAAGTATTCAAGTCTTGACATAATTGTGCTCATTATTGTGATGTTCTACTAAATCAGGCTTTTTCCTGTGTTGAATGATCTCTGATAGTAGTTAATACAGTTGTACAGACAATGGCTAGGATGATTCATATGTTGTAGTGAAGCTTTTTTTTTGTTTGTTTAACTTAGCCACCTTCTGCATAAGGTCTTTTCGCATTAAGTATGCTTCAGAAACATGTAGAATCTGTTTGATTATTTAAAAACTAATTGTGTGCCATCAAATTACTACCTACTAAGTAGGTAGCAGTATATATAAAAACATTATTATAGTTTGTTTTTATTTTTTCCCCAAAGTCGGGAAATAAACTCCAGGAAAGCAGAGTCTCTGCTTTTAAAGAAAGAAATAAACACAACCTTGGTTTCACCAGTGATTTGTGCTAAGAACTATTGTAAATGCTCCTGAGATTTTTAATATGTATCGCGGCATTTGCTTGATATTTAAATATGTGAATGAGGGTAATATATCCGCTGTAGTTAAAAAGTTCACTGCTGACTGGAGATAAAAATAGTGGATGTCCCAGAAGCTAGAGCAATGCACTGTGAATTAAGTGATCTGAAATGATTGTTTAAATGTTTTGATGCTATTTGCATGTTAATGTTTTTTCAATCTGTAAAATATGACATATTTAATGGTTGTAGATATTTCTATTTGGTAGCCCTAGATGTTCCTAAGTGCTTGCTCAAAGCTGCCACACTAACAAATTAAGGATGCCATGTGTACAGTTTATGGTGGATTTTTGTTTTGTTTTGTTTTTAATTCATCCTGAATTTACATTTTGGTTTCGGTAGTCTTTCCTAGTGACCTCTCTAGCTGTCCACAGGGATCACTGGTGCACACTGATGCTGTAACTGCTTTCCCTTAAAGCCAGTCAGTCTGTTGCTCGTATTCTCTGCCAGTATGGCAGAGGACAACAGTGAAATATCTAGTAAACTTTTCAGTCACTAATTTCCAACTTTGAGCGCAAGTCAGCTGAAAGTCCTGTTGCTCTTATGCAGGCTGGAAACCAGTCATGGAATGTAGTGACCTTTCACTTTCTGGTTAACTATTTGAATTACAGCAGAAATGGAGATTTATAAAGGAAGAGTACCATTAGAGTAGTTTTTGTGCTGGAGGTAGAAGAACAGGTAACTCTTAAGAGGTGGTTTTCCCTGGTCATTTGTTTTTGCGTTATGAAAAATTATTTTCTTAAATTCTGTCCTGATGTTCCAATTTGAACAAGTGATCAGAGGCAGTTATTGACTTCCTCATGCTTGCATAATTATGTAGAAAGGAAAGCAAACACCACTTGCACCAAGCAATTACAAGTCATGTTGGAATAATCTATGTTACTTTGAAATTGGTTATTTGCACTTTTGAAATGCCAATCTTAGTATATTTTACAGTGGCTAAAAAACATGGAAGTCTTGAACTTAAATCTGCATGTTTAGTATGTGACTATTCAGTAGTTGAGTGTGTTGATAAGGACTCAAAGTTAATTAGACCACCTAGTGGAAAAATGGCTGTGTTAGACTGAGAAGACTAAAGTAATAAACTATGAGCATTAGAAAAGTTAAGTTGCCTGTATTATTATCTTCAAAGTTGGTGAAGGATTTTTGGATCGATGCTCTCACAGCAGCATGACTATTGTATCAGGATACTGTCTAAGAAAAATGTTAGGAGACAGAATAATGAATATGCATATCTTCACTAGAACACTTCGAGATGGTTATTCAGTTCACTTTGTAATCTGAAACAAGGATTGTATACATGTAGTGCAGAAGCATGCTGTGATACACATTGTGCGTCTGTGTTTTCAAAGAAATTCTGTGTTGTAGTTGAGAAGTCTTTTGAAACAAAATGCAATGGTTTTGAGGTATTAAGCTTTACAATCACTGTCAAATACTTAATCTGAATGCTTCACTGGTCATATAAACTGGAAAAAAAAGGGCTAACTTCGAGAAAGGTGGAAATGATACTGTTTTCGCAAATTGGTTTCAAATTTTTGTTTAAATCCTACAGATAAACACGTTTTCCTTAGAAATATATGCTTTTATAATAGGCTGAAGACTAAAAATAAAGGGACTTCGAGATTTCCTCATTTAAAAAAGGTAACAAATTTTATAGAAAAACCTGGAGCTTAAGTTTACTTGGCACCCTAATGTGATACAGAGCCATCCAAATGCTAGATTATTTATCAGTTCGTACTTCCTTGAAAGTAGTTAACCTGTTGTGAAATCCAATAGTAGGTTCTCTGCAGTTCTACTTACTATATAATAGGCACTTCAGCTGTTTTTATAGAAATGTACAAATCTGAATAAACTTGGATCCTGAACTGTTTTTGCCTTAAATATGATTCAGGTCACAGTCGAGAAATGTTGGTAAGTCAGGGCTTGTATGGCTGCTTGCTTTTTAGTTGACATGCTTCAGTAACAAATACTTCTTTTCTGCCTTTCCTATTTAGCACTTCCAGTGTTGTTCAGTTACTGTGCTTACTACCACTCACTGGATATTTGCTTGTGTGTGTATGGAATGGATTTTTAAAGACTTCTAGAARATTTGCCCAGGGAAGCTGTGGATGCCCCATCCCTGGAAGTGTCCAAGGCCAGGCTGGATGGGGCTTTGAGCAACCTGTTCGAGTGGAAGGTGTCCCTGCCCATGGCAGGGGGCTTGGAACTAGATGATCTTTAAGGTCCCTTCCAACCCAAACCATTCTATGATTCTATGATATGATTTCAAAAGACCTCCAGGGAACTAAGGAAAATTGTTTAGCCCTATGCATAAACTAAATGTTAGTGATTTAATAAGTGTTAGAATAATTATGTTAAAAGGTTTTGATGGAAAGTCATAAATCTGGGTGGTTGGGTTGGGTTTTTTTTTGTCCTTTTTTTTATTAACATGGGGTGACCAGATGCGAGGATATTTCAGGGAATTCAAGTGTGGAAAACACAGCAATCAACTTTGATATTCTGTACTTGACAAGACATCTATTTTCCTTCTGAAGATTAGTTTGAACCAGGGAAGAAATTCAATAAAGCACTATTGTGCTTCCTTTTTTTTTTTTTTTTTTGGCTTGGAAGGCAGTGTATAAAGCAGTCATGACCTGTTTAGCAAGAARTGTTTGTAAGCAAGCTCTGGAAAGGCAGCTGTGAAACTGTCAGAGCAGGGTGGTGGAGGGTGTTGCTGAGTTACCTGTAGAAAACTAGGACTGAGGTGACCCGCCTGCATTCTGTGTGACCACTGTGTGACAGTGACTTCCTGAGTGAGTGTATATTAATTAATTGAATGTGGAGTACTATTTGGGGGTTTCCTGAACCTGTGGGGAGCACTATGAAGAAGATTTTTCTTATGAGCTAAGCAGAAACATTGTAGTACCTATGAGAAGGCATTTTCCTTACTGTGAGCAAAAGTGTTAGTCATCTCCAGTTAACCTGGAGTTACTTGCTCTCATTGCTGTTGCTTTGAGCCTGTATGTGCTCTGGAGTGAAGAGGGTAGTCAGTATGCCAAAGAAAAGACCTGTAAGCATCCAGAACTCCCAAATTACATAGTCTTTGATGGGGACTTCTGCAGACCACCTTAAGGAGTACGCTATTTAGAGACAGCATTCATCAGTTGTCATTTAAGCTAAGTGTGAATGCAAACATCTATAGAGCTCTATTGTAGAGCAGATGACCCAGGTTGGACTAACTGGTGAATAACACTGTTCTTGGGCAGAAGAGCGAGTTTGCTGTTCTTCTCATTGTTTAATCRGTTTGTTTGTCCCCCAACAACCTACAGCAAAGGATTTGATTTCATAAGTAGTTTGTCAAATTAAGCTTGTGTGGTGATGGTAGAATGCAGTCTTGTCTCCTTCTTCCACTCCTGGCTGTTTATTCTTGTTGTCTTTTGTGCCAGCAGTCCATTTGTGTGATCCCAGGGTGGACTGAATCAAACTGAAATTAACTCAACGACAATCATATATATATATATATATATATATATATATATGCTTTTCAGTTACAGCCAGTCTCTGACCTGGCTGATGCCTACCATTGAGGTGGAGGAAGGAAGGAGAGGAAGGCAGAAGTGCACCAAGACTGATTTGGATTGGTTTAAACTGCTTGTGAACACACGTTCTTCCCCATCCCTCTGCCAAGTTAGCAGTTTGCAGTCATTAGGCTAAACATTTTGTAAACTGTCTACATGTGAAATTGCCATAGAGGTTTTTCTAGGCTTGCTTACTAGCTAGAAMGTGTACTTTTCTATAGGTTTGAAGTCCATGTTTTCTAGAAGGTGTTGAGTGAAAAGATTAAATGGAATTGATGTTGTGCCTTGAAGGTGACGAATGAAATTTAATTTTTTATATGATAAACATTGATTTCAAATTCAAAAGATGGTTTTACAGAAGAGATGGTATTAGACAGAAAAAAGAAAGTATTTTAAATATTTTTAAAGGAGGTTGACATAAGCTTTGCTTCCCCACCTCCCCCAAGTTCTTATTCAGTACTTGAAAGAATACCATTAATAATAATGTCTTTTTCCCCCCAAGCTAGAGAAACAGTTGGTGTTACAGTTTTCTGCAGAAAAATATTTATAAATATTAGATTTCTATCCTGTAAAGGTGACAATCTTCATGTAACTAATAGTTATGTTAATACATTCTGACAATGGGTATTTTTACCAATGGGTGGAAGAATTAAGCAATTGTGCTACCTTTATTCCAAATTAAAAATAGTCGGAAACGAAATTTGGGGAGAAACTGCATCACTCTTACTTTGATAAGGAAATCGAAGGGAATAGAAGTCAAGCTTTTGATTCTTTGTATGTTAAGAAGGCCCATATATTTATGGGTAGATTAGTGGAGTCCCGGTGACAGTCAGGAGTTAATGCTGGTTGGAGATGGTAGAGTAAGGTATACGACACTTTCTGCTTATTACCAGAAACTTAATGCAAAAATTTGGATGACATTTGTTATCTTCCTTTCCAAGAACTGGGATTCTCATTGAGCTTTTGTCTGGGATCCTTTCTCTTTTCCCTCTTTGATGCCCTTCTAAATTATTATTGTTCATTGTTTACACCGTCCTTCTAAGGGCAGGGAAATGGGATTTGACTTCAGCAAAATTCAGAASCAAGTGTGTCTGATGCAAGGTTTCAGCTGGTAATAAATAATGTAATAGGGAGTAATTTTTTTGTTTGTTTGTTTTTTCACATTCTCTTCTGATCTGAAAAAAGTGTTTCAGTCTGTGGTAGGGCAACGTGATCCACTGTGATAATTTTTTTCCTTCAGATTTTCAGCTATCCTCTCAACAGCAGATTGCAAGTGCTAAATCTCTTATTTGTACATTTAAAATAGTCCACGTCATGCTTTCTTAAAGATAAATGTAGAATACATTCTTCTAAGATCACAAAGAATGCTTTAAATTAATTTATAATGGTGGAAGATAGACTTTCCAATATCCTGCATGAGTTTAAGTGAAAGAGTGTTAGCTTAATCTTTTTGTTAATGCTGTGACACTTAGGTTAATGAAACTTCTTTTCCAGGGAGAAATAATAAGGGGTTGAGACATACTGGAAATGAGTACATGTTATACCAGCACTTCAGAATTCAGGAATTTCTAATGGAATATGTGTTTTCACTTTTTAACTTCTTTTGCTGCACTGCTTATTGAAAGATAGATGTTGCTGTAATATTAAATGAATGTTACCTCAAATTACATYACTAAACTTAGAAATAAAATACATTTAATTCTTAATCTTTGTGCTTCCATAAATATAAAAACATTTTTGAAAACATAGCAATAATTTTATATATTTCCACTTCAAATTCTTGAGAAGGTTGTCATGCTAGATGTGCATCAGGGGAGATAGTGAAGTAATTTAGCATAAGTAAGACTGCACTATAGTTTAAAAATTAGAGTATGATATGTACCAATACCTTGCTGCCTGGAACAGAGACAAAAATGGAGACAATAATTCAACTTTAAGTCATTTCCATTTTGTGAATGCAGATTTATTGAGATGCTCTTACAGAACTTTGTTATGACAATCCACATATGTTTACCCATAGAACATGATTTGGGTAACTGTGCAGTGTCTTTGTCTTCTTTGTGGAATTTGGTGCCTATTTTCCTGCAATGTTGGACAATTTAAAAGACATTAAAGCTTGGATTTATTCCTTTACTTGCAGATTACTAATGCAGCTTTTACATTCCTAAAAATCAAGTAGTACAAAATATGATGTCACGTTATGATGAACAGTATTGGATACATGGGCTGGAACCTGCAAAGAGTCACACTTCAGATACATTCTACTATTCTTGATCCATTTTGGAATTGGGCTGCTGAGGCTGCTGTTTTAACTGTGTTCCCTGGAATAATTTAACATTAAGTTCCAGAAAGTATTAGTATGTATATTAGATGTCTGTCTGCAGTAATTCAGTTTTTCTTTGTTGGTAGTTCTTTGGCTGTTGAGCTAAAATTCTGATTTCAGTTTACTTTTCCTGATGCCAGCCAGAATGTTTGGATTGATAAGTTAAACATATTTCACTGTATTAAAATAAATCTCTTATTTCATACATTGACTTTTCTCAGATAATACAGAGTATATATTTATATGTATACTTACTAGTGTAGGGTGATTCAGGTTTTTAGAGGAAAGTAAAGTGAATGAGTTGCTTTTATTAGATTCTATATAGTAAGAAAAATTCTTTATTGATGATAGCATAATAATAGTATAGCAATGATAGAGAGATAGGTGTATGTCCCCTATGACAGACTTTTTTCACTGGTAATGTACATGGCATCGGTAGCATCTAGATAGCAACTCAAGTGGTAGTAGGTCAGCTTTAAAGGAGCGGAATGTTTTTATTTATATCTCTTCGGTAGCACTGATTTCAGTTCAGCAAAATTATACTTACTCTATTTTGCATTAAAATAGAGAACAATCCTACCTGTTTCTGACTGGAATAACTTGTTGTGCAACAGCACTTAATTGAACATTTGAAATGGTGTAATAAAATCTTAATTATGGTCTAGACAATAAATATCAAACATAGCATCTATTATGTGGAATAAAAATGATTCATGATATTTAAGCTGGCCTGATCAAGTTTCTCTAGTTGTGTATATTGTATTTACTTAGTTGGAATTTTGAGGAAGCAAATCAGCTTTTATGATCTTCACAGAAATAGATTAAAAAAAAAAAAAGGGAAAATGGTAAACTTCACGTGCTTGATTCCAGACATATCTAGATACAGTTCCAGAACTTTGCTATCTTATTGCTGTAGCTGGATATCCTTACTATGCTTGCTCAGAATTAAACTTGGGAAGAAAAAAATACGCTGCAATACTTGAATGCCATCTGCAAATGGGACTACCCTGTGTTTACAAGAAAACTCCCTAGTCTTAAAGGAACTGCAACATCTTCTCTTTTGTCTGGCAGTTTCTCTTAATACAGCTTTTGTGCCCACTGAAACAACATTCCAGCCAAGTACATGGAACAACTATGCGGGCACACATCAATTGCTTAGAAGGGCCAGCATGATCTCTTTAGCTGGGTATTCTGCTTCTAGCAGTGGTGATGCACAATATTTCTGTGAAAGCAAGTATTGCAGTGGGCTGATTAGTCATATGGTAGTATTGGAAGGTTAGGTTTATTCTTTAAGCTGTGTATTTCAGAATTTCTCTTCAATTATCTTCTTAGGCTTAGGGAAAAAAATGTTGATCATAAAAATATAATTAATTAGAATTTCACTGGCATATGTAGTTGATACTGTAACCTGCTGATTTGACAGAGACACTGATATTTTATTGATAGGCATTGTAAGAATGCTGCGTTGTCTTGGGTACTGAAGACCTCTTGGGATGCCGCTTGTTGAACTTCTGAGGATAGAATGAGGTGGAAAGTAACAGTAGAATTGTTGAAGTACAGAAGACTAAGTAAAACTTGGATAGACTTTTTCTCTTTCACTTTAGTAATCCTAAATGTTACTTTCTGAAAAGAGGCTAAAAAAATGAAGGTTTTAGTATAAGAGGCTTAAAGACTTTTAAGAAAAAACCTGGGCTTTACAGAATAGCTTCAGCACACTTGAAAGCAGTGAATAGAGTCTTATTCAACTTCAAAAATTTTACTCTCTGTTCTTTAATATGTTGAAGAGTTTTGTGGAATCAGAGCAAGGATCTTTCCTTAAATAGCCACTCCCTGGAAATGGCTGCCATTAGTCACAGGCTAAGCCAGCTGAAGATGTTTTAGAAACAGGTGCAGCAATGAGTAGCCAAAGGAGCTGAAGCATTCTGGGTAGTTAAATTGGATAAAAGGTATGAAACAAGTAGTTTAGGTCCTTTAATTCCTTAACTTTTGCAAAGGTAGCCTAGCTGAATACTAGCTGCTTGTATATTGTTCTTATTGCCTATAGTACTACAGTGGCACTTTTACTTTCTGTGTAGCACACATCTAAAATATGTTAAAACTATTCATAATTATGCAGCACTTGACAAATCTCCTCTTAAACTCATCTTCAACTTGTTATTTCTCTTTTTTTAATATCTGTGTTACTTTTAATGCTTGCATTCTTGGTTTGCTACAGGTATTTTCTGATGGAAAATTCTTGAAAGGGTTTTCAAATAGTACAACTTAGTTGAACAGGAAAAGCTTGCATCTCTGCTTTGGGTAATTGTCATATTGATTATATTTAGCTTTTTCCCCAAAACCTCCTTTCACAAACCTAAAGCTTAAATACTGAACTCTTACATTTAGGTAGAGAAGAACTCTGGAAGACGAATGCTGTTATGGAGAGGGATAAAAAAGAGAAATGATCAGTTTTCTTGTAATACCCTTGCTACTGACCATGCAGGAATATGTGGTCAGTAGTATTCTCAGAAAATGTGTTGAGATGGGAGAGGAGTTTGTATGTGTGCTTATATTTGTTAGACTTCTACGAGTTATGAATTGTGTTCCTACAAGTTAGGAAACTTGTAAAACTAGCTCATAGAAGAATATTCTTAAAGGAACGCTGTAGTTTTTATGAGGAATAAAGGCAAAAAATAAAAATTAGAGATTTAAGATTTCATTCATAACTTTTTTTTTTAAACCCATGTAAAATTGTACTTCCTTCAGAAGATATAGTCCTGGCATTTCTTTCTATTAATCTGGGGAAAGTGGGACATACAAAGAAGTTGTTGGCTTTTCACAACTTGGGGGATGGGGGGAGGAGTTACAATTTACTTAACAGTTTGAGGAACTGTCCGTCTGAAGGAAGAGTGCACTGTGAAAAGTAATTGTCTATATTTTTCTGGCAGAAGATTACATTAGTGGAAACAAAGTTTATTCAATAGAATATTCTGCCATAGCAAGGCTCTTTAAATTTAACATCATCCATAGTAGCTCAACCAGAAGTTGATTTGAAGTATGGGTTGCCTTGTGCTACGATTTGGGAAAGCAGCATTGTGATTTTTGTTGGGACAACTTCAGGTTCACTTACTTGTGGCTTCTCTTGGGAAGTTTACAGTGCCATGTTGTGCAGAGATACTTCTGCCAATATGGAAGTAGTCCGCTTGTATTCCTGAGTACAAAGCTCAGCATGAGTTACAATTTACTGTAGTTTTTTCAGGCAAATTACTCACTGTACTAATTTCTGAGCTGCCCTAGCTATCCAGTGTCCAGCTTAGTTAAGGCATCTATATTCTGCAAGGGTGTAGATATATCATATATCAACAGTGGCCCAATAGGTGCTGGTAAGAAAACACCAGTAGATTTAACAGAAAATAATGTTCTTTCTTTTCTCTTCCAGGCTCAGATAATTGTTTATGTGGATTATATAGCTACAGTCTTAACCGATCTACTGTCTGTTCTTCTTGACTGGGAGTTTTCTGTAGTCTTAACCAACCATTTTATAGTAGTGGCAGACTAAACTTAATTTGAATCTGTTTCAGTGCTGCTTGGATGCTTCTGCATAGTGCAAGTATGTGTATAGTCATGCTAATACTTCAATTCTCTTTAACCTTGCTTGTGTCTGACTCCAAAAGCTGTCTTCTGAGTGTCTTTAATGCAGTGGTTTTCAACCAGTGATCTGCAGGTACTGTGGGTTCTATAGCCTGCTTCTATGGAGATCTGAAGATAATTAAGACAAGCAAGCTTGTTGTTGGTAGGTTTGTTGATTATTCAGGGACCTATAACTCCACTTGAATTTTGGGGGAAAATCAGTATGTTAAAAAGTTTGAAAAAAAACTTTGTCTAATGCAGCTGGCCTTTTGTAATTATATTTATTTGCATATATATATATTCCCCTCTTTCTTTGCACACTTTATAGTAGTGGGTACCTTAAATTCCTATTTTTTTTCCCCTCCCCTTTTTTTACTGGGAGAGGAAGCTGAAGAATTATTTGACTATTTTGAAAGATGTAATATCTTTCTATAAAGATACATCTATATACATATCTATAAAGAAAGATACTATGCAGATATATATTGGTATTGTAGTAGGACTTACAGGCAGTTCAAGGATGGTAAGACTGTACTCCAGACGTCATAAAAAGCCTCTCCTGGACTAAGCCTAAGGTACTACTGATGTTTTGCATGTGTATAGTTATTGTATGCTATTTGTATCTTAACTAATGTAATGTTAAATAATTGTTTATTAGGAAGAAGAATCCTCTTCATAGGAAGCTTGGAGAGAAAAATCAGTATTTGCTAAGTGTAAAAGGGGAAAAAACATAGGAAAGGATAATCTGTTGGACACTGAAAAATGTATCTAGAATGTATCATGCCAAATACATTGCAAAGAGACCAGTATAGATATACCTATAAAGCATAATACTTTTAATCTCTACTTTCCAAAATTTATGCTGCAAAAGTAATAGTGGTCAGGATGACATTTATTTATATACACCCCCATCCCCCCCAACCACATATGTATATATTTTAATATCTAGAAATTATTTACAGTTCTTTAAAAGGTTCAGTTTGTTGGCTAGCTTGCCTTTGAATTTCATTCCAGTTTTATTCTGTTATATTAGCTGTTTCAAATGCATAATTGTGGCATAGGGAATTCCAAGAAAGCCAAATATAACGGCTAACTATTTTTAAGCTAAAATATTGCACTCTTAGTGTATTAGTTGTTTTATCCAAATGAGATGTATTTTGTTAGCTCTTGTGTAACGTTTTCCCCTGGAGACTAAAGAATAGCAGGTTACTGACTAGGAATAAAAGGCTAGTTTAGACCAGGAGTGAAGATCTGCCAAAATGTTCCAAATAAGGATTCGCTTACACTAAAACCTAAGGAAAAGTCCAGGGATTAGTGTATATCTAGTTGAATTCAAAGATCGTCCAAAACTTAAAACAAATGAAAAATGTTTGAGTTTGGCTGGTTTGCAAAATGAGAATCTTAAAAGTTATTGCTGGCACTGAGCTAGAAAGGAAGAAAGGCTGTTGGTCTGTGCATGCTAAATCTGCTGAAGCTGGTGGAGAA
Source organism: Phoebastria nigripes (assembly GCA_035582835.1). Lineage (NCBI taxonomy): Eukaryota > Metazoa > Chordata > Aves > Procellariiformes > Diomedeidae > Phoebastria > Phoebastria nigripes. The sequence continues at coordinate 1,533,647 of JAYKAV010002788.1, forward strand.
ATCTGAGGACAGTTCCACAGAGCAAGTCACTGGAAAGTGAAGGAGAGCCTGGTTTGACTGTTCTGAAGTGCATCTTCAGGTTCTGTTACTTGTGTTTGGAACTTAGTGAATCTGAGCCTTACACTTTATCTGAGATGAAAACAACCTATTTGGAAAAGCAGGAGGAAAACAAAAGGCAAGTTGGTGGAGAGAATAAAACTTTTTTCTGTAGGTAAGATATCTTTGTGCTATATGCTTTTAATTTAATATAGTCTGAAATGGGGACTTAGATGACTATATCCCCACCAAGTCTGAATTTTGCAAAAGAAACTAGGTGCCAGAGGTGTAATTGACTGAAATTATCTTTGTAGTGATATTTTGCCTTCCTTTAGTTGAATTTTTTTAATGGCAATGTCAGGCTCTGTGAAGGGGGGAGGAAGTCTGCATAGCCATATTCCTCTGACTGTAGTGTGTCTTTGAGCGCACGTGCTGTGTCAAACGGTGCTAATGGGCTCCCCAGGTTAAATCCACACAAGACCATGAGACTATTGAAAGAGTATGTTTTCTCGTATTTTGCCATTATGGATGTAACCTGAAACTCAGGTTTTCTGGATCCAGTGCGCTTTAGTGTCTGCCATTGCTGTTAAACTCAATGGAGTTAAGGTTTATCCTTCCCTGTGCAAGGCAGTGACTTGTTCTGAGGAAATCTTGCTTGTCCAGCTGTATGGTTCTGGAGAGTTTTCTTGTTCTACTGTAGATCTCTGCTCCTTGAAGGCCTTTTAAAGATTGTCTCAACACTGGGTCATCGTCTTGGTACAAGTTCTCTGTAGTCCAGTCATTAAATGTCACACTTTCTGGAATGTCAAATCAAACATATTGCTATTTTTGACAGGACTGATCCCATTTATAAATCGAATTAAGCCAAGTTTCTRTTTTGTGGGAAATTCTGAAATTTTTGAAATTCATCTTGAAATTAGTTCTCAGTTTAAGATTGGACTTCTTATTTTACAAAAACAGATTAATAAAAAAAAAACACAACTATTTTGTAATATTCTGTAATACAGTGGTAATGGTGCTTTGCTAGTTTCCTATTAAAAAATCAACACTCAGTCTATTCCTACAGAATGCTCAGTTGAATCAATATTTTTTTATATGAAAAAAATGTTTCACCGGAAAAGGTAATACCTGCTTTGTTTGCAAATAGTGTGCAGTGGATATAAAACTTAACATAAACTGKTTTTTTGAGTGCTATCCAAGTAGATTAGACTTTGAATACGAACTTGCATTTGACCTTGCATATACTCCAGTACTGAAGTGCTTTCAGCCAGTTTAAAGCCACTTCAGGGATTTAGTGGAGATGTTGGACTGAAAGCTGTTTGTTAGACGCCCAGATCTCTGACTTGCATTCAGGGATGAAACCCAGTTTAGAGGATCATTTGAAGAAGAGATAATTAGCTTGATTATCTAGTTATTTTAAAAAAAAAAAAAAAAAAATCAAGTAGTGTGGTAAATGTCGCCTTCCTCATCCAGCTAGGGGCTTCATACATTGAATTTTTAGAATTTGGAAAAAAAGAAGTTAGAAATCTAGTGTGTGCAATGAAAAGGTAAATATAGAAAATGCTATCACATACACACATGAAATCGTGGGGAAGAGAAGAGGAATATTTCCTAGTTTTTGAAATTTCTGTATTTTTTGCAAGAACCTTACAAATTCTAAACAATGATTATGGAGTACTACTTCATGTTGTAGTTTGAGGCAGACTGCCAGTTTACCCACTGATTTCTCCTCTTCTGCTTTGTTAACTCTGGTGTTTGATCTTACAGTGAAATGATTCAACTCACTAAAGTGGAAGAAAACTAGTTTAGCAAAAGTAACGAAACGAATAGCTATTTGTTGAATTGGTGAGTTGAATCACTTCAGCGTTCAATCAAAGGCATACCAGAACTGATGCAAAAGGGAGGATGGACAGGGAGAGGCATCATTCATGTAGATTTGAATTTGGAGGGCCGAGGCCTTCCCCTTTTACGCTTGTGAGCTGTTAATTCAACTCACAAAAGAAACATGAAAGAACACACCATCTCTTTAACTGTTGGTGGTGATCCTGTAGCAGCACACACCTCCCCCTCCTACCCCCACCACCACCCAGTTTCAGAAATGAAGAACTACTGTTGGCAGTAGGTAGTGTCTGTCACCAACTTTGATTGTTTAAACCCATTTTATTTGATTTATTTTTGATGGCTACATTTTCTTGTTTTCTGCAGGTAGACAGAGATCTTAGAATATTAATCCTAGCATTCCTGGCTTTATTCTTAAAGGACTGAATTGGTTCAACCCTTTTTACTAGACGGTTTTCTAACTTTGCATAATGATCAAAACTGCATCCTGATGATCATTCAAAGTTACCAGGAGAAAATAAGTAAATGAATGTGACTTGCGTTTAGAACAGTTCTGTTGGATTAKATTTCTAGCATAAAGAAGCCATATACTTATTTTTGTACCAGTTAGATCTTAAAGCACTTAAGTTTTCAGAAGTTTCCTGTCGGTTCTGTAGCATTCAGGGCTGTTGTGATGCTTTGCTTATCGCTATTTATTTTGTCAGCTCATACAGTTCTACACAAGACAAATTCATATTTTGATTCTTATACAGGTAGGTGTGTATTTTGGGTTGTGAATACAGCATAAACTGTGTATGTTAGTCATTTCTCACTTAAAATCAGATTCCTTTTTCTTTAAATAGCCCCCATTTTTCTTCTTCCCCTCCCGAATTTAACTAAAGGGCCTATTCCATCTGTTCCTTTTAGCAGATAAAGCATTATGAATATTGCCGTTTTGGAAATCTAATAAGCAACTGTATTAACTACAAGCTATGTTACCAGGTTTTTTGTTAGTACTGAGAAAAATGTGTTATGAAATTCTAATCCATTATAATGGGATGCCTTTGAGGCTAAAAAAAACACAGCTGTAATAGCCACAAGATTGCAGGATTTCAGAGCAATGAATATGAGGACGAGGCAGCCAGCTTTGGCCTAGATAATTTGTTGAGAGGAAGTGGGGACTGACTGCAACAGTTGAGCTTTTAAAACTAAAGAAGTGAACAGATTGTTGCTGAGCGGAGTTGTGTACAGTGTATTTTTAAAATTAGTATTATGATAAGTAAGTTGAGCTCTAACCAGAGATGAAACCATGTGCATACTTCCTGTCTGTCTGAGACATTGCACAAGTGCCTGGGGGTGGAAGAATGAGTTTTGACACACATCAGCACATATCAGAAGTGGTAAAGCTGGTATTTCTTTTGCTGGAAAAGGATAGAGTGGTTTTCCTGATCACTTCAATTGGCTATTTAGTACATGGGGTAATTCACATAATCTTGAAAAGCACAGGTAACTCTTCAGAAGTCTTTCCTGTTCTGTAGCTGCCTTTATCACAATATTTTGTTTTAATTGTGGGAGTTCCTTGTTGATTCAGAATTTGAGTGTGAATACCTATAGCCAGATTAGGCTTAGTCTGAACTACTACTTTGAACTTTACTTGATCATTCCTTCAATGTGTATTTTGTAAGACTGTTGATTTAAAGCCTCGAAGAGATGGAATATTTATTTCGACCCTATGATCTCTTCAAGTAACTAGTTACACAGAATATTAACATCCTTTTTTTAAACCTAAAAGCTCTGTTCATCCTGAAGCCATGGGATTTTTTAATGCCCTAGGCTGCAGGATTAACGAACCTTGCAATATTGCTTCTTTCCTATGCAATGAAAGAGCACTTTAGTCTGACACTATAGGCCAAATCCAGTGAAGGACTGTAGCTAGCTAACCTGCGGGTGTTTGTGATACTTCTCAGTACGAGTGATGGCACTGCAGAAATCTCCTTTGTATTATGAACATGCAGGCGTGTGGCACTGGATGCTCTGTCTGCTGGGCAGAAAGAGAATTAGTCAGGTAAGAGTGCTTTATGAAGTAGGGTAGAATCTGTTGGGTGGTTAGCACAGGACCTATCTGCAAGCACCTATGACTCGTTCAGGCATCCCATTTCCTTCAAGGTGGTTCATGTGGCGGATTTGCCGTCGTCCAGATCCTCTGGAGGAGTGAGACGGGTGCTTTATTCAATAAGCCAAGATTCCCAGGACATAGAATCGAGAACTTTGCACTAGCTGCCTTTTAATCTAAGGTTTTAGCATCTGGGATTGAAGACAGCCAACAGGCTAAGCTGGGGAGCCATCAACAGTCAGCACACTTGCTAGAGTTTCATGGTGTGGTATGTGCCACATTAACAGTTTGCTGCTATTGAAAATGGAACGTGCTGCATGCTATTTCCTCCTCCCCTGGGGGGCAGTTCTTGGGGAAAAAATAGCCAAAAAATAAATGGAACATGAGGCAATGTCATAGTCGTGCCAAAAAGGCAAATGTCATGCTGGAATGTTAAAGTATTATTTGAAAATTGTGTGAAATAATCTGTTTGCTTCTCTCGCAATCAATTAGGCCATACCTGTGTCCATTTTTGGGCACCAACTTGAAGAAATATGTGAGGTAATTAAATCAAACTGCAGAGGAAAGCAATTAGAAATACAGGGTGTCTTAAAAATATGGCCTATAGGTAAAATTTACACAATAACTTGTTTGTTTTGTTTTGTTTTTTTCTTTTAGAGATGAGATTACTCTAAGGAGTTGCATCTCTTGAAAGCTGCAAAGCAGAAGCACACAGGTCTCCATGTGCAGTATTGATAAAACAAGAAATAACAGCAGCAAGGACTATTTAGATGAGCTTTTATGGAAAACTCTGTAAGCACTGGAATATGTTGCGTGCAGAGAGTGTGGAATATTCACTCCCGAATTTAAGAACYGATATGACAGACACCTGTTATGAATAATACAGCTAAAATGATTCTACCGAGAGGAATGGCCTTRATAACCTTTCACGTGTAATTATGGTTTTGTTTGTTTTTCCCAGGAATCTCATCCATCCTAATGAATCTTTGATAAAGTGGTTAGATTAAGTTATTTCAAGTCTTTGTAGGTATTTTCTAAACTCATTTTCATAGTTCTTTCTGAATGTCTTGTCCCTGGCCAGCAGTTTTACACTGAATTACTAGGCAGCAGTTGAGGGAAGCATGGCAGAGTTAAAAATCCCCTCTCCTGTCTAAAATTTCTTGTATTGCTGTATGGCATTAGCCATTTTATACTACCGTGCTTTTGGTAGACTATTGTGTACAGTTGGCTATCTGCTACAAACACATTTTGTCTCCAGAACCACAGTGCACACGTTCTTAGTTCCTGAATGCTTGGATTTGTGCATAGCTTTGATGCGTAGATCGGTTGTGCTTAATTTACTAAACAATCTGTCTTTAGGAGGGAATGATTCTTAATCAATAAGAAAAATGCTGTATTTTCGCTTTGTTTCGTATTTACATTTTTTTGTTTCATATTGGTTGACAGTTGCTTGTAGCTTTGACGTTACTTTTGGTACTCCCCCATCGTTCTCCTAGTTAGCAACAGGGGCAAAAACCAAATCCAAAGGCTACACATGATTTTTTTACCAGAGTAATTATGTAATTTAATGTGTTATTCTGTTATATTTTTAATGTGATATTAAAAAAGTCCTTTATATCAAATTACAGATCAGCTACAGTCATGATTTCATACAAATATACAAAATAAATGCTTAGAATTTCAGAATATAATTTTATCAATACATATTTAAACATTGTAAGACTAAGAAAATCATAGCTGTAGTTAGTGAATTGACTTGGGTCAATGTTTGAGAAATCTCATTCTGCTGGGAGTTTTTGAATTAGTATGTCATCCCTTAAGCTTTCCCTTTCTGTTCTAATCTAGGAATAAAAATAAATCCTCCCGCCTTTTCCTTCATAATAATTASTTTAGAAAGTGTTGTACTAAGTATGGAAGTAAACCAAAGCAAGAAATTTTCTTTTGTATTTGCAGAAAAGACAGTCATGGTTTATGGTTTGTTTTGGTTTTTTTTTTTTTTTAAGGTTCAGTTTTTCAACTTGATATGAATTTGCTTCTGAAGTTTTACATAACAGAAAATAGTTTTAAAAATAGATGATTTTAAACAGAAGCTTAATATGCTACAATTTCAGTGAAAAAAACCAACATTCTTAGATAATGATCTGATTTTAACTTCTATTCACCATTTGTGTTCTTGCTATCAGTTTTAGTATCTAAAAATATTGTTCTTTTTCTGTCAACAAAATGACAGTATTTTTATCAGTTATCTAGAATAGATTTGCTGTAGAATACAAACAATTCCTTTCACATACATAGATTTTCCTGTTCTGTATACTGTTATACTGATTTTTTTTAGAACTAACTTACTAAAAAGAAAACAATCATTAAATTGTCTTTGACTGGAACTAGAAATATTGCCAAAGAATGATCAAATTGTTTTAAAAACAGTGGTGTTTGTTTTGTTTTTTCTCTTGAGATTTCATTGACTGTTGATTTTTCAGACTTCACATAGTCCTATATTAGTCACTTCATTATTTTGTTCAGGAACAGCCTGGACTGGTTTGTTTGATTAAACTATCAAATAATCTTCGTTCCAATCCATTTGGAACACAAGCATATCATTACTATATCACTCTTTTCAGTGCTTTGAAAAATCCCAAGTTTTTCATAGCATAAGCAGCATCTCTAGACAGAATTGTGGCACATTTTTAAAACTTAGGCAAGTTATCAAGACCTAATAATTTAAATAATGCTCCTAAAGCATTATCTGAAGCTTTTAGTTGGAAAAAGAGTGTTTGTCAAGGGAAAGATTTAATCTAACTTATTTTCAAGTGCAAAACAGGTATCAAGGACATCCTTTTTACTAAATTATTTTACCCTCTAATAACAAACACATTATTGATTGCTTCCTTTTTTTGACTTAAAATTTTTCATACTTGAATGCATTTTGGTTCTTGCACTAAACACATGAAATCTGAAAGAAGTCTTTCAAATATCTGTGACTAAAGGAGAAGTCTTCATTGAGAACCTCCTTATTTCAAGTTAATTATTACTTTTTTATCTGTACATATGTAGAAACTTGATGTTCAGACTTCACTTGGAACATACAAAAAAAGTCTGACCAAAATTAATGAAGTTGCACCATTTGCAGTACTAAATTATAATGCTAAATAGTTTGAATATTTGGTTAAACCTTATAGAAAAATTGCAATCTGGTAGCTATGGCAATGATTGACTTCAAAAAAGATTTTATATTCAGGGGGATAAACAGCAGGAGCAGGCATTCAAAATATCTTTCCTTCATGTGGTCTTTTAGCAATACAGAACAAGAGAAGAGACCTACAGAAGGAATTGTAAAGAATTGGCATTATTTTTAGAGAGGCTGATCAGCAGTTCTGGAGTGTTTGATTAAATAAAACATTTTATAGAGTGGTATAGTATACTGATAGAAAGAATACAGATTTCCATTCTTAGGTCTCAAAGTACTAGAGAAACATCAAATGCCTACTTGCCTTTGAGTAAGATATGCATTAGCCCCATTCTGCAGACTTGAAAGTTGGTACATGCCTGCTGGGTTGCATCGTTGTGCAGCAAGTCTGTGACCAAATTAGGAACAGAATCGGACAGTGGGTTTTATTCAGTGTGGTACGAAAAAAAAATCTAAATACTGTATTTTTTTAAGCATAGTCACCTTTCTGGATTTGCTGTTTTGAATAGGAAATGAGGTAATTACAGTTTGAATGTTTGGAAATTACATTACTCAGTAAATTTCTGGATAGAGCATCAAGTTGCTCAAAATATTTGTATAATTCTGTATCCATCAACATAGCATAGTTCCAAAMACAAAAATAAAAAAAAGTAATGGGATTACTAGTTCCATACAAATTCGACTTTACACAGATAAGTAAAAATAATGAAAATCCATTTTGCATTTACAACAGGTACATTAAATAAAGGAAGTATTACCTGTGGTTACTGAATTGAACCTCTTGTTTTGGATCACTTGGTCCTTCATGATCTTAGAACCTGTAAATCTTTTCCACATAGCTCATTTTTATTCAGAGAGGACAATCAGCTTTTGCACCTTTTCAAGTCTTTAAGAACTTTAAAGAAGCTAGGCATTGAACTGATCTAACTGAATAATTTGAAACAAAGAAAATAGCCCCTTTGCACCTGTAGAGAACACTAAAGGTGTCAGAAGTTGGTTTAGTACTTCCAGACATTTGTCCACTAGGTTCTGGTAACTTCCAACTGGGGCAGGGAGGAGAGAGAGAAAAGGAAAAAACCTTTTTGCCACAATTATATGCTGTATAATGTTTGCTTACAAGACTGGTGAGGTGTTACTTGAAACTTCTGTAGATTTTCAATTGAAACTTGAAATAGGTTTCATTACAAGAAGCACACCCCCCCCGCCCTTTTTAATATAGAAATGTTCCGTTTGATCATGATGTTCCTACCATAATTTTGATTAGTGGGCAAAATGTTGATAACATTGAACCATTTTCCTTCAGAAATTTCAAAATTATTAGTTTTGCGTTTCTCTGAAATGTACAACAGTAACAAAACCAAAAAATCAAGCCAAAATCTGATTTTCAGCTAGAAGAAAATTTGCCCAAAGCATACTCTTACTCTTGGGCTTTCATGTAATAGCCTTTTCATATGAAAAACATCACTGCCCTTCGTTCTATGTTGTAGTTTGCAAGTTTCCAGAAAAATTCTTCCTGTTTCCTGTTGCGGTGTTCTAATTTCTGGGAGGTGGAAGGTGGGCCAATGGATTTACTTTTTTAAAGGAGTTTTTTATCTTCTGGGCTTCAGTCTTTGTTTCAGATATTGCATTTGTCTCTAAGGAGTTATGTGCCTCAGTAACATAAGGTTTGTAGAAAGGTTTTAGAAGTTTCTCATCTTTGTCGCTCTGAAAATACGAGGAACGTATTTGAAATCAACTATAAATATATTATTACCTGCCAGATTGAGTATATCAAATGTGCTATAGTAATAGTTTTTTCCTGAAGATGTCTGCTATTACTGTAAAGTTGAGTGTCCTCCTAACCACCGCAGGTTGAGCTTTAAGCAAAATCTTGCACTCTTAATTACAATCAGTAATTTTGTTTATTAAGAGATTGATTCTGCAGTGTGTGGGCAGATCTCTACTATTGGGTGGAACTTACTGCAGTTTGAAAATATTTAAGGTAATGATCTTTATTTAAGTTAAATACCTTAGTAATTGGGCAGTAAGTTTTTTAATGGTTTCTTTGTGGCTTTTTCACCTGTTTTCATGAAAACAGTTCTTCAGAACTTGTCGAGGAGATGTTGGATTTACCCTTGTTTTCCAAAAAATGATGCTGTTTTTGAAAACTGAGTCTTTTCAAGCCTTCATTGCCCCAAAAGTTTCTGAAACTCTGTTGAATGACTTTGGGGTGGCTGCTAATTCTGCAGGATGGAATGGGAGTTTAAGTTACCGGCTATGTGAAACTTTTGCCCTTCATTAGAAGACTTCAGGATCTGGCTGGGTTTTGCGTTGAAGTAGTGGGGTATTATTGGTGGGTTTTGCCACTAATTTGTGGGATTGAGGATGACTGTGATTGGAATAGTCAAGTATGTACGTGATGGTTCCGCTTGCAAACTGGGTGCTTCCATCTTAAATTATGGAAGCTGTGCAAACCATGAGAAAACACTTCCTTTGGAAAGATAACTTCAAAATACTGTAGATGGTAGAAAAAAGTTTTGCCACTGTTCCTCTTGCTTAATACGGATGAGAAAAAAATTAGATGTTGAGCCTTACGATGTTTCTTTTTTAAACTCAAGAATTAATTTGGATGCCTGGTGGGGAGAGGGTCTTGAATCTTTAACAAGCTTTTTCTGAACCTTGGTTATTGAAAATAAATAGATGCTAAATTTCCATTTAAAAACTAAAAGCTAAAACCAGTCCTTTCTTTTCAGTAGTTGTGGGATTGTTGGGGGGTTTTTTGGCTTCTTGAAAATGTTTCACTAGTTTCTTGACTCAAGAGTGTTGTAGAGCGCTGAATTTTGAATGTTTAATACAAGCTGAAATCCTGGCTTTTCAAACTTCGTATATATGAAAGACAAAGGGAAGGTACAGACCCAGTTTTCTCTTTGCATATTAATCTGAAAGCAGTCCTGCAGGCTTTCCTACTAAGCATGTCTGCTATGTTTCTAGATTGAATGCTTAATCTTGTTTTCATGTGGTTTACTTGGAACATCCTGTGTGTGGTGCAGAGGAATACAGATTAGGAGATAGAAATAATATATTCACACACGCTGTATTAGACGTGCTTATTAGGACAACGTAAAGCAATTTTATCAGCTGCTGTACGGCATGACAGATTTTACAAAGGAATTTGAATGTAGTAATGCAGCACAGTTGAAAGAGGAGGTGTGAGGATGATTTCATCCCACGTAGATGGAAAATATCTAAATGTCTAGAAAAACTGGAAAACTGACCTCTTTAACAGCCTTAAAAGGTATGTAAAAGCATGATGCTACCATTTTAGATTGCAATGTCAAAATGTTTATTCCAAAGTGCTCTGGAGGGGTCTGTGTGTTTCCTCCCTCACGCTTGGAAGACCAGAACTATTAATACCAATGTAAATGTCCAAATTCAGAAGATGTGCGGGTTGTTTTATGACTTGGGCATCTAGCCATTTATCAGTCTTTCCAAGTATAATCAGCTCGGAGGCTGGAGCGGAACCCTTCCAGCAGCCCGCTTTGCCTGCCAAAGAAAATGCAGCCACTGAATTGGTGGAAATTGCTGACTGGTCACCTAGAGACTGCTCCTTATTTAAGTGGTAAACCAGCTTTTCAGCTGCAGCAGCCTGTGCTGCATATAGAAAATCCTGTCCGTACACAGCAGTTGTGAATTGAGATAGCAAAGAAACTATTCATCCTATTTCCATTAATAAAACAAAATTAAGTAGTAGTATGGCGGTTGCCCGTTAGTTTGGATTTCCTAATGGAAGGTGCAAAACTGCAGGAAGTCCTTTTCTTTTTATCCCTTCTTGCTCACCCAGGAGAATGCCAGAAACTATTAAAGTTGTTTTTTGACTGTTGGTTTAGGATATACAACGTAATACGCATTTTAGTACTGTTCCGGAGGAGCTGCATCCACAGTGGCAGCACGCGGGGTTTGAGGTCCCAGCTGCGGCCCCGGCCGTCAGCAGAGCTGGCGGAGCTGCGCGGCCGGCATCTACCGCCCTGGAGGCGCCTGCACGGCTTGCCGTTACCGCCTGCGCCAGGGCCCCCCTCGGCGCCCCTCGGGTTGCCCCGGGCGAGGCGGGCCGAGGTGCAGGGTAGGAAGCGGTACCAGGCGGACCCCGGGAGTCGGCCCTGCCGGTGCTCGGTAGTGGCAGGGCACGGCTCCAGCAGCGACCGGCTCCCGGGAAGCCCTGCGTGCAGCTTTACCCGGTAATCGCCTTAGGGGGACAAATTTAGTTTAACGGCAATCCGCGCTTAATCTGCCGGAGCCCCGGGCGCCTTCGGGGAGCGCGGGCGGGCGGCAGCGCTCGGCGCCTGCTCGGGCAGCCAGAAACTTCTGGCAGCTTCCCGGCTCGGGCCCCTCCTCTTAAAGCGGCGGGGCCCGCCGCGGGGCTGGCCGGGCTGGCCCTGCACCTGCGTCCTGCGGCTCGGAGACAGGTCCCCCGAGAAACTCTGGTGCCTGTCTGCTCTTCTGCCGTCCCTAGTGAGCTAAACACAATCACCCGGGCTCTGTTTTCCTCCGGCAGCCTTATCAAAGCTAGATCATCGAACCGTCTGTCTGCAGTTCGTTGGGGAGCTGCTCAAACTGCTGGTAGCATTCAGCTTTCAGTAGTCAGCATCCTACTTCAGCGAATGCTGGGGAAGGTCTTGCCCCAGCCTCTTTCCAAAACAGCCCTTCCGTGCCCCCAGCCTGGCTGCGGGCCCACACTCCCGGGGGAGCGAGGCCTGGGATACAGCCCTCCAAAGGTTTCCGTTTGGAGAAGGATGTCCATCTCCCGTTGTCACCCAGCAAAGTCTGCTGCTCCCCTTCTGGTAGCCCGGCCTCAGTCATTCATGCAAACAAAATAGTGATCCCTCATGTAAGCGCCTGGTTGGTGGGTTGTTTCGATGAGGATCTTAAATACCAGCCTTCTGCCAATAGTGTAAAAAAAAAAAAAAAAAAGCAAACCTAGAGATTACCTTCAGCTTCACTTTTCCCTTTCTTTTTCTTCCTGTGTGAACTGAAAGATGTTTCGAAAGAGTATAGAGCCTTTACTTCTGACGTATTGGAGCTGGAAACAGCCAGTGGGAATTACCTGATGCTGAGTGCAAGCACCTCAGTATCAAATAGTAGCTCTGAGACCTGTGAAGAAGATTATCTCTATATTCTTCCTATAGAGAGCCTGGATGTTCCAGAGTTGCCTCTTGTAAGCTGTGTTTGAATCCGTAGAGGTGCAGAAACATGATGTGGGCTTAGACAAGGGCTTCGCTCTCTCTTCCCTGCTCTTGTTTGGGGCTGTGTGGAGGCTTGCAGCTCTTGGAAACGTACCTCACTCCTGTTGCTTGTCACCCTCTGCCTTCCCTCTTCTGACCCACATTCTGTGAAGTGATAGTGAGGTGGCTCAGTTATCTAGAGTCTCCTCTCCCATATTACACTCAGAGAGGTTGGGTGAGAGAAGATGGACCTCCTTTGACAGAACAGAGCCTTCATGAGCTCACTCTGCATACTAATTGGACCCATGTTCTCCTCCTACCCCCCAAAACACTTACTTCCCTCCTCTCCTCCTACCCCCCAAAACACTTACTTCCCTCCTCTTCTATTTCTTGTTTCCCTTGTTTGGGTGTCACCTATTCCTCTGTTGGTTGTTACAGAACCTTGTCTTTTGTCTGGGCCCTTCGCCTTCGTTGTGAGTTTATCCTACCGTTATTCTCCTACTGTACTCTGCCCCTCAGGCTTCTCTCCTGGTGAGCACCCACCTATATAATTTACTTTATTCAAAAGTGAAAAAGCAAAGTCTCTTCAGAGTTGTTCTACTTATTAATGAAAAATGAACCTTAATTATTTGAGGGAAATAAACACCAGTGTCTTCATGAGACTCATCAGATCTTGAGGCAATTAAAGGAGAAGGTTGAACACTTGGTTGGCCTTCACCATTGCAGCAGAACTGGCCATCTGCTGTGTCTTCAGATGGTGCAGAGGTTGGAGGCTTATGTGGTGCTTGTTGCAGACAACTAGGGTATCAGTTTATTATATTTATGGTAGTCATTATTGTGTTCTGTGTTTCTACTGCTGTGATATGCAGTGCTATGCTGTCAAGTTTTATTGGGCTGTTTTGTAATGCTCTGTCCACAAAAGCCAGTGAGACTATGACAGCTATATTGCCAGTGGCCAGTAATTAAAAACCAGTTGTTTTCATTTCTGTTCCAGGCCATTGATGAGCCTCCCTATCTCACAGTGGGCACTGATGTGAGTGCGAAGTATAGAGGAGCCTTCTGTGAAGCCAAGATCAAGACAGCAAAAAGACTTGTCAAAGTCAAGGTACGTGGTTTTCCTGCAAACACTTTTTTTGGGGAAAAGTCATCATCAATGTTCAAAATAGCTCAAGGTGAAACTTCTTTATAGTCTCAAGACAGCTGTCCTTTCCTTGGAGACTGGCAGTGCAGTCTTTGAAATAACAGTAAGCTTATTTTTGTTGGAAGGGGTTCCCCCCACCCCCACGCAATTAAATTCATTCTGTTTCTTTCATTCCTTTGTCATCTGCTTGCATCCAGTATTTGTGGCCTTCAATGCCATAGGCTGACCTTAAAGTAATTGATGAAAATATGACAAATGTAGGCTTATGTATGGGAGAATGTTATCAGAAAATAGCTAAAACTCCTCAAAGTAGGTTTAATATGGTTTCTTTTACTTCAGGGGCACAGGTCACTGCCGTTTAGCCGTGGCAACTAGATAATGCTTCAGGAATAAGATGAAACCCTGCTGTCTTCCAACAAAGACTTGGCATATTGAGTCCTACAGAACAGCAAGCAGGGGATCTCACCTAATCTTTATGATGACTAGTTAATGACTGAATGAGTCAATATAAGCCACATGCAGTACAAATAAAAATTGTGGAGAGGGAATACATGAGATACATTTTAACATCCCTTGGAAATTTAAAGTACAATTTCTAGAAATAGAGAACAATGTTTGGACTTGTTTTTATTATATAGTAAGTCTACACTGCAAAATGGCCTTATATTTCTGTTTGGATAATGTTGCCCTAAAAGCTTCTAATCTGGGAGCAGGTACTATTTTTCTGCTCTGCCTCTTAACCTCATACAGAAATGTAACAGAGCAAGGATCAAAAGCACTTAAGAAAAATAAATTAGTTTGTTGCTCTGCAACAGAGTTACAGTGGCAGAATATTTTTCTTATATCTAATGTAAATATAAGTGAAAATGTGTGAATTATGAGTGGTGATAACCTGTTATAGAAGAGCCTCCATTATAAATTGTCATGCGATGCTTGAATCTGCCCTCATGCTATGGCTGATTTTTGCCTATAGTATGTATGAAGGAGAGAGCAGGCCATCTCCAAAAGCCCTGCAGGGAAGGACTGTTGTCACTTATTTGATAATAATGTTAACTATAACGAGAAGATTTTAGTCTTAAATCTGACATCTTTAAAAAGCCTTTAGAGCAAATTAGTGGTCTTTTCATTTCATTAGTCATAACTCTTAACAGCATCAGCTGGTCTATGCTTTACAGCACCGTTGAGTTTAAGCAACTAAGTATTGGTATTTAAGCTGTTAAGTATCAGTATTTAAGTACAGGAATTGTGTTGTGCCTAGATCAGTGAAATCTTAACTCTTTTCAGCTCTTTAGAGGGCTTTCAGCCTGCCTTCTTAGATGGCCACTTGCACTTAAGGTTGTTTTTCATTGATAAATATTTTCTTATGGGTTTATTACTTGCAGTTTGGTCACTGCAGTGTTTTGCAATGAAATGGAATAGAATTTTTACTGTAAGTTGTTTGTGGAGGCTGTGCCTAAAGCCCTGTGGATTCAAGTTTGTGTGTGTGTGTCTTCGCTGTTACTGTATAGCTTAGGGCAGTTAAGCCCTAGTACTGTTGTTGCTTTGTGGAGTAACGTGATTTGTGGTTGAGTTTTTTTTGTGTGTGAGCGTAGTAACAATATCTGTTTACATTGTCTTTCCTTCACAAGGAATGTATATTCCCTAAACTTAACAGGGACCCCTTGATTTTCTCTAAAAATCTTTTCATCTGTTTCTGGCACATGCAGACTTTCCCCAGTATTAGCTCTAACCAAGATTCTTACTATCAGGTGTACTTTGTCTGGAATTTTAGTAGTCTATCTGCTGCATTTATTTTCCATTTGTTTAACAGTTTCTTCTGGCCACAATATATTTTATGCCCTAGTCTCCTAGAACTACTAGAAGAAAAGGAAAGTCAGTTAACTTCATAACATCAATTTTAGTTTGAAGCTTTCATTTAAGTTTTATAACTAGATGCTCTGTTGAGAAAGGAGAATGGCAACAAAATTTTTTCAGTATGGAGTATGTCATCTTCAGGCAAGTAAAATACATTTAATTGCAYCTCCTTTTACCTGCTTTCTTCTTCTGTCAAATTCTGCTTCCTAGAATATTTTGAGGGATACCTTCATAATAACTTTTCCATCACCAGTATAATTTAATAACTTTATTCAATTTAACGCAAGTGCTATGTATTTATAATTTCAGTATCAATTAGTACTGTATTTCACAGTTTAGCAGTCTTTGGCAGATTCTGCACATGGTACAGAATTTTACATTAACAGTGTAACTGCGTCATGGAAAGCAGTAAAACTTAAGATTTGCCTGCACTTGTGAAAAGTGTTGAAGGCAGTACAAATTTGACTAAAGGGCAAGACTTTTGGTCTTAGAAGAGTGCTAGTCCACTCCATCTTCATAGGATCTGTTACAGCTTTTCTTAGAGAGCTGTCTAAGCCAGTTTATTTTGACAGTGTCTCCTAAAACAATTAGCACCATCATCCGCACCCACTTGTATTTGGGCACCCTCCACAGAAGTTTCAGAAGAAACTGTTTTCTGTGTAGGTCTTTATTAAACAGAAACTAGTGAAGCATTTGCTGTATAGAGCCTACCAGGACTGTCTTTTCAGGATGGTGAAGAAAAGGGAAATTCCAACTGAATCTTAACAGGTTGATGATGTGCTGAATGTCTTAATCTTTTGCTTGAGACAGAAAGGATCCACACTGACGAATGCTATGGGAATTAAAACCCACACTAGCAAATACTGACATCRCTTTTCTCAGTTCAGGAAGGGCCAGTGGTGTCACACTGAGTTTGGAGTTTGAATATTTTTGTTAATAACCAGTATTTTTTTGAGTACATATGAATATTCAAGAAGTAAAAACTGTTGGTATCAAAAATCTTCTCCCCAAAAAGAGTCAAAGCCCCAAGGCATCTTTAAAAAGAAAAGCCATTCTGGAATACACAATAGCAATTTGCTTTGTTTACCTTTCAGCCKTTGTGGCTGGCTCATGGTTTTGGATAGAGTTCCTTTTTGCTGTAAAATACATTTAGGATAATTACAGAAAGTAAATAAAAACAGATGTCTCTAAATCAGAATTGATATACTGGATATTTCATATGAGCCAATAGTGACCACAGGTTTCAGATTACTTTGCATCTGAACTGAACTTTTGATTTCTAGATAAATCCCCCAAAAGAGAGGAATAAATACCTGTATCTGTCAGGCTGAAGTTCAGAAGGGTAGTCTTTGCTCAATTAATTCCTAGCCTGAATCCTTTGTCTGGCTTTCAGGTTACAAAGTATGATTTTGTCTGGCTGGTGGACAGAAAGTATTTGCCATCAGTAGGTGGGATGATGCAGCTCTAAAAAAACCATACTTTCACAGCAGTATGTATTGCTGTGGTTCTAACAGAAGATGGACAAGATGACTCTTTCATGAAGTAGCACCTGGAAAGCAGTAAAGCATTTTAGGTATTTGTTTTCTTATCACCAGTCAAGGTAGGCTCTCCTTAGTTCTGGTTGTAGCTGCTGTTCTCAGCTGTTTGTTCCTTTCAAGGTTTGCAAAACTTCTTAAACTCTCCTCCTGAGGAGACTAAGTAGGAGAACTGGTCTTAGAGAATGCTGTTGTTCTGAAGGAAGCTTTGCTATTGCTGTGTGCTACGGAGAAACTCTCAACAATTGTGAGAACATAACCTTGGGTACACTCATGAACGAAGTCCTCAGATTTAATGTAGGATTGCTGTAGTTGAGAGTTACTTTTACACAGCTGAATCTCATGTTACATTCTTACTTAATGTGAATACTAAATAAAACATCATATACTTATACCAAGCGAGTGTGTTCTGGTGAACATTAGAACATCCTTTGCGTGTGTTAATAAAATGAACATATGTACATAAAATTTAATGCCAGAATTTTCTCAGTTTCCCTGAATTTTAAAACCAGAGTGGAAATAAAACTTCAGGTGTAATTGATAGGAGGATCCTATGACTTTCAGTGTGACCAAGTTAATTTTGAGTGAAATGAATGGTGAATATCTGTAGCATCTGATACAGGTAACTTAATAAGCTTGCATTTCCAGACCATTTTTTTTCTGAGGACAGCATGTGTAGGATTAAAGACACAGCCAATGATATGGGAAAATACCTTGGAAATACTTACAGGATTTACTTACTCCAGTTTTGAAAGACTGAAAAGTTAGCTGTCAGTACATTTACTTCTAGTTAACTAGCAGTGTGTAGGCTAGGCTGACATTAACTGAAAGGCTATTTGGGTTGTTCATTTTGTTTAGTTGACAGCAATGTCCTGTACTTTTTTAATGYGAGCCTTTCAGCTGTGAGTGAGGGAAATGCACTTCAATCAGCAAAAGCAAAAAACCCCACAATATGGGGTTAGATATAGGTGCTAAAACTGTTTGATTTCAGTGCATTGAAATATAAATGTTTCTTTAAAATTATTTATGCTCAGAACTCTTGAAACTTTCTCCTTTCCTGTGGTACTAGAGCAGTACAATTCAAATCATTAAGAGAACTGCAGAGATCATTTTGAGCCGTTAAAAATTGTTGGTAAACTGTTGTTTGTCACTTCCTTTAGAGGTAATGGTTCTATTCTGAAAGACAAAAAATATTTTAGAAGTTTTGACGACTAAGAAATTGTCCTCCTCAATATTTCTAAAATACATGAATGAAACACAGTTTTCAGCAAGTAGAATGATTATGGTGACTAACTGTAAAAAGAGAGTAAGAGAAGGGCTATTGACATCTGTATGTGCTTATGCTGCTGAATTGTATCAAGTGATTGTCAGTTGAATTATATTTTTTAGGTAACT
The DNA here is from genome assembly GCA_035582835.1 of Phoebastria nigripes. Classification (NCBI taxonomy): domain Eukaryota; kingdom Metazoa; phylum Chordata; class Aves; order Procellariiformes; family Diomedeidae; genus Phoebastria; species Phoebastria nigripes. The sequence continues at coordinate 1,551,924 of JAYKAV010002788.1, forward strand.
TTTAGACATGATTCCTCAACAGTGGAAGTGCAGGATGACCACATAAAGGGTCCCTTAAAGGTAATAAATTTGTTTCATATTTTGCTAACACTTCAGAAAGCATTCTTTTTCAGTATTTGACATAAATGTGTATATGCAGTATAGGGTAAAAGTGGAAGCTTCAATTTATTACACGGGCCAGATAGGATCACGAAGCATAAAAGGTAATGCTGCAAAGCTAGAGTTAGTATACTCTTCATGTTAACTTTCTCCTTTGTAGTTAAAAGGGATGCAGCATACTGGCTGATGCAAGCCTCTTTGTTCTTTCTGGCCTTAAAGCTAAGAAGTTTGGCTGGCTGTGATTTTTAGTCACTGTTGCTTTGGAAAACTCAGCTGGAGGATTTGACGGGCAAGCTCTTATACAAGAGAATGACATCACTCAAATTGGTTCTTGTTCCCCACCTGCTGGCAGGAAATAATCAGCTCAGTTAGTTGGCTTATTTTAGAGGAATGAAAGAAAGAAGTTTTGAGGGATACAAATATATTCAAATGAAACTGGAAAAGTATGGTACATTTAACATAGAAGTAGGTTAGAAATTAACTCTGTTTGCTAAATACAAAAGTCTTAACTTCATTGCCTGTTTTAGAAGCTCTCCAGTGCTAAGTGGCTTTTGTATTTTAGGTAGGAACTGTTGTGGAAGTGAAGAATCCGGATGGAACATACCAGGAAGCAGTTATCAACAAATTAACAGATGCAAGTTGGTACACTGTAGGTAAGAGAAATAGATATGTATTTGAATAAAACTCATGACTTAAAAATAAGCCTGTGACCTGGACATGTCTTAAGCATGGTGAGAAAGATTTTTTTTTTTTTTTTGGAGATGCTTAGGTATTCAAAGTTTGTATAAAAAAAACCCAAAACCAAAAGACTAAACTTCTTATTTTGGGTTTTTATAAGAAACTGTACCCATCACAATGTGAAATTGGGACCCTAAATAAAGACCTAATGAATTACTCTATAATTGGTAGTGCTTCTTAGATATTTAATATACTATTGTTAAATATTCTGAAGCAAACTATGCTGTCATACTTCCTTAAAAAAGGAAAAGAAGTGCTTTTAAAACACAAGTTGCAATACTTATTTTTCCCTACTCTCAGACTTAGCCCTGATAACAGCTGCTGTAAAACCAGACATAGCTGTTTTTTAAAAAACAAGTCTTTTCCTGTTCGTTTTCCCTATTTTCTAATGTGACGTTTCAGACTTTAGATGATGTGTCCACATGCCCACAAGCAAATATAGCTTTTTTTTTTCTTTAAATATTTTTTAAAGGCTTTATTATACATGGGTTTACTCTTTGATGCTATGTACCAGTAGATCAATCTGTCTTGGGGAAAACTGGTCAACTGTAGAATGTTAACATATATTCTGTCTGTGCACTGGTAGTCTTAAAGGTACTACAGGAAATGCATTGATTCTTGAGAAACTACATATTCCTCTACTTGGCAGATAACTGGGACATGGGAAGATGAAGACCAGGTCTTGAAAGAACCTTAGCAAGACCTAGTTGTTTTGAGATATTAAGGGTTGTTATTGATGAAGTGATGTTGAACAACTAGGGAAAGACTAACTTTCCCTAGTCATAGTCCTTTTAGAAAGGAATAGAGCTGTAAGTTTAGATAAGACCTTCCAGATAAGTGTTGCAGAAATTATATCTGTTTTCTTGTTGGAGAAGTAGAATGTATGAGTAGAGGAGACACCAGGTTAGGATGGGGTGAAACATGAGGTATGAAGACAAGAATTAACATTATAGATAGTGTTTTGGTAATTAGTATAGAAGTGGATCAGATATGAGAGCTTTTAAGAACAAAATGGTATAGCTGGTGTTAGAACTATGTGGTATGTGTATGTTTATGCTTCTGAGAAAGCATGAGGTTAGCCGTTCAGCGAGAAGAGTAAGATAGGAGTCCATGCAGATTAAATTTTGAAGGTAGGTGTCGTGGAGTTGCAGTCTGTAAATCAAAGTAGATGTCTGTCAAAAATGCTGAACTTGAGAAGTAGGAAAAGGAGATGTAAGAGTCGAGACTGAAAACCATATTTTGTAGATAAAAGTAGACAAAAGCGTGTTGACCTTGCAGAATCGGTAAAAGTAGCACAGCTGCTGGCTGTGTAATGCACTTTGAGAGAGAAGAGACTCTACCAGTGGACAATTAGAATAATCTTTGTCAGGAGGGTGAGTGGAATGAGACTGAAATTATCTTTACAGACAGTGATGACTTTGCAGATCTGAGTGAAAGTCCTGTTTCAAGGAATAGTTGCCATTTACCAGATTTCAGAATTAGCACACATCTTAACCAGCAGAGTTATCTAATGTTGTCCTAGCACTTGTTGAAAAGTATCTAATTACTTGCGTTGTTAATGATTTTATGAATAAAATTACTATGATTTGGTCAAAAACTTTGTGTAGGGACAGATAGATCTGAAGTAGTACCTTTCCAGAAGTTTTTACTTAAGACCATTTATGCCACTGCAGCAGTAGCTTGTAGAATTTAGAGGAATAACCGTTTTGGGGCTGCTTGAGGACTTTAAGAGCATCAGTGTCTGTCTTCTATTCAGACAACATCTTACAAATGTAAATTGTATATCAGTTTGTTTATATGTATTTTTTGGTACTACTACTTTCCTACCAAAGGAAGATAGGAACTAAATTAAACAAAAAAAAAAAACAAACCCAAAACTGGTATAGCCTTTTAAAATTAGTATAGCACAGTTATATAAATACATGAAGTGTCCTTAGTTTATTTGCCTGTCCTATAAAAATTCCTCAAAAAGCTCRAGATATTCCAATCCTGGTAACTAGATAACTGTTTCGTCATTCATATAAATGTGTCTTTAGAAAGTTTAAGTGATATTCTTAACATTTAACTCTGTGTTTACTATGAGGCAAAAAAAATCATAGGATTGTTTGTTTTACTAAAAATGCAGAATTGTGCATGTTCAAAAGTAGTCTTATCCCCTTCTGCACGTTTTTCTGTCATTATGTTACTTTTTCTCGGAATTCAAAGTGGTTTTATTTGCATTAAGTTGCCTTTAAGTTGCCTCCTTTTTTTTTCCTTTTCCTTGCAATTTCAGAATAGGTGTTTTAAATGCATTACACTCCTGTATGTCTGCTCAGTAGATTGTTTTGAGATGTTTCATTAGATTAGAATGTCATGTGCATTACAGCCATATGTGCTATGCTGGCCACACAAGTCTTTCAGGGAGGTGAAGCTTTTCCTTTGAATGTATTCATGTTATGGAACAAGATTAAGAATCCCTCYGGCAGGGAAGAGGCCACAAGCAGATTACCACATAGGATACACAATGTGGCTACCTAGCTAGCTCTGAATAGGTTTACCTCTGTTGTAGTCAGCTTATCCCTTGAAGTGGATAGATTTTTTTTTAATCTCTCATTATGTAAGGAGACTGTTATGTTAATTAACACAAACTGAATTAGGAACCTGCTGCCTTCTACTTCACTTAACCAAGGCGGGGCTTAATTATGTGGTGACCGTTTGAGATGCAGCTCCAAATCTATGTGTTTTCTTGTGCAGTTCTTGCCCTTGATACTTTTCAATAAATTTTGAAGTAACAAATGTGCATCTATAACTGATATTTTATCACTAAACAGTACTCAACAATTACTGTAGTATAAAGCACAGACTGGGGAATGGTAGTTACAAGGGGAAGTTTGTTCGTCAACAGTACTGAATTTTATATAGGGATGAAAAATTTTCAGAACTGGGTAAAAGCTACTTTCATATCAAATAAATACGAGTCAAGAATTTTGATGTATCTTGTTGCTTTTTGTATATTTTTATTTTAGCTAGTAAATGTTGAAAATAGAGTCTAGCACCCACTATTTGAAAACCAGAAGTGGCTGAAAATTAGTATCTCTAATCTTGCCAGGCGTCTTTTGCCGGTTGACCGCCATTCTCCTAACACTGTTATTTTGACTCTTGTTTGTGAAAGTGTTTACGTATTTTTAGTTTTCTACCACATGATTGAATTCTAATGAGACTGACATAATCAGGCTCAGCAGTACTGGTGATGGACAGAAGAGAAGATTTGAATGAAGGTGAAAGAGACATGTTAAGAAATTGCTGAAACTTTTAACTTCTAATGTAATATTTTATTCTAGTCTTTGGGTTGTTTCCGTGCCCCCAAAAGTCTTCAAGGTCACTGCAGTGTGCAGACAAGAATATAATTGTTATCACTGTTGGGGAGGGGAGAAGAGATCAGTTCTTGTCTCACTGAACAGTGCGAGCATAGCCCGAGAGTTAAAACTTGTCATCAAGTTTTCATCCGTTAAGTACCTGTAGAAGACTTGACAAAAGCTTACCTTTTATATGACCAGTTTATCAACTTCTGAAGATCCCACCTTGAATGTGTGCAGTGCATTTCAGGATTCAAAAGGATAAAGTATGTAGCTGAAGCCAACTGTATTATGAACTTGTTTCCAGTTGACCTGGTGATAGCAGAGGTGGTAGAAAATCTAGAAACCAGGAGCTCCACAGTTCTCTCACTACGGCTGGTTTTGATGATTGTCTGCATTTTGACGATTATTATCTTCTTAGGCTGATATCACTGTTGTTTTATAGCATAGTTGAATGAATTCAGTAGAGAAAGATGTTGAACTTTCATATAACATTAAACTGTAACTTTTTTCTCAAAATATCCATTTATGTTTCTCCATAGTAAGCATAGCTTCCATTTGAGTATTGTAGGAGTTCTGGTTACGTAATAAAGTTCTGTAAAAATTGAAAATGCTTGAAGAATAGTTTTTCAATTCTAGCTTGCGTTGATTTTTAATTTCGTGTCCTGATCCATGAATTGTCTGCTCAACTACTGATTACTTAAGATTCCATTTAACATATGCTAGCATGGAGTAGCTATGGTGAGACAGCAGCTTATGTATTTGGTCAATCTGTGCAAATGCTTTACTGGATATGCAGCAGTATCAGATACAGCTTTGTTTTAAGGACTGGCTACAGGAATATATATCTCATTCTTTCTGACATCTAAATCAATCACTTACTGATATACTGATTTAAAAAAAAATAATCTTTTTTTTTCTTGCCTCACTTCTTACCTGGTGATAGTATTTGATGATGGTGATGAGAAGACTCTTAGACGCTCTTCCCTGTGTTTAAAAGGAGAAAGACATTTTGCTGAAAGCGAGGTAATGGAAGAATTTTTATACGACAACTTTTTATTTAGAAAAATTTAMAAGTGTTATTTTTAGTACCTCAGTCTTAGTATGTTATGTACATCCCTGCTACTAAAAATGGGGATTATGTAAAATACAGTCTACAGGGTCTGGCTTATTCTTATTTTTAAATCAAGAAATACAATTAAATTTCACCAAATTGTGTAAGTTAAGAAACAAAAGCAGCATTTCATATTTTTCGTTTTTATATTATTAGTGGTTCATAGAGTGTAGGTCACACAAGAGACAGTGATCACACAACTACTTTGCTTTATATAAAAAATTATCTGTAAGTATTCATTGGAAAAATCAAAATATGGTACATGAAGAAATTAATATACATCTTTGGACATAATTAAGTTCTGTTGGATTTTAGGTAGATGATCAAGTCTAATTTGTAATAGCTAATAAACTTGAAAGATCAGTACTTTTCTTTTAAAAGGTAAATTATAAGTTGCTGTTACCTGTTAATTTGAAGACAGTTATCAGTATTTTGAAGCTGGTTCATGTCTTAAAGATGATTTGCATATTAAAGTATTCAGACATTTGTAGCAAATTTCAAATAGTTGAAATTTCAGAATGAGGGTTATTCCTTCTTATTATGTAAGACAATCTGGAGTGATGGGCAGATTTATGTAAACATGTTAGCTTATTGGAAAGCTACTGAAGATGGGTGGTTTTTTGCTCTGCATAAATACGCTTTATTATTGTAGTCAGCTGAGCTTGTTGCCTGCTTACTGCATTCTTGTGAAGGTTCAGATACGKTCTAGAATCCTTAGTCAGGATTAAACACGTGTAAAGAAGAGGGCCTAACTAGATACCTAAATCTGGATTCAGATATAAATGCCATAAATTTAAAGATTGTGTTGTTCATTCGATTAGCTCTCTGTTATTAATGATCAGCACTCCTGAAAATTAGGTTGCTTTTGTTCCATAAATACTATTTTAATATGGTTTCAGGAGTATTACTTTATAGTAAGCAGGTTGAAAATTTTAGTCTATATATAGTGCTTTGCAACCTGTTCGGCTGAATGAGAGTAACTTCAGATTATTTTGTCAGATTCAAAGAAACCTTACATTCAGGTGACTCCTACTTTTTATTTTATCATCTTTCTTATCGTCCTAGCTTTTGATGTCTTGCCAGAAGTCACTGATATGCAATTCATTGTCACCAGCCCTCAATGAAACGCATGTTGTGCATTTCTAATAATTACCTCATGATTGCATAGCTACTCAGCAGAGAAAATTGCATCTCCAGTTTCTTTTGTAATTAGACCAGTGCCAGACGATTGTCTTGTTCTGATGTTGCATTAGCTTCATCTCTGACTTCCCAAGTGTGTGGGATCTTTTAGGGTGTTCACCACACTCAGAAGTGATCATGCATTTACTTGAAGATCTAAAAAGCCAGTTTTATTGTCTCTGTGTCCCGTTCTGTCTGACACAGAATACTTTTGAGATTCTTGTTGGTGTTTCATGTTTAAAAATTGATACACGACTCAGAAGTGTAATTCAAATGATCATGTTTACTTTGGAAGGCTTTATGCGTTCTCTCAAAGAACAAGAATAAGTGTCTGTACAAAAAACTGTGTACCAGGAGCCTTCAAATCTGGAATGGTTATCATTTAAACAGATAACAGCGGTCTTAGGGAAAGAAGATACTGCATGTCCATGAAGTCCTTCTGTTGATGCTTTAGCATTCTCCCTGAACAGAGAAAGTTCTTTCTTTCTCTCCCTCTCTTTTTGTTTTGATTCTAATATAGCACCCTCTCAATTATCAATATTGCAACCTCTTTAAAATTGTTTTAGAATCTTTCTCTCCCATATCAAATTATGAATTACTAACAAAAATACAATTAACTTGTCATGTTTGCTGCTACTGAGTTATCCTGCAGTTTCATTTCATAGAGGACCTTTGTTCATTTATAAGTAGATGATTGGGTGTTTAGGCTGATGACAGGACCGGCAGAAAATTCATCCTGTAGAGATGGAGTATCCCAGGTCAGCAGAATACCTGATACTTAATTCTCTGTGTTTGAATGGTCCAAAGGCAGGACTTCTGGGAAGAATTGTCTGTGTGTGTTGGACGAAAGTTAATTATTCGGARGTGGGGAGAAAGTGTTGGAAAAAAACCAAACCAAAACACATTACTTTTAAAAATTAAAGCAGTGATGTCTCTGCTGTACTTCTGTATTTCTTTTGTAGTGAGAAAGTCTCTCCCTTGACAAAAATTACTTTAACCAGATTATACAAACTTATGGTTTGGAGAATAACTTATGCCAGGTTTTTTATATATGTATGTATATGTATTTTTTCATTTCAACAGACGTTAGATCAGCTTCCACTCACAAATCCTGAACACTTTGGGACTCCTGTTATAGGAAAGAAAACAAACAGAGGAAGGAGATCCAATCATATGTAAGTTTAACATCTTTATATCTGTGCTATCTGTATTCAATTCTGAAGCTTTCAGTGTGTGTGGAGTTTTATTAGTTGTATGTTCAAGCTTCTCTTATTCAAAAAACAGGAAGCTATATGAAAAGTGTTGTTTAGCACTCAGACTGAAAGTCAGTTTTACGTGTATTGTTGCATGCAAGAATTACAAGTCTTCATGTAATCAGTATTTAAAATAGTACCGGGTGTAAGCAAGAGGTTTTTTCTTGGTTTTGTTACTTAAGTAAAAAAAGAAAGTGGCATACCAAGTGGAAATGTGTTGTTAAGCTATATTGAGAAGCTTCTCTGTAGTAGAATATTAGTATTATAAGCGTGTTGGACTCAAACTAAAACCATTACAATGCAGTCTTTGTCCAGCTGATACGAAGTCTTTGTAGAAGGTACTAGAATCCTCATGTAGACCTTTGGTTTCTCACTACAAGGTCTCTGAAGGGCTTTTAGAAATAGGTGAAGCTTATTGATAGAAAAATAAAGTTCAAGAGTAGTGACTTGATTTCCTAGGTGCCAAAATTCTTGGTAGTTGTGATCTTGAAAAAACAGTGTTAAATACTCCACTGACTGTTGTTCTTTGTTGTTCGTGGGTGGGKTTTTTTTGTGGGTTTTTTGTTTGTTTTTGTTTTGTGTTTTGTTTTTTGTTTTTAAAGTTTTGAGGTGGTAGTGGCTGGGGTGGGAAGGGAGTTTTCATGCTTGGATTACCCTTTCGTGCTCTTTTTGATAGCTTGAAATAAATATCGCCCTGTATATGTAGAGTTACTATAAATTTACTCAATTACTGATTTACTAATTTGTGATGTATTGAAGGAAAAAGATGGAAAAAGCTGGCATATACCACAGAGAATGTGATTGCAACATCCTTGGTGTCTGTGACTGGATTCTTGTCTTCTCTGTTTCTCTAACTGTACAGGACATTATTATGGCAGAAACAACACACTTATCTTTATCTTATGGTTAATACTGACTGAACTGAGTAAAAAGACAAATTGTACAGATACTGGTATAACTGAGCTGGGTTGTAGTCTCTCTAAAATAGTCCTGGCTTTCTCTCTAGTCCTTGACTTCTTTCTCTTCCCACAAGAGATTCTCAAACCCCAGAAAGCAGCCTTGAAAGCCTTTCATACTGTATTTTAAAAGAAATCACTACTTTAAAAAAGGATGTTGGGGGAAAACAAACCAATGCTTTATCAGCACTGCAAATGATGACATAGAATGAGGGTGGGGAAAATGAAACATAATAATTCACCTTAGACTGTAAATCAGTTGTCTTCTGCTACACAAATGCTAACTGTGAGTCTTCTGTTAATATTGAACTTTGTACTCAAAAGTAGTTAACATGAAAAATGGAAGATAGCTTTTAAAATTCTGCTTGTTGTGCTCATTGAACACGCTGTGTATTTTCTGAGAATTAACCTTCAAAGGGACAAGTGAAAAAATAATATCTAGAGAGAGCCAGGAGTGCTGATTTTTTTTTTTTTAAATCAGTTGGAGTTGGTAATTTTAGTTGGAGTAGTTTTGTACATTTAGATACCCCATATGGTTAAAACTACGTGCAACTTTGTACTGGAACAGTCAAAACAATGAGCTAGAACCCTTTTTAATCAAAATGTATTTGCACCTTTGCCCATCTACTTACATTCCAACACTTCTTTCAATGTGAAATTGAAACAGTCATTGAGATGCTTCACTGCACATCTTTAAAGAACCGTTTCGGGATAAATAGACTTCTTTTTCTCTTTGCTATTCATCTTCATAGCTGATGTTTCTTCTTCAGAGATTTGTCTTCTCTCAAAATAGCTTTTTATTCTGTATGGCTGTTAAAGTAAAAGCATAGAAATTAAGAAGAAAAACAAAACAGTTTAGCTTAATGTTGGTCCAAAACTACAACTGCAACAGTATTTTTGAACAGTGCTTCACTAGGGCAGAATTCTTGTTTTGAATGTCCTGACAGTGCATTTCTATTCCTCCATGTGGATGCATGGTGGCGTTTTGTTTGGTTTTTACATGTGTTACATGTAGATGTGCATTTCTGAGTTAGTAATGTTTGAGTTGTTATTATAATATCCTTATAAATATTTCTATTTATTTTTATCCTGAAACACTTAACAGGCAACTGAAGTCACTATTATTTATGCCTCTTTGACAATTAGCTTTGGATCTCCTGTAGTTATAATAGGCAAGTTTTGAATAGTTGAATTTTAAGTCTTTTTCTGTTGTTTAGTCCTGAAGAAGAATCTTCATCCTCTTCCAGCGATGAAGATGAAGATGATAGGAAACAAAGTGACGAGTTATTAGGAAAAGTTGTGTGTGTGGACTGCTTCAGTGTGGATAAAAAGAAAGCTCTGTGGTTTCCAGCCTTGGTAAGAGTTTCATCTTTATTTTAATTTTGTAAAGTTTCATTCATTTTCTAGGCACCAAAGAAAGGTGTTTTTTTTCATTTTCGATGGATTAATCTATATTTTTATTAGAACGTAATATGTTTCTTCAATTGGACCGTATCATAATAGTCAAAGGAAATATTATATATGTAAATATGTTTGTTTACAAAAAGTGATTGTTAACATGGCTTTAGTTTTTCCAAGCAGCCAGAGCTTGTTGACCTAATTGCAGCTCAACAGTGTGTTTAGTGCTACTGAACTAAAATTTCAGGGCTTTTTTCCTAGGCTATTGCTTGTCATTTTTCTGAACTACCGAGTTTTATCAAGGAAGACAATATAAAGAAGAGGGGAAGTTTAGTGATTACACAGATATTCTTTTTCTAGGTTCAATATAAACACATTTGATAATAAGATCAAATGTTTTTTCTTTGTTGCTATGGTAGGTAGTAGAGAATTTCCAATAAATTTCCTTTAAAATAACATTGTAGTCTTTTAGTACAAATATTTTCTATCTACCTTTATTCTGGTTTAAAGACACTTTTTTACAAATAAACTTCTAACAAAATATCACTGTTAGCCTAAGGATTGCATATAGACTGACTGATATATTTGGAAATTAACCTATTTCCATATGTGGTACCTTATAGTACCATGCTTTTTAATTTTTATTTTATTATTAATTGTGAATATTTGAATAATTTCTCCCTGGCAATGAAAGCTTAAAATGTTTATCTAATTTCAGGAAGACTTGTGCTCTGCTTTTGAAAAGATGCCATACAGTAACATTTAATTCTTCTTAGTGTGTGCAATAGCTCTCAGTTGCAACTTTCTACTTGTCACCTCCTGYGTCTTGTAATGCAGTCCAGAGGCCTGCAGGACTTCTTTTGGAAAAGTTGGTGGGAGAGAATGAGTCACTGAAGTCTCTTTTACAACAAGGGAGAGGACAGAATATACAGCAAGGAGATATCATGTTAATGACAGATAGCTTTAAGAGAGGTTTTCAGTAATAGACAAGAAAATTGAGCTGTTTCTTTACTGAAAGCTGTCATCAAGATTGATGCAATGTTGCCTGCCTCACAGTTGCACTCTAAGAAGCGGTCAGTTAGACTGGCTTGAGCTGTTTTATGTCACACTGTTGGGTTAGCCCTTCTGGTCATGCACTTAACCGATAGCAGTTTCCGTGGCAGCCTCTCTGGTAGGCATTAGGCTTGCATGTGACTAATGTAGTGCTACTCAAGATAGCTGTGGGTCAGACCTTAAAGATAAACGAAATTTTTGCTTATTCTCCCAAGGTATATTAAAGATACACACTGTTACTTCTTTGGCTTTCATTTGGAGATTGGAATAGCTCATTCTTTGTGGAAAGCTTCTTGCAATGAATGAGAAACAGTGGGGAGATAAAGTTTGAGGGTGGAGCTCGTTAACTCTGGAATAGCTTATCTTAGATTAACTGTTATTTTAGTAATCAGGTTTATAGCTCTGCAAATAAACATCATATTGCATTTAACCTGAAAGGTTGTGCCAAAGAATAGATTTATGCCCTAAATAGCCTTTTGTTTTGTTTTGTTTTAATCCCCTCCCCTGTAGCTATGCCTCTCCATTCTTTTACCTTGTAAGTAGGTTACCTCTATTATATCAACAAAGTAATTTAATCTTATTACTGGTAAATTTTGCTTTAGCTTTATTTTATGCTAATTCTAATTATGTGAATAATGAAATGAAAATTCAGGTTTGATATGCTGAAGAATACGTATCCCAGAATTACTTTGTTATTAATGATATTGTGTACAGATACGCTTTGTGTATAAGCACAGAGGACATTGTGCAAGTTTATTATGTGAAAAGAAGTTCAGGGATTAGTCTAAACCTTTACAGCAAATAACAAGATTAGTAGTGGAGACTGATTACTTTGGCTATCAGTCCTATAACCAGATAGCCTGTCACTTACAAATGTAAAACTGTAGAGGTCTAAATTTGGTAAATATTATTCTGAGGACTCAATGATTGACTACATTGTTTTAATCCCACATGCATGTTTCTTTTTTGGTTTTTGTTGGTTTTTTGGGGGTTTTTTGGGGGGTGGAGTAGGGGTGGGTTGAGAGCAATGGCTAATTGGAATTGTAAAAAGTCCTGGCAGTTGCTCCTTATGTCAAAGAGTGTGATTTAGTAAGCCTTATAGCATTGCTTAGTTTTAATGTGTACTTAAAGGCTTTTGGAAGGTGCAGTGAGGAAATCTGCTTGCAGCATTTTCAGAAAATTGAGTTTACATAGGATCATCTCTCTCATCCTCCTATGACTCCAGTGGAGTTTGTTTTGCAAGGAAATCGAGAAAACTTGATTCAGGCAAAATTGAGGTGATGTTGCTTGACGTAAAGGCACTAGATGAGGTTGTGGTTTTCCAACCTCTGAATGGATTTCTGACTACTAAGATCTTGATGCTTCTAGAAAACCAATAGCTAAAGCCAGAAGGGCCTTTTTCCATCTTTAGAGAGCTAGGAGATTGCACCTGTCTGTTTCAAATGGGGGATGATAATCACTGTCTTTTACCTTGATATTAAAACACTGTTGCAAACTGTATCTCAAACTGCGTATCAATTAGTAAGTTGTAGTTTTGTAAAGTAATTTCTTTGGAGACTGTAGAATGCATTGAATTTGGAGACTTAGGCTGTTAAGTTTTATTTTTCTTGAGAAGCATATTTAGCCTATGCTCTGTGATATGCAACTCTATTTCCAAATCAGATGAAGCTTTTGACTTTACCTTCTAAAATCCTATATGGCTGGTGACCTATGTAAAGAGGAAAAAAAACCTTTGTCATGCAGTATCTTTGTGTGTTTGGTGGAAAAAGTAGGACTGAAAGCAGTTGGTATAAGAGAGAAGAGGTATTTACCAGGGCTAAATTAGGGCTGCAGTCATTTGCTGCTCCTTGGGGTTTTGTAGCAGCCAGAACTTTCTCAACTTTCAGGGAACTACACAGGTTTTGAGAGAAGAGAGATGAGTGATGGAGAGGGTTGCTTTTCTGTTCTGTAACTCTGCAAATTCAATATATATTTTATTAAATTCCTGAAGCTTTTTAATTAGCGACTTGTATACTAGTTTAAGAAACCTTAAATAGCTTCTAAAATTGCAATAAATAATTAATATATGTTGTCTCGGTGCTAGACTTGATTAGTCTACTTCTTGAATTAAAGAACCTATCATAATACTTGTACTTGAGGCACTCTTCTCTCCTAGGTAGATAACTTATGAATCCTCCATTATAAAATTGCATTTCATAAATCCTATATGCCTTTGTTTTTGAAACTGTGGGTGATTACATCCTTGCAATTTCTGGAAGTTTTTCAGAAGAGGTCTCTAACTCGGGTGGTAGCACTTGGTGGAAGTTCTGTTCTTTTAGGATGAGGAGTAGAATAAGCTGTAGTGGCATGACAGGTACTTAACTTTTGTCAGAATGCTGTTCTTACTTATGTCTCTGGCAGCAGCTGTCAGTTCCCTCCAGCAAGCGAGCATAAACTCATGGATTCAGTAATTTCAGGAGGTCATCACTCCTGTGTTTTGAGAGATCTCAGTTGCTCTCACCTCAGTGTTGCTAAAGAGAAATGAGCCCAAAAGGTTTTTGAGAAGCATTTTTGAGAAGGTATATACTACTACTCTCTTGTTTTTCCTTTTTCTCTCTAAACTTTGCATTTGTAATATCTTTGCAGGTGGTTTGTCCAGATTGTAGTGATGATATTGCAGTGAAAAAAGACAATATTCTCGTTCGCTCTTTCAAGGATGGCAAATTGTGAGTAGGAATGTAGAGGTTGATAAATGAATAAAATCTTAACCAGTCAAGTGAAATGTAGTATGAGATGTGTTGGGTAAAGTATTAATAACATCAGTAAGCTCAGTAAGTTTCTGCCAAGATTTTTCTAATGTTTAGAAAACTGTTAACAGCCTACATTGTGATGAAATTAGTCTTGAACTTTGTCATTATTAATAATGGGATGCAAAATCTATCTGTCTTAGTTTTAATGCCATTGCTACAATGGTGGCAAACAAAGCAGTATTTTGTGACTTTGAGAATGGCCTGAGACTCTTTCCTGCTCTGGTTGGAATAGAGCACTGCTTTTCAGAGATGCGGCCATAAGCTTATCCAGCTACAGAAGGGGGTGGGTGGGGGTGTGTGCACGCACGCACATACACCACACACACACACAGAAATTCTCTTTCTTTCTTTGAGGTAGTAAGGCATATGTTTATCTCAGTCTAGACTACAACTGCATAGTCTCATGTTCTTTGAAAAGAGCTGTAATACTACTCAAAGTAGGAAAGAAAACAGAGAAACCTAGAAAACCAGACTGTATGGTATTTGCAATAGAATAAGGAACTTTGTGTTCTTAAACTCATGTTGATCAGGGAGGGTGATTGATGGATGACAATAGAATCCTTTTTTCTAGGTTTTAGTTTTTATTTTAAAAGTCGCAGCTATTTATTCTGCTTGGTTCAATTTAACAGAATGCTTTTGCAGAAATGATATTGAAATATTTAACAGTTTCATTGTGGTTTAATTACTTACTAAGTCTAGGCTGTTGCTTTACCATTTGATAGTTATTCAGGCATCAATGCATGTCACTGGAGAAACACACATAAGCATGTGTGCATACAAGCACATATCCCCCACCCCTCCAAAGCTGCAGTTCAGATTTGCTTCCTTGGATATAGCCACAGTAGAAATTAAAAAGTGCTTTGTTCTTTCAATTTGGAAGTCTTTAATTTCATACTGACAATTTATACTAATACTCATTTATGTTTTAAGCAAGGTAGGGTTTTGTTGTTTGTGGGTGAGTAGTTACTTGCTAAATTAACATGAGATTTTCATTAAGTAATATATATTTGGGAGATTCCAGAAACTACCAGTTAGTGGAAGAAGAATGCTTTCTTTAATATGCAGTGAATGCATATGGATGGTCTAACCAAATTTATGTAGAAGTTTTGTTTTTAATCCACTGACTGACTAATACTGTACCAGACTAACACTATAGAATTGTCAAGATACACTTCACATGCTTCTTCTGTATGTTTAGTAAGTGTGTTATAGTCTTAGTGATAGCTCTGTATTATACTGTTAATTTAGCTTTAAAATATTTTAAATTTTTTTTTTAACACTTTCTAAATTCTCTAGCGTTTCTGTGCCAAGAAAAGATGTTCGGGAGATTAGTGAAACTTCACCAAAGCCTGATGCTTTGTTAAAACAAGGTAAAAATAACTTTCTATAAGAAAACACATGTGTCTGTATTTACTTTGTTATGTAAATTGGACCAAATTTATGGTAGATTGGTTCATGCCTTAAAAATGCTAAAATACAGGATCTTTTCCTTTAGCATAATATGTTGAAGGAGAACACTTCTGAAAATCTAGAGGAACTTTAAAAAAACAACAACAACAACAAAAAAAACCTGCAAAAAAAAAGCCAAAAAAAAAAMCCCCAAACAAAAATCCCCACTCTACTGCACATGTTTTAAACGTAGTCAAGCCAAAAAAGGACATAATCATACAGCTCACGCTGGCTTTATAGGTTATTTAGTATTCAGCCTTTTGTGTTAGACCTTCATAGAGTTATTCTCACCATAGTACCCCTAATAGTTATAAGTACGTTGCCTTTATGCACTCTCAAGAAACTGGAATTGTGGATTCATTTGAAAGTTTAAGTTTGTGTGGTCAAACTCTTAGAATTAGGTTGTGCTTATTTCTGCCTCCTTCTCCTCCCTGTTCAATATATGTAAACCACAGTGTAAACGTGTTGGAACAGAGGTTCTCTCAATTAAATTTTCATATATGCCCTATTATAGAAGATCCTTAGTTGTGTCTATAGACACTAACATGGTAATAATCCTAATAATAGCTGAATAATTTGATGTGCAGAGAACACCAGGCCAGTTTGGCTGGGTAAGACAAATAAGGATGGACAACACGGGGTTGTTGYTGAGGTTCTTTGAATTTGGGGGTGGAATTGTTAATTATCAGTCTTTCCTTCTTCTCCCCTTCCCCCCCACCCCTGACTACTTATTTTGATTAAAACATTTGGTCAAAGTGATACTTCCTGCAGTGCTAACAAATGCTGGTCCTTTTACAGCTTTTGACCAAGCCCTTGAATTCCGTAAAAACAGAACTGTTCCTAGTAACTGGAAAACAGAATTGAAGGAAGACAGCTCCAGCAGTGAAGCTGAAGAAGAGGAAGAGGATGAAAAAGAAAAAGAGGATAACAGCAGTGAGGAAGAGGCAAGTGTAGTTAGTAAAGGGCATAGATACACAGCTGATAAAAATTAGCAAGACTGTGATATTTAAGTAGGTCTTTTTAACATTTGGGAACATTTAACATGTTAACATAGGCAACATTGTTAACATAGGCAACATTCTTGCCTCTCAGCTTTCAAAGTCTTTATTCAACAAAGACCAGTTAATATGAAAATAGCAACTTGAAAATCTAACAAATACCTTTGAGTCACTAAGCAAAAAACATGTAGTCAAAAGGCTGAGTCATTAGGGACTAAAGAAAAATAGAAATTAAAACTCAAAGGAAGATCCTGTTTTAGAATCTTTCCCATGCTGATCTTAATGCAGTGACAGAAGGGGTTGCAGTACCTACTAGGGACTGAGCAGGATGAAGAAGGGTAGATATTGGTGTCTGCTGTCACATGCGTATTGTTTTTTCTAAAAGAAAAAAGGTTCCCTTTACTTGGGTGTATTTCTAAATGGAACTTGCTAGCTGTTAAAGGTCTGGCTGTCTTCTAACTGGAAACATCTGTGTAGCTAAAAAAATAAGTTGTTTCTGATACAGGATATGTGGTACTTAAATTATTTTTGATAACTTTAAAACAAAGATATCTTTCTGTTTTCTTTGAAAACACCAGCAATTATGTCTTGCAACTGTATGTAAATCCAGACTGGCCTTTTCTTTGCACATGCTGTTTCAGTATTGGAAGGCAAACGAGTTTTTTTTTCACTGATGTAGAAATTCGGGCTTCTTAGGGTGATATTAATTCCTGGGCTATAATGTCAGTCATGGCCCAGATGGGTTTCCAGTTTGTAGTTCACTCTCCCTCCAAATAAACAGTTGTTTGCCCTTCTATAATAACGCAGTGTGTTATAGTGTGCAGAAGAGTGTAGTTTCCCTCCGTAGTTTGTCTTGCATCTGCTTTGTTGTATATTATGACAGTGTTGATTTATTTTTCCCTTTGTGGCCATGGAGTGAGTTCTGTGCGTGCTAACATCATGCTACTGTAAATAGCTGCTCACATAAATAATGATAAACTTTTCTCCTGGGTATAGAGCTGTTACCCCAGTACGTACCCGTGACTTACCACACATTCCAAGCCACAGGGAAGTTTGCTACCTTTTACACAGGAGCTCCATCTGAGGAGGCAGCTCTAAGCTGTTTCTGACCTGCATTCTTGACATATTTGAAAAATAAACCAAACTAGGCTGTCATGGACGGGCTGTTGTCTCCTCCTCCCTTGTGTCTCTGTCACCCTGTCTTCCTTCCCCTTCTACCTTATCCTTTCCTGCCCCCAAATTGCTGTGCTAGGCCTACAGCTGTAGGTCCTCTTGTAAAGCAGATATTGCAAGTAATTTACACTGTTCTTTCCCTGCTTCTAGCTGTAGAAAATGGAGTTTACTGGTTTTGGAGTGGTGAAAAGTGAGATATTTTGAAACCTTTAGATAATTACCAAGAAATCTGAGTTGTTGTACCTCTCTCTTACCCTGGTCTACTGAAGAATTGCTTCACTACAAGCTATCTCTCTGGCTACCCTGATGTAAAGAAGCAAAAGAGCTTTCAATCAAGGCATTAGCCCATGCACTCCTCTTCCACCTTTCTTCTCTCTTTTGTCCTTGAAGTATGGAGTCCCAACTCATGCTTGATTTTCTAATTATCTGTTCTTTCCTCCCAGCCTCCTGTCCAGAAAAAAATGGAGACAAGAGGAAAGAAGAAAATTAGTGGAAAGAACTTTATTTCACAGCTGGCTGTGAGGCTGGAAGAGGGGCTTTGGAATCTTTTACTTCCTCTGTACCTTCTGGTGGTACTCAAAATCTGTACCTGCCCATTATCACTTTTTCTCTCATGAGGGTGTGAGAGCTGTTCTCTAATTTGTTATGCAACTGCCAGTAATGCAGTAGACCGAAATTCCCATCAATAGTGGAATCGTAAAGGAGAAACTGAACTGGTTTGAGTCTTAAATGGTTGTTATGGTCTTTCTCTCAATACATCCTCCCTGGAGGTTGTGGCTCTGGCATACCAGAAGATGGTGTTCCATCTTTTATTCATTCATTTCTTTATTTTAAGATTTGTTGGGAGACTGCAAAGGTGTGAAGTAAAAACTTTGCCACCTCTCCATGCTCATGAATTCATTCTGCCTCTTCTTTAAGCTCACAGGAGATTATCCAACTCTGATCAAAAGTTACAAAGCTCAGTTTGCAAGGGGCTATGCTCTGCTTAGTATTTTGAGAAGCAAGGAGTACTTCCTTGGGCTCAGCACAATTCCTGAACTTTCAGAGGAGGTTCATGTCCAGCCATGGACATGATGAATGTAGATAGGTTTGTACCTATGCAGGTTGACATGCAATCTTTATATAATATAGTGATCATTCCCTCACTACTTTTAGGTAAAAAATTCAGTCTTTAGCTACAGTGTTTGTAAATATTTGACCTTGTGCCCTTTGTACACCTTCTCTCTAGCTCCTCTTAGTTGCATGTGATGTTGTATGAGCTAGTCTTTTCATGTGCTAGACATGAAGATCTCATCTCGGGCAAATATTTTGGGATTTATTGTGACATCTCTTGTGATAATTTCTTCTCCAGTATCCAAAGTTTCAGTCACCTGCTGAACTAGGAGGTTTCTAAAACAGAGGCAAAATCTTTTTTTTT
>JAYKAV010002788.1:1576027-1725609 GCA_035582835.1 Phoebastria nigripes
TAGAGGATGGAGATTCTCCTTGGCTCTCTTTTTGTCGTTAATGTATTTGTAAAAACATTTTTTGTTGTCTCTAACAACAGCGGCCAGATTGTGTTCTAGCTGGGCTTTTGCCTTTCTGATTTTCTCCCTGCATGACCTGACGAGATCCCTGTACTCTTCTTGAGTTGCCTGCCCCTTCTTCCAAGAGTGGTAAACTCTCCTTTTTTTCCTGAGTCGCAGGAAGAGCTCCCGGTTCAGCCAGGCTGGTCGTCTTCCCCGCCCATTCTTCTTACRGCATATGGGGACAGCCTGTCCCTGCGCCTTTAAGACTTCCTTCTTGAAGAACGTCCAGTTTTCCTGGACCCCTTTGCCCTTCAGGACCGCCTCCCAAGGGACACTCTCTACCAGTGCCCTGAATAGGCCAAAATCTGCCCTCCGGAAGTCCATGGTAGCGGTTTTGCTGGCCCCCCTCCTTACTTCACCAAGAATCGAGAATTCTATCATTTCATGGTTGCTGAGCCCAAGACGGCCTCCAGCCACCACAGCTCCCACCAGTCCTTCTCTGTTTGTAAACAGCAGGTCAAGCAAGGCAAATAGGCTTGTATTTTTAGATGTAATTGTTTCAGCGGATGAAATAAAAATATGTATAATACAGGTAGCAAGAAAAGTTGCATCATTTCTGCATGTTCAGTAATATATGGAAGAATGCATATGTATGAATTAAATTACATTACTGAACTACAGGGAAAATTGGGTTATAAAGACTCTTGAGTTTGTTTAGTTTCATGAAGAGAAAGTACCAGATGCATGAGGTGGTCAGAGGGAGGGGTTTACAATACTAGTATTTAATAGGGTAGTAGTGCATATGATGTAGATTTCATGTTATTCTGAAAAAGATATTTCAAAACACTGTAATAACTGTCTTTGTTCACAGGGACTCCTATTAACAAACGACCTGTCTTAGGATATAGAAATTTGAATCTCTTCAAGTTATTCAGACTTGTACACAAGCTTGGAGGATTTGATAATGTGAGTATTACTATGATGAGTATTCTAGAGCCATAAAATCTGAGGATGCTGTGTATTCTTGTTTAAGTAGTGATAAAGCAGAATCTTACACAGGAGCTTTAGACATGTGAAAATTGAATACTACAGCTACGTAAGACACCCTGTAGCTCTGAAAAACATGCTTTAACGGGAACCAGAAACTAATTATATGCTAAATAAATTACATATCTACTCAGCGTGTTTAATTATTGCTGCATAAAATCAGCCAGCACGTGTGTGTTTGTGATATTTCAAGAAATGTTTGTCTGATAAAGTTGTTACCTCAGAAAGTGAAAAGAGTCACTGCTCAATAAAATCTCAAAGACAAGTAATCTAGTTTAAGGTCTGATGTGAGGCCCTTAATTCCTATCTATTCTGGACAATATATAGAAGAATATGCTGACTGTGATTAGTGGGATTGRTCTTGGAGCAGTAATTGAAGCATATGGAATTCATGGCCAAGCAGATTTCTGTTACTGCTTTGGACTGCTTCCCATAAATTTAGCCTGTTGGTTGAGGAGGTATGTTAGTGCAGTGACACCTTTCTGATATACAAGAGAGGATCTTGTGCTTCGGTGTTGCAGTACATCTGCTTTACCTTCACAGATGGTTAGAAATGAGCATATCACACTGTCACAAAACTTAGACACCAAAGGGCATATTAAGGACATAATGAAAGACTGGTAGCCACTGTATCCRGTGCAGTCCTGCTAGGGCTGAGTATTGTTAATGCTTTGCATGAATTTTTTCTTTCCAATTTAATTAAAATTCTAGCTCTGATAGTTAAGAATTACTTTAAATATAACATAAAAATGATGTACTGATTTTTCTGATCTTTGTATTTTCTTTACTTTGTTTTATTGCCACCTGGAGAGGAAAGCCTGCTGTGGCTTACTGAAATGCAGAAATGCTAAATTGCTTAAAGTAGTTACACTAGACTGCAGTTTGCATTACAGTGAAATACTGTGTGTGTGATAGATAGTAATTTTATAAATCAGAGAAAATTACTTACAATTATTTTCCAAAGTTGTAAAGTTTGTCGACTTAGTCTTTTTTGTGTCAGTGAGTTAATTCAAAAACCATGACTTCATTTTCTTTAACAGATTGAAAGTGGAGCAGTGTGGAAGCAAGTTTATCAAGATCTTGGAATCCCTGTATTGAATTCAGCTGCAGGATATAATGTTAAATGTGCATACAAAAAGTAAGTAATAAAACTTTGAAGTTTGTGCTAAAACAGCACTAGAAAGAACTGAAGTGATCCTGTGGTAGTGGTAATATACATAAAGTCCATAACTTTTTGGTTATAATACAGTTTTTTAGGCTTTAAACGTACTGTTCATGTTTAGCTTCTGCTAGGTAGCCTGTTCTTTCTTGAAACAAACTTGCTTATCGCAAGCAATTTTTTTCTTTTAGATATCTCTATGGTTTTGAAGAGTATTGTACATCAGCTAACATTGAATTTCAAATGGCATTGCCAGAGAAAGTGACGAGCAAGCCTTGTAAAGACTGTGAAAAAGAAAAAGAATTGAAGATGCGTGAAGAACCAGAGCAGGATGTAAAAGAAATAAAAGTGGATAAGGAGGAGCACAAGCAGGAGGAAGTAGCAATAGTACAACAAGAAGAAAAAAAGTTAGCTGAAAATGATAATGAAAGTAAAGAAAATGATAAGCCCTCTGTTCTGGTAAAATATTTTAATGTTCATGTTATATTCTTTTTATAAAGTCAGGTGGTGTGTTGATAACCATGAATTCATGTCAAGATTGAAATCTCCATAATGGATTTAAAACAAGACAAAAACATAGCTGTAAACCTAATTCAGAACAACACATTTGAGCCATATTTATCTCTAGGTGCCTGTTTTAGGGGATCATGATGTCAAAATGTCTGACTTGTTAGGAAGCAGCTGCAACATTCCACTTGTTTGGGGGCCTCCCAGGACAAATGGAGACTAGTTAGTGTGCAACTTTATCCTGATCAGGGTAATGCATGCTCACAGCTAACTACAGTGCTGATACTTTTATTTTGCATTTAGCCATGCTTTTAAGCCCTCATAAATCTTGCTTTTACTTCTCCCCTCCAGTGAAACCGGTGAAGCTCTACAAAGACCTGGGCCATATGATGTACACAGTGGTCTGATGTAGTTCAGTGGTCCAGAGAGGCAAATGTTTATACCTTTTCAAAATCCAATGTTGACTCAGTGGTTTTAGCAAAGGAAGTCCAGGGCGGTAAGCTGAAGTGCTGCGCTGTGCAGGCTTAGTTCGCTCTGGAAGCAGTGTAGGCTCCTCAAGTCAGTGTGCAACACAAATGTAATGCTTCTGCGTGTAAGTGGCAGCCAGCCCTGGTCTGTCTGCTGGTACTAACTCTGGGGTGAATACCAGGTGGGCCAGTACTGATATCTCTGCATCCTAAGTGAAAACATACCCTGTGAAATGTTCATCTTAGGGATTGCTTTGCAGTTCAGGTCTAAGAGCTGCATGCCTATATCATTGTGACAAAACTAGCTAGGACACTGGCTGCAACTTCAAAGTCTGTTATGTTTAGCTTGAGATTTTCAGAATAAAAAACAGCAGAGGTGCTGTAACTTTAGAACAAGCCCTAGACTCTAGATTTTTTTGCTCATATAACTTCAGTGTGTTTTGTCTGCCTTTTCTTAAATCCTTTGTATTTTTATTTCACCTTGTAAGTTAACTAAAGGTTTTATTATCCTAGGGAAACAAAAAAAATTTGCCAGATTCTGCGTATACTCAGCCTGATCAAGAAAAGGACTTAAATGTAATCAAAACTGAAGATGAAACCAAACTAGAAGATAAAGAGGAGGAGAAGATTAAAGAAATGGAAAATCCTACCGTGAATGCAGACGCTGAAGAAAAAGAAAAATCAGGGTAAGTTACTCTGTTTATAATCAGCTAAGGCATCTGATGTGTGTTCATTAAATTTTACTCTTGTAATTTGGATTTCAAATCAGACATCCCTGTCGTGAATTAGACTTGTATCTTCCAGAGACCTATGTATTCCTAACTTTGACATGGTTAGTGCTATTGAAGTTCGTGGATCTAATTTAAAAAAANAAAAAAAAAAAAAAAAAAAAAAAAAAGCCAGCTGAAGTTTTTACAGAGTCCAGGCCTAAATATTTATAAGCTGAGTGAGCAAAATAACATATAAAGCATAGGTGACTATTTGATTTAAGACAAAAATATTGCAGCCATTGCCAGTAGTATTTGTCTACTTAATTTTGGTACAAGTATATCACAAACTTGCAGTTTCCAGCTTTTGCTGTTGGACAGTTGTTTGTTATGGGTAACACCAGGAAAGATGGAAGTACCTTGCATCGCTCAGTAACAGCTTTGCCACTGATTGGGCACGATACTGACGGGAGTCTCTTGTGCAGTCCTTCAGAGAGGAGTTTTGGAAGTAGGAGATTGAAGTAATAGGGATGCTCAGGGCCATGTAATCAATGGATGTATGCAGGTGGTCTCTCATTTCCTTTATGGAATGGGCAGGTTTTCCTGTTTCAGTGCAAAAAATAAAAACAAGTGTTTTTCGGCAGCCATGCAGAAAAATAGGAAGTTTACAACAGAATATAGTCCTCACTAATCCCCAGTGTGTTAACAATTTATATTCTTGCAATTAGGACCCTCATACAGTATGATTTCAAGTGGCAAGAACACAAAAATGGCTGTTACAGGTCAGATTGAAGGTCTCTCTTAATACACTATCTTATCTTCAACAAAAAACAATAACAGATGCTTAAGGGAGAAGCTATTACAAGAGGGAAAGCAGATAATGACACCTCCTTATACTTTCACAGCAATCTGTATATCAGGGATTTTTTTTTTTGTACTTAATCTCAGCTGTTGCCTGACCACCAATTCCCTTGTGCATTCTAGCAATCTTTGCTATTTAGTAGATCAGCTGTCTTAATCTTCTGTCTGGGTATCATTAACTCTTAATGCTTTTTCTGGCCCATTAAGAGTTGTGACAGAGTGGTGTAGTTCAGTATATTGATTTCTGATTCATTGGTAATAGTTCTTTTTTATTTTATTAAGGGTTTTGATTTCCATATAACAGATTCGGGAAGGATCCTTCCGTAAAATGTTTTTGTCTTCCTAAATACTTTCAGTGAGATTATGTTGGCAATTTCTGTAACTCAGAAATGTGGAATACAGAAAAATCAAGTTTACCTGAACTCAGTTAGAAGAGCATTTTCTCTGTGGATGTGATTTCATTTGTATCCTATGTGAATTTTTCTTTTTTAAAGGACCCATTGCTGGAATTTGTTACATTTGCCATTTTAAAGGTGAACTAGATGAGTTGTACTGTAACAGGTTTGCTGGATTTTCAGAATTATTAAAGACTGATTTTACAATGCTACTTTCAAAATATATAACTAAATAGATGGAAAACCATGCTGCTATGGTACATATTACACATTTAT
Organism: Phoebastria nigripes; assembly: GCA_035582835.1. Classification (NCBI taxonomy): domain Eukaryota; kingdom Metazoa; phylum Chordata; class Aves; order Procellariiformes; family Diomedeidae; genus Phoebastria; species Phoebastria nigripes. The sequence goes on from JAYKAV010002788.1 coordinate 1,581,489, forward strand.
GTAAATGGTACATAAAATTATAAGCTGCATTTGCTTTTCAGTAATCCTTTATTGTTTTGTTTTGTTTTTTTTTAATCCTGATTCATGTCCATTTGGGTTATTTATGACATTAAAAAATGTTATGAGTTTTCTTAGTTTTTTATTTACGAAAACAACAAAAAACTGTAGAAATTACTATTTCCTCTTAATTTTCCCCAATTCATCTGGTTGTATTGAGTGCTTTTCTCTCTGCTTCTCTTTACTCATCCAGTAAAAACTTTTCTAACTAGTATTTTGCTATTGTGATTCATGAAAGATTGTAATGAGTTGCTTAGAACAGAAAGCGTAGCTCTGAAAATAGATGTAGGTGGTGATGTGGTCATTGCTGGGGATATGTGTCAAGGAATAATTTAAACTTACAAGGATGAAACATTTGTAGCAGTTAATAGTCTGTAAGCATTTATAAGCAGTAGTACTGTAGTAGTGCTGTTAGCGTGATTTTCCTTTCTTCCCTCAGAGATTGATAGGAAGTACAAAATGCACTTCTGTCAGCTTTAAAGAGTTTTTAAAAATGTCACTGTCATCCTAAATGCTAAACAATGTTTTTAGCATTTACCATTTTTGTACCGTAAAGGCAAAAAGGGGTTTTGTGAGCCTGGTATGCTGGTGGGGATGTTGTACTCCCCCTATCCCCAACTTTATGGGTTAGAAGTAGCAAAGGTTATACAGAGGGGGAAAATGCTGTGATTTGAGTTCTTTGTTGAACTGAAATACCAAATGAAAAATGCATTTTTGGAGGTGGAAAACTAATCACACACACAAAAAACACCCAAAGTGTAACCAAAATAGATCACTGTGGACTGAATTTTTGTCTGTATTTAAAATGTATTCCTGAAACCTTTTTTAAGCTATGGACCATCTGTCTTTCACAGTCCTAACCAAATAGCCAAGCAAATGAAATCTAATACAATATAAGGCAAACTTGTAGAGTTTGCTATTTGGATTTATATCTGTAGGACTTTGGGCATCTTCATGTAGCTTATTTGTGTATAGACACAAGGGACCAAGAGGACAGAAAAATTTCTAGGTATCTTTTTGCTGAATTTCTGTTGGGTGGACTGGATCTAATTACCAGCTTCCAGATCTCAGGAAGTACTACTGGAAGCCAGGGTTGTTTATTTTCCAGAGGTTTTGTTTCTCTGTGCAGTCCCACGTATCTCAACCCTTTGAGACTGCTACCACTTGAATCCTATGGTCCCTTCTGCACAGACTTTAACAATATGATGAAGAGGATGAAAGGCTGAATGTGGTTCTCTTCCTTTCTTCCCCATACTGCCTGTTTCTTGCCTGCTTGTGTATCTGTGAACACTGGGAATAGAGATTCAAAGGCAGCTTGCCCCTTATTCTGTACATGCTTTTCTTGTTTTTTCTGCGGCTAGTGGAAGATGCACGTGCTAGATATGCTTTTGTGCAACTTCTAGTCATAAAAACAGTAAAAAAAGGCCAGTAATGTGTTACTTCTCATTGGTCTGTCCCAGAGAGATCTTTACAAAAATGGCTTTGTAAATGCGTCCTTTTCCCTAACGTACAAAAAAGTATTCATTCTTAGTCAATGAATAAACAAGAAAGTTTAAAATCCTCCTTATTTTGAAGTTCCTGCTAACTTCATGTTGTGGAAGCAATGGTCTTCAAACGTAGCATTGCATAGTTGGTGCAATTTTCCTTTGTAGCATCTAATATTAACTGTTGTAACTATTCAAAAACTTGAGTCAAAGCCAACAAATTGAGAACCGAGGGGCTTTTCTACATAATGAACAATGTAGACAGTTGAACATGTTCCCAAGAGTCTGAGGCCAGGAGTAGAGTTTTTAAAAGGTGTGGGGTTTTTAATATAAGCTAATAAAATAAAAAGTATTTAAAAATTTCATAGCAGATACAGTTTGTGAACTGAAGTGTAGGTTAATTGCTAGTTAACCAATATTAGTAAGAAAATTTTTTCCCAGATGATTAATTCAACTCCAAGGTTTTTTTTGTTTGGTTGGGGTTTTTTTAACACATCTCTAAAACACCTGGGACAGGCCACTGTCAAGAACTTTATATTGAACTGAAAGATTAAGTGCTCAGAATCTGGATAATAATTTTTGCTTTCCAACAAAAATTTGCATCAGACTTGTATATTGGTAGTACTTGGATTTTTGAGGTGACCAAGCAAAATTCTTTGAAGTAATCGCAGTTACAGTACAGAAAGATTACAGGAGCCTTTGTTCTTCTGTTTTCCTTATTTTGGCTGAGGTGCTGCCTTAACCCTAATGCCAGGAGGGGCTGCCATCTCTGGATCCTTACTCTGCCCTTTCTCACCAAGCTGTCATTTTCACTACTCACAAATAGTGCTTACTTGGTCTTATGAAACTTCTTGGATTTTTTTTTTTTTTTCCTTCTTGAAAACTGCCTGCTTTTTTTATTTCCTCCAAGCAATGCATGAACAAATGTTCTTAAAGAATACTTTAGAAACCTAAATATTTCTGGTTGTCTCATACTGCCGGTTTAGGTCTTCATGGTATGGTTTTCTGGGAATTGGTACTGTCATATTTTGATGGTATCAAAAGGAGAAAATGCTAAACCTCTTTGGCTAATAATCTTGAAAGGAGTTAAACCATTCATGCACATGCAAGGGAAAAATCTTAATCTTAGAGCTGTTATATACATCATTACATGCAGTAATAGCGTTTCCCCTCCTATAAGCAGTGGGAGGGAGCTAGGAGTAATAAAAGCAGTAGTTGAGAGCTAGGTTAAGATGGGCATTGTTTCACGTGAAGGGTTTTACTAGGTTTATTACCCTTGTAGGGTAGGGTGACTACCTGCTGTGCTTGTGCTGGTGATGGCTTCTATTTGTACAAGAGTTAAATTTTCTGGAAACACTTGATGGGGATTTTCTGAAAGCAGTTTACAATGGGATTATGGAATAGTCAGAAGCTCCATTTCACATATGGGAGATAACAGATTGTTAGAGGCAATGTTTTCTTCAGTTCCTTATCTGTTAAAATGACATACCAAAGCTTTATGGCGGTGAATCTAAAATGGTAGCAGGAAGGTTAACATGTTTTGGAGTGAAGGAGATTTGATACAGAAGGCATATCTTCTAGCTTCTGGATTAGTGTTGAGAACTATATATTGAGATAGCTTTCTCAAGTCTGATTTAGGTTTATATGGAATTGATTAGCTTGGGAGAAGGGAGAGAAATGCGTCGTGTTCGTTGCACAGTTGGTGTGAACATCTGCTCTGAATCTTAGACTGTTGGTGTGTATGCAGAAAAACACGTTTTTAAGAAGTGTACTTAGGTTGTTTCATTTTTAGGAACATATTTCTATGGTCTTGTTTGTGATGCGTGTTCCATTTATGTATTCCGGCTGCCTTTGTATTGGGAAGGAAGTTTCTGTATAGTCATGTTTTCAGAAACAGTCTATTTTTTTTTTTTTCTTCTTAATATAGAAAACGCACTGATACGTACATATACATAAGGATTGCTTTTGATACAGCAATAAGCTGCTAATGTCACAATAATAAAGTGTACAGTGGCAGTGTAAATGTACCAGTCCTGTGTGTGCATCACGTTGAATGGAAAGGAGGTGTCTTTGATGTGGAAAAAGTGGTTCTGTCATCACATTTTACATATCTTACGGTCACTACGGAGGTTATTAACCATGGTAGCAGTCACTGAGACTTACGTGCATGAGTGAGCCTTTAAAACRTTCATCAAATGCTAGATGTTTTCAAGCTGAGTGTGAACCAGTGCCATAAAAATTAAAACTGCTCTACTCCTCAGCCAGACTTCTGAACCATCCATTATCCTTTCGAGGAATGTTTCAAAATACTTAAAAAAACCCCAAAAAACTTGGCTGAATGATTAGAAGCAATGACATGAGGTCATTTCATTCGTCTTCTCTGTAGCAGCAGAGGAAAACACTGGTTACAGAGTACCTGCTTGCATGATTGAAGTGTACTCTACTACTCTCAGACTTGATTTGAATCACATTAGTGCCTTTCCCCTTCCTCAGAATGATCGACTATAACTGTGCATTTATTCAGATTTTCTGTGCATGTAGACAGAAGTCCTTGGAGCTTTTATTTTTAGGTTTTCTTTGCAACTTCAGAGGGAAGACAAATACTGGTGGATTTTGGGGGTTTTGTTATTTTGTTTAATTAACGATGAGATTCTAGTGTCATGGCATAAGTACAGGTCTTAATGGTCTCTCTGCCTTAAAACTTAAGGGCATCTTAATACAGCTGTGATTGAGAAAGTCAGAGAATGAAGGAGACTCGACATCTTCCAGCTCTATTATGTGAAGTAGAGGTTAAATAATGCTCTAGGATGAGAAAAAGAGAAAGAGGAGGGAAACAAAAATAGAAGCTAATTGCTAAACTTGAAGCACCAGTTACACTGGAGTTTATTTCTGCTAGTGGTTCAATTAACTGTAATGACTTAATTGAACCAATAATTGAAATAATCTTGCTTCCTCAAGTTTTAGAATAACCCCTGAAAAAAATAATCTTGCATTTGCCATCTCACCTGCTGTGTGTGCCAGCATGGTGTGTCAGGGGAAATGTATTGGAGTAGGGTTAGGTTCGCTGCAAAACAGGGATCTGAGGAGGCAGATCTAATGCTCCAAATCACACCCTGTCTCATAGGTTTCACCCGGGCTTTGTGACAATGCTGTGGTTAGTGCCAGAGATGGTGGGTTGAAAGACGTTTGCATGATATTGCAGTTCCTTTAGTGGTGTAATAGCATGTGCTATTTCATCTATTAACAACATCTATTTGTTGATATACTTACCCTTACTATGGGCTTGTTGGCATTAAATCTTTATATTGACTGAGAATTACCTGCCATATGTGTATTTTTGAACACTTGCAGTATTTTTAGCCTTCTAAAGATTTCATAATGTCCTTTGGAACTAATGATATGCAATATTTGTATGATCTAAACGTTTTAATGGTTTTACTTTATTAACAAATATTTTTGCATTTGAATTCATTAATTTCCTGCTTCTGAAGGTTTATGCTCCCATCCCATGGGAGATGGGGTGAGGGTATTCTTTAGTCTGCAGTTGTAATTGGAAATGCTTTTGAGTCCTCCTGATAAGCTTTCTGGTGGTACTTTGGTTTCTGAAACACAGTTAAACTTGTATTGCTGTGTCTCTTGTACAGTGTGCATGCACATCTGCTGCTGCCTTGTTTCATCAGCTGCTGCTTGGATTGTTCAAATTGTTGCAGCTTTGTGGCAAATATTGCTTGGTACTGTTTTTAAGTTGACAATTATTGTCTGCTGCCAAGAGGCTTGTTGGTTTCTGTTGGTTTCTTTTTTTTTCTTCCCCCCCCCCCCCAATGGGATTTTGCCTAAACAGCATTAAAGGAAATCTGATGTTCTCATGCATACATACGTGGACAAATGAGGTTATGACTGTGCGTGCTGGACAGCTACAATCACAATTTTCTCTTACAAACCTCTGTTTCATGGCAGTCATGGCTTCTTCATCTGCACTGCCAGGTTTGAGCTTTTTATGGCCTTGTAAAACAGTATCTTTTCTTCCTTGCAACCATTGGAATATGGTTTGGGGTTTTTTTTTTGTTCTAGGAGCTATATGAGTACGCCCTTTTTTCTGCTCCAAAATGAGGAATGTTCTTTGCTTTTGTTTGGTTTCCTAAAACCTCTAGCTTATGATCGCTAACCAAATCACTCCTTAGAACACTTTTTAATTGCACCATCTCTGCTTCCATTTTGCTTTTGCTTCCTGACGTTCCCTCCACCTGTGTATAGCCTGCTCTTCACATCTACTTGACCATCCAAGTTACTCAACTTCACAATGAGGGTTTCACACATCTCTTCCAGAGAAGTCCTGGTATTGTCATGGAGTCTTTGTAGAATATCTGTTGGGACACCAAGAAAGCCATAGGGTGATTAAGGTGAGAGAGACTCCAAAATTGTTCAGCTTCCGAAGAGCCACTGGYACCATAATTGCCAGTATCTGGGAAATCCTAAATCTCCCTCCTAGGCATGCTTTTCTTTGCAGACAGCATTCAAGGATTGTGCCACTAGTTCTTGGGGGGGGGGGGGAATTCTGGCAAAATTTGGTTTGTTACAATTTTGAAAAGTCTTGTTAGTAATGGGAAATCACAAGATCATCTTGTTCTCAAAGCAGTGGTGGCTCTGCTCCTGATGCCAAGTTTTTTTTAGCTTTTGTATGATAATAACTGTTAAGCTGAAATTAGGAGTTTTGATCTAGTGCAGCAGAGAGTATAATTTAAAAGCATTTAAATTAGTGGTTGGTGCTTTCTGTTGTTAGCTGTGGAATTCTGTTCAGGAATTTTTCATCTGARTCTTTGGGGACCTTTATTCGTGATTTATTTGGGAAGTAGATTTTGCCATATGATGTGTAGTGGAGATGAAGTGAGCTTTCAAAGCTCATTCATTTATGTTGCATTTTTAACTCTGACGGTTTTAACTTCACTAGCAAAGTAGCCCACTGAAAGTATATAATAAATTGAAAATCTTGGCCTTCCAGAACAAAACTGTCTGGTCCATGCCATGTATACCTGAATAGATGTATTTTCTGTGATTTGATTTAGTTAATACACCAACAGAGGGAATTTTTAGCATTTGTCTCATGGTGTATGCACATATATATATGTATTTATATATTTGTGTGTGTATGTGTATATATATATATGTGGCAACATTCATTTCTGAATTTCAGTAAATCAGTGTGGTTACACTACAGTTGAATTTAGGTTATTGTTCTGAATTCTTTTTTGCCAGCTAATTAGATAATAATACTGCAGTTTTACTTGTACAAAGAAGCATTTGAATAATTAAAATGCTATTTGATCCTTTCACAGAGAGAAAGTAGCTTGGCTTATCTGAGTATTTTCTACTGAAAATTTCATGGAAAGATTTAGATTATTAATGCAGACTTTTGTGTTTGTGAGGTTAACTTAAATATTGGTGTGAATCAGACTTGGAACAGCACTTCCTTTTCTTACCGAGTCTGTAATACATCCAAACATACCTGTTTCACGTCTCAGGTTTTTAAATTATTAGTGGTCTGTGGTTATTGTGAATTTAGTAAGCAGCCCTAATCGGTTCTGTATTGCACAGAGTGTGGGATTAGAATGATGTGAGGGCCAATAATAGTGTTTTGTAAAGCTATTTAAGATGAAAAGATATTTTTCCCCCATTAGCTTTTGTAATGTAGTCTGTCTCTAAGCTGGTTGGAGATAATTTTCAGAACACTGAGCAGCCCATAGCTGCCATTGACTGAGACTAGCAAGATTTGTGGGTTCTTAGTGCTTCTGAAAATTGGTCCAAATATATAAAAATGGATTCAAATTAGCTTACTTCTGAAAACAGTGAACACCTGCTTGTGTATTTATATAATAATTAAATGCAAGTTTGACTTATATTTAGAAGACTTTTAGCATAATTGGTAAGGAGTGACAAGGTCATAAATTAGCACAGGTTGCTTGATTTGCTAAATAATCTCGCATAAGGGGTTTTTTTTTGCCTAAAATCTGGTTTTGGTTGCAGTCACTTCAAGCTGTTGAGATAGATTATTTATTCTAATAAAGCAAGGATCTTTTGGGGAAGCAAGTTTCAAGAAGCACTTGTAAAACTTGTAGGTTGAAAAATGGAATTTAGGGAACTTTATATTGAGAAGGATGAGTTTGAACTGAAAAAACTATATTTAAACAAAGGGACTGCATGAAGGAATCATATAAAGATGAGTTTGAACAACTTCTGCTCATACAGATTTTGATGGATTATTTTTTTTCTTTTGGTCAAGTCATTTTTTGCACCTTACAGTCACTGGATTTTGTGTGTATTGCTATATCCTATTTTGCTGATATTACTCGGCCATATTTGGAGCCTGCTGTTTCCCAGTCTAATGCATCCACAATATTTATCAATATATGTGGTTTGGAACTGAAAAGCTTATGAAGTATCTCATATTAACTCTACAATTTTTTAAACCTTTCAAGAGATGACACGAATAAGGAAGAAGATGAAGATGAAGAAGAAGCAGAGGAGGAGGAAGAGGAGGAGGAGGAGGAGGAAGAAGACAACAATAACAATGAGGAAGAAGAGTTTGAATGCTATCCACCAGGCATGAAAGTCCAAGTGCGGTATGGAAGAGGGAAAAATCAAAAAATGTATGAAGCTAGTATTAAAGATTCTGACATCGAAGGTGGAGAAGTCCTTTACTTGGTGCACTACTGTGGATGGAACGTGAGGTAACTTGAGTTTTAGCTAGTGCTTACTTCTTGAATTACTTCTAAAATACACTTGTGTATTCTGAAAACTAAATGAATAGAGATCTGGAGTCCTAAACTTTCAGTATTGGTGTTCTGTGAAGGTCATTGTACTGTATGAAACGATTAGATTTTTAACACTATATAAATGCAGTACTTTAGTTACTTAGAAAATCATCTTAAAATGACTTGTTCAAAGAAGGCTTCCTTCATTCCCCATCTTATTTTTAGATCTCTCCATACAACAAGTGACAGCTCACTCTTTCACAAATTCCTCCTCTGGCTCTCTTAAGCCAATTTTATCTCATACAATATTTGAATAGTGCACTTAGCTGAGTCTTTATACACACTCTTCTCAGCGAAGCAGAGAGTACACTAGCAGTATGGTATTTAACAAGAGAAGTACAAGATTTTTAGTGGCAAATTAGTGTGCAGCAAATAATTGCATTTCATTCAGATCCAATTTCCACCCCTCCCCACCCCTCCTTCCCCTGTGGCTGCCTCAAGCTTCCAAACAAGACTCTTCTTAGCCTAGTGGCTTCTTATGCTTTTCTTAATATACGCAGGAGTATATGCTTTTTATTGTCTTTAATATAGCATTAATAGAAATAAGTTGAAGTATTAATATATTTTTGCCATTTCAGACCACTTTTTTTGCCGTTTAAAACTTGAAGCAACTTTGAAAACAGTAGAGAAAACTAAAGCTTCTGAGTGGCTTTTAAGCTAATTACCAAGTCTCCTGCTTTTTTCCTCAGTTTCAATGTATCTGCTTGTTGTCCTCAGCTGTCATCTTTTAAACTTTTATTACTGTGTTTGTAGATCTTTAAAAAAAAAAAAACAAGTCTGAGGCAAATCTGCTGTACTTTTTATTTATTTATTATTCCTCTTCTGAAAAATCTGAGGCTCTTGTGACCATCTTCTATCATCTGGACTTTGATTACCATCCTACCTCTGACCAAGAGGGTGGGACAAATCTTATTTATTCAGTGCTAGCAAGATCTGCTAGCAAAGGTCACAATTACAGAAGCATGATACTTCTCTCCCTCCCTCGAATACACTTCTGCGCATCTAGGCCTGGTGATTTCCAGGACCACCTAAGCCACTGCTGAGGAGGAACATCTTGATATTGCCGGTTTTGATATCGATCTTTTGTAGAATTTTGATCTACATATATATTGAGCTACAGGAATATGATCTTTCACATATCTGTGTTCAGGCAACATTTGTAAGCATAGTGGGCTCTGAAGTCAAGATACTAGGGGAGATGCAGCCTGCTCAAGGTGGGATTTGGAATGTGACTAGCGTTTCGGTCATTATTGGGGAGGACTTGCCTTAGGAGCATAAGTTGCTGAAATTTGCATCCTACTTGTTGAGGATTACTGTGTACCATTCAAAGAGATTTCTTGCTTTTAAACTCTTGTTTTGGAATTCATGTGTAAAAATAGAAGTTATTTTCCTTTTTGAGTAAATATTATGCTATTATACATGCTGTGAGGTGAGATGATCTGAGTTTTATTTGAGCAGTACCACTTTAAATATGAAGAAATGAGAAGTCAAAAATGAGCCTTCACCTTGGAGATCCCAGCACCCTGGTTCTTAAAGGAGAAATCAAGATTCTGTTTTTTGAACTCTGCATTTTAAACAAATGTGCGGATTGATATCAGAGGCATTATTTCTATGACTAGGATATATTTGATATGAAAAGCATTTTTAGTAAACTTGCACTCATTTGAGAGGTGAGGAGAGTTGTTTGGTCTTTCTGGCAGCAGGACTTGCACTTATTCTTACCTGGGGTTTCAAAAAAGCCCTCTGAAAGGGGCCGGGTGAGTAGGATTCTTCACTGAAAAAGATATCGGTGGCTGAGATTTAGCTATGGGACTGTGTGTGGACTCTGCTAAATGTGGCTAATTTATTTAATTCAAATAAAATTACTTAATTTTTTGGATTTGACAGTAAGAATGGGTAAGCCTGAACTTAAGGCAGCATCTAAATGCTTTGATATTTTAGTATTGTGAAGACAAGTCTTGTATGATGTAATATCTGGATTTGGCTTTTAGTCAATCACAGACTGGACAAATAACTGCTTTACTTGGATAGGTAGCAATTCCCTCCTCTCCTTATTCATTGTAGCTACATTCCTTACTTTTAGTGTTTAGCAGGGACAAGTACTGTAATATTAGGCCATGGGATGTACTGAACTAGGATTTTCTAGGATTTTTTTCATTCTGTCATTCTCCTACCTCTTAAAGTCGACTTCCCTGTTTCCCCTTTTGGTCAGTATGCCATTGAATGGCCTGTTCTTTAAACCCATAAGTTTGAGCAGGAATCCTAAATAACTACTACTGTTTCTTATGACAAGGTAACTTCAGTATCGATCTGGGATTCAGAATAATTGTGTGTGTGTGTGTGTGCGCGCGCGCGCACACATGCTTTGGGGTACTTGGAATGAAATTTGGTAAACTTGGTATTCAGCTTTCTTAGTTTTTTTTTTTAAACACTCTGGAATCAGTGACACTAACCACTGCAGAACTTTTTTTTAAAAATAGTAAATAGAAAATACAGAAATGGAATATAGCTTAACAGCATTGTACAGCTGCACTACTTTATGCTAAAGGATCTTGTTGTTAGCTCCTGAGATTCAGGTGATACGGGTTTCTCGTAAAGGTAAAGTATTGTAGTGTTCAGTGGACCTTGACTTGTAGTGAAAGGGATTGGTAAAAATCTCTACGCTGTTAGAGAAAACTGGTTACATTATCACATGTTAACCAGAAAAAGCTTATGAGAGAAACTGTATTTCTTCTAACAGGCCAGTCATCTTCTGAATCGTGTATGTTTTATATGGAACTAAAACTTCCCTGGGGCCTACAGTGCCAGTTTCTTCTGTCATAATTTTAATTTTCAGCTGCAAGTGCAAAGAAAACGTCACTGTATAAGTGTTTGAGGTGAATTTCTTCTGCAGTATGTTCCCAGCAATTAAAGACAGAGGGTGCATATTCAAAAATAGTTTAGGTTGTTTTAACTCTGTGTGTCGTATGGTACAGTATCACAAGACATGTTATTCTTGAATGTTTCAAGTGTTTAAAACGAAGACTTATTATTTTCAACATTTGTTTCTTTCCTTCAGAAATCTGAATATGAAAGCGCCAATTTCTGTCTTGGTTTGTTGAAGCATTAACAATATACAAATTTTGTACTTAACAGTCAACCACTGAAATTAAACAAACATGTATAGCCAAATTTCAGGTTATTGAGAGTAGTGTATGTCATGGGGGAGAGAATTATTAAAAAATAAATAAAAAAAAAATCAGAGTCCTCATCTAATATTCCAGTATTTGGTTATAAGACTAAATCTCCACCTGCCTTTGATCACAGCCAAAGAAAACATTTGATTCTTCCTTGTTAGCAGATACAGGCAGTATACTGGAACTTTTCAGTGAATTTGCTAAGGCTTGCTAGTTCCTTGAGGTCACTTGTCTTCCTGAGAAAGTTGTACCTTTTGCTAGTATAAATCTAGAGGCTGGAAAAGTATGCCGTCTTCCTGTTTCCCCTCTAGTACTTCTGTGGAGGATTGACTATGCAATCTCTGAGAATATGCTGTGGTTTATTTTAGCTTGCAATCAGTACATACGGATGTAATAGAATCAGTACATACTCTTATGCAAAGTGCCAATTACTTTTTTCTGCTATATAGCTATTAATTCCATTCTTCCTTTTTTCCTTCCTTCCTTCCCGTTCAAACCCACCTTTCTGGCAGGCATTCGTTTTAACCAGTAAGGCAGAAAAGCTTCTCTGCTTACTGGCTCATCTTTGTCTTGATTTTGGTAAGGCAAAGGGGATGTTTCTTCTGAAGGCATTCCAGGCTTTCATGTGAAACCTTATTTAAAAAATAAGTAAATAATAATTTCTTACTAAATCCCTCCTCTTGGTTCTCAAACAAGTCTGTGCAAACTCTTTTAGGAACACCTCCCCATCTTAACTCCTTCCTCTCCACACCCAGGTGCTTGTTTTAGGGAGTTGAGGTAAGCAAGTGTGGAAGATGGCACCGCRGTAAAATGACCCAGGCCTTCTGGAAGCACGTACTTCTTGTAATGAGAGCTGAAGAACTTCCTCCATAATGTTTTTGGTGGTCTTTTGTTTTGTGAACAGGCTGTCTAAAGCAAGATTAGTGATGAAGTAAGTTTTCCTGTTTTAATAAGGTGCAGTTCTATAAAGAAAGGCTCTAGTCTGAGTYGCACACACCATACAGATGCAGCTTGGCATCTGGCGCACTGTACAGCTTCCAGGGTGCTTCTCTGTCATGCAGTAGAGGAGAATGTAATTTAGGGTCAGGTTGTCAGCTGTGGCTTGGGGTGTATCCCTTTTGCGGGATCTGTTTCAGCCTAGGGTTCAATTGTCACAGGTTTAGACAAACCATATGCATCTGATGTGTGAGTAGTGAAAGGAGCTGTGCTGTGCAAAGGTGTGAAGTGTGGACATCTGATTCCCTGGAGAAGATTCAAGATTTCAGTGATGCTGGGCCTCCTTGCAGGGTCTGACTGCTGTTCCAGGTGCAGTCAGGAATAGAGCAGGATGTGCTCCAGCCAGGAACTGTGGCTGTCACACATAGGTTTTCAATTTGTGCTCCTTGAGATGAGGAGTTGTAACCACTGCTTCTAATATGTAACATTTAAGACCCTGTGATATCTACAGATATTATCTTAAGATTCTGCACTTCCTCTCTCCTTCGCTTCAGTACGCTCCCTACTCTATCAGCTGTCGCCGCAACAGGCACTACAATTACCTTGAATCACAGACAGTACGTGCAGTGACTTTGCATAGGGGGAAGATTGTTTTCTTATTGCAAATGCATAGAATGAGTGAATACAAATTCTGTATTATAGCAACATTGTTGAGGCAGAAGGGACACTGTCAGAGTAATTGCTTTTCACCGTGTATTTGTCCAGTCCTAGTGCGGTTTTCCTGCATGCATTTAGACCTAATGAAATACCCTTACATTTATGTGGGTTGCAAAGTCCATTTGGCAGTCTACTTAGCGGTATTCCTTCTGGAAAGCACAGAAAGATTGAAGAAAGATTACTTCAAATAGGGTTTCCCACAGTCTCACAGAATATGGTATTTTTCCATACTGGACAGTACTCTGCAGAGTTGTATTTCGGTTTTGGAGAGAAATCTGAGCCTGTTAACCTACATGTCACCTGGTAATAGTACAATTACAGCTGTATCTGCACCAGTATAGGTAATCTTGGTATGTTGTAGTCTGCATGGTCTGCTGCTAGATTTTGTGATTTTTATTGTTACATGGAGGGGGGGGGGAAAAACCCCAGGAAATTGTTTTGGAAACCTGTTTTTCAAAGACTACTGCTACTTCATTTTTCACTGTATTATTATGTGAAATTTAAGTTAAAATACAGTATTTAGCTTCTGGAATCCCTTGCATGAATCTTAACTTAGAGTATACAGGAAGGCAAATTGGAAACTTGCATATTTTTCTCTAATCCTTTTTAATTTGTATGTCAATATTGTAGATATAATTGGCAGTAGTTGCAAAGAAGCTGAATTGGGACTGTATCAGCAGTTGTTGTATATATCAACTGTGGTCAAGTAAGCCCAGCTGGAAAGCCAGCATGGTCATGAGTTGGGTTGTGCTCGGCTCCATCTTGTATTAGTTCTCTGGGTGTGTAGTGAGGTTTTTTGGGGGTTTGTTGGGTTTTTGGTTTTGTTTTGTTTTTTGTTTTGGTTTGGTTTTTTGGTTTGTTTTTTTTTTTTTTTTTTTTTTTTTTTAAAGTTGGTTTCTTCCCCTCTGTTTCCATCTTTATTAGGGTAGGGTCAGAATTTGTGTGGCTGTACATTGGGGCAAAAGTTAATGCATACTAATTTTTAACTGACCTGTTTCTTATTTAGATGGTTCTTGAATTCACAGTTAAAATAGGACAGCAGATTATGCTTATTGAGAGAAAAAAAAAAAATTGTTTCAATTAATTCTTGCAGTTTTTCAGAAATACACAATGAAACTGGCAAGTACAGTACCATAGTTACAATATGTTCTTACTAAGAATGTACTTCTCTGGTCTTGGATTTGTATTTAACAGGTCCAGCCTTAGATAATAAGACACCTGTTGTTAATATGTTGGTACTATTTAGTATGTTTTTGTCTAGTATCTTTCTGATATAAAATGGAAATCTTTAACTAAAAACGAACTGAAAAGTGTTAGTGTTAAGTTAGTGACTCAAAAGTTAGTGACTCCTAAGTGTTAGTCACTCCAAATATCACTTTGCAGACACTCAGGCTCGAAAGAGTTTATTTTTGTTAACTGGTCACATTTTATGTAGTTGTAAGAATTTATTTTATTGTTAAGGTTCTACAGTATATATACAAAGTATAACTCTTGGAGATCCATACAGAATTATCCTTTTGGTAGTTTGTTTTACCTGTATACATGGATTTCCTGCTGTTCAGTGCAGACTGGAAAAATAACAGCTTTCACTCTTACCCATCAGTGTGAGAAAACTTTGTCCTATATGTCCCAGCATATAAAGAATTGAACCTTAGCTGAAACTCCACATACTGAAAAGTACACAAATGACTTCTTTATTCAAATTCCAATTCAGTTTTTATATGGCTAATAATTTTCTTTTTCCTCCATTAATTTCTCTTATTATGTCGTGATTATCTGCTTAAAACCATAAATGTGTACAATTTTTTTTGTTTTTAGGTATGATGAATGGATAAAGGCAGACAAGATAGTGAGACCAGCTGATAAAAATGTACCAAAAATTAAGCATCGAAAGAAAATAAAGGTAGTTTCTCTCCCTTTTTCTCCCTTGTTCCCCCCGACTTTGGTTTAATATATTCTTAAGTATTCCCCCCCTCTTTCTAACCTTTTCATTGGCCTACAAATGCTTGACTTGTAAAAGCGACTTCCTAGCCTTGTAAAAACTAGAACTTTTTTCGTCAAGGTTTTGTTTTTTTCACTTTGGCGTGGGCAGGGAAAGCTTCTCTTTCCTTCTTTCCTATATTTTTTTGTGAAATTTATGTATGCACTTACAGAAAACAAATGAGAAGGATCCATTTTATCATCAGTGGTGGGAGCCAACTCTGGGGCATGAAATTTGGGAGCTCCCTCTGCTGATTCTGGAGAGCAAACCTCTGACCAGTCCATGTCTATGTGACTCTATCATTTTATTTCATAGCATTTCTTTCAAAGTTCATTCTTTTAAAACTGATATTTAGGCTTAGGTGATGATATATTCCTTGGGCAGTGGGATGCAAGGAAGCTTCTCCTTCTGCCACAGATGCCAACACTCCTCCTGCCCGGCCCAGCACCATGGTGCCTCTGGAACCTGAGTTTTCTTCCAGAGCTCCCTGCCCGTTGTGACAGAGCAGGGTGTCGTAGCCCTGCTCTGCCRCTGCTGAGCCTGGCACCCTGCAGTGCCACTGCTCCTAGAGCGCTGGCTGTGTTTGCTTTTCCATTTGTTTCAGTGTTGGCAAAGTTCCTGTCTTCGGTATAAATGTCTTGGCATGGGCCGCAGAAAGGTATTTGTAATCTTTTAAACAAAGAGGAAAGCTTTCCTTTACAGGTTGAATGTTTAAGATAACTGTAAGCATTGCTTAATTGTTATCTATGTTAAGATGTATTCAAATGAGAAGAGTTTTTAATCTTTTCTTTCACATAGAATAAAACTGACAAAGAGAAGGAAGAGAAGTATTCTCCTAAAAACTGTAAATTGCGACGTTTGTCAAAACCACCCTTTCACACCAGCACATCACCAGAGACTGGGTCCAAACTTGACAGCACTGAAGCCAAAAATACTGAACAAGCTCCAGTTAAATCAATAGAAATTACTTCTATCATTAATGGGCTACAAGGTATTGTAAATTTTTTTCTAATTCTGTAAATGGCCTTTAAACAGTAGTAAATAACAATGTAGAACAACTGATGCAACTGTACACTTGAGTCTGTCTGGCTAATTATAACATCAACTTCAGAAATAACCCTTGAACAAAAGCAGTATTCGCAGTTTCTGAAAACAGGTATTGTGGATTCAGTGTATGTTAACAGTCTTAAGAATTACATCCTTTGTTTTGCCATCCTTTTTCTGTTTGATACACAGCAAAGCATTTTTGCTTTCTATATTATTTCTAAATTTTTAACTTTTTATTTATGTAACTTTTAGGACCCATGTTTTGGTTTTTTTGCCTTGGAAAACAGGATTAATAAAGCTAGGTTTCCTATCAGCACGTCTGTTGTTCCTAACATTGTTTTCCTCTTCCCACACATTTACAGCAGCATTGTAATAACTAGTTGCTTATTTTCATCTTTAGTTTAGTGCATGCCTCCAGAAAAAGAATTCGTATATGGTATAGGTAGTTTGGGTAACCACCGATTTTTGTGAAAGTTGTATGAATTTAATAATCTTTCAGACTTATTCGAACTTGGATGACATTGGCCACTGGGTTCCAAATTTGTAGGTAGAATAACAGTCCACATAATCTATTAAGCTTCGTTTCCTTAGGAAATGAGAAACAAAGAAGCAATTAGTGGTGATGATAATGACACTATTATTAGTGCTATAATTAATCTGTAATTAACTTCTGATTACAGAAAGCACAATTTGACTTACACCCTCTAATATTTTGGAAAGCTAAATGTTTTCCATATTACGTAACTAATTTCCAGAAATGCTTTTAATTGTATGCAATTCTTTTATCATGTAAGTCTACATAGATTCATGCTGGGGATTAACTTTTTTTCTGTTACTTGCGGGTTTTTSTTTTTAAGTATGAAAGGCTCTAATGTTTTACTAGTTCTTTTTCCTACAATTTTAGAGCTGCTTGCTCAAAACTTCTTACAGTTTTTTTTTTTCCCTAAACTGGAATGATTAATGCAATTGTATTCAACTTTCCTTTGAAGGGCACAGCAAAGTAAATAGGTTGAGAGGACAACTTGATGGACCTGATTTTTGGTTGTTTTTTTTAAATGTGTTCTTGGCTTTTATTTCAAATGGCAAATTTTGATACCTCTCATATTATAATAGTAGTGTGGTTTTGATCCTCTAAGGTATGWGAAAGGAAAGTGTTAGAAGTCCATTTTAAGTGACAGAGTTCTTGGAACTTTAGGCCAAAATGTCTACCATAAATGTTTAATGAGAAAAAAGCAAACGCCACTGAAAGGGTTGTGTAAAACTTGCTTTTCAGATTGAGTCTTAGAGTAGAATTTAAGATCCTGCCTATCTTAAAACAAATAAACCAAGAAAAACACCTGAGGTGACGTTTCTCAAGGTATTTTGTCCTGTACACCTCTTCTCTCTGTTAGTATGCTCTTTTCTAAGTTCATCGTATTTCAGTAAACCTTTTTCAAAAAAGTTAATTCAACTTTGATCATTTCAGTGAATTTTGTTGACAGTATGGCGTTTCTTCTCTGTCATTAGTTACATTATCATCTTTAAAGAGATGGTGAGTTTTAGTGAGGAATTGAGAATGAGAGACAGGAAGTAGGATGAAAAGAGTTAAACTAGCTATGCCAACAAAAATGGATGAGTTACAAATCAAGGAGTTACCCATATATTTGAGCCAATTCTCATTGTTTCTCCTTGAATCCATATCTTTTCCCATTGAATGGGCTTATTGTTGATTCCTTCTCCATTATATCTTTGTTCTTCTTTTCTCAGTTTCTTTATTCCTGACCCTGAATTTTCTTACTGTTGTCCTGCACTCTTATTGTTCATATATTTCTCCAAGTGCCTTTCATTATTGCTTTCACTTCCGTTTTCCAGGCTGGTCATCAGGTTGGTTTGTTAGAGATTATCCAGTGTCTTTGTTGTTGTTCTGTCCTTTTAGACTGTGGATTCTCCAGGGAAAATACTGTCTCTGTTCTGGGCTTTGGAAAAAGGGCAGATAATGGTAGTATTTGTAACCCATAAGAAATATTCAGAGTTTTTATGTTAAGCACATCTTTCAATTTCTGTTTTGGTTATTTATGCAGAAGTTTGTATTTTATGGATTGATGCACTCTATGCTTTCTCCACCTCTTCAGAAATTCCTGGAGATGTACGGTACAACACAGAATTTTCCTAGTTCCTAATCTAGCCATTATACCTTCTAATAGAACAGGAAATAAATTTTTGAAGTCTTCAGGAGGTACCATTTAAAATATATACTACTAGAGATCCCTGTAGCATGTGTTCATATCTGTACAGTTTTCTTTAGTTGTTTTGGTTTTTTTTTAAGAATTCTTTGTAACCAGAATCAAGACAAACTTTTCTTGTTTTGTGTTTGTTTTTTGTTTTGTTTTGTTTTTTTTATTTATTTTTAATTAGCTTCTGAAAGTTCTGATGATAGTGAGCAGGAAGATGACCAAAGTGCCCCGAATGTACATGCTGATGGCAAAGAGGAATCTCAACATGAAGCCATAAGCCAAGATAAAAATGAACTCTGTCTAAAAGAAGAAGAGAGTGGTTCATCCCTCCCAGAAGAAACTAAAGCTCTGACAGATGTAGTAGTGCCCAAGTCGGGATCCAAGTCTCCTGAAAGATTGCGAAAAGAGATGGAAGAGTTATCTGAAGATACTGACTCGGATGGAGAAGACGAAGCCACAAAGAAGAGAAAGGATGTAAAAAAGGAGGTAGTGGATAAAACAGCAAAACCACAGGTAAAACGTGGTAAACGAAGATACTGTGTTGCAGAGGAATCTTTAAAGACTGTGTCACCTAACAGAAAGGATGAGAAATCCAAAAACAAAGACTCCCTTAGTGTAGAAAACAGCAGTAACAGCTCCTCGGATGAAGATGAGGAAGACAAATCTAAACTGAAAATCACTCCGACTAAAAAGTACAACGGACTAGAGGAGAAAAGGAAGTCTTTACGGACAAGTACTTTCTACTCAGGATTTTCTGAAGTGGGAGAGAAAAGAATAAAACTTCTAAATAACTCTGATGAAAGACTTCAGAACACCAGAGCGAAGGATCGAAAAGATGTCTGGTCAAGTATTCAGGGACAATGGCCGAAGAAAACGCTGAAGGAACTGTTCTCAGACTCTGACACTGAAGCTGCTGCCTCCCCTCCACACGCTGCTCCTGAGGATGCTGCAGCAGAGGACCAGCTTCAGACTCTTGCAGAAGAAGACATTTCTTTGCCTAGCTCTGAACTTGAAAAATCTTTGCCAGCTAGTGTGGATGTTAAACCTGTTGAGGAGAAACCGACTGAAGTGGGTGAAAAGAAAGTTGAATTTCCAAGCAGTGGCAGTAATTCAGTGCTAAATACTCCTCCTACAACTCCTGAATCGCCTTCATCTGTAACTGTAACGGAGTCCAGTAGACACCAGTCCAGTGTCACTGTCTCTGAGACGCTGCCACCAAATCAAGAAGAGATACGAAGCATTAAAAGTGAAACAGATAGCACAATAGAGGTGGACAGTGTTGCAGGGGAGCTGCAAGACCTCCAGTCTGAGGGAAATATTTCTCCAACAGGTTTTGATGCCAGCGTCAGCTCCAGTAGTAGTAATCAACCAGAGCCAGAGCATACTGAAAAAGGTAAAGGAAAGGGTAAACAGAGCTGTCTTCAACCTAACCAACTCTCATTTTAGCATTGCTGATGTATTTTCATTCTGTTATGGTTACACTGCTGGAAGGTTAGTTGTTGGAGGAAGTAGTAGCCTGCTGTCTACTTCAAATGTGTGGAAATGGCATAATCATCTAGTGAATAAAATATAATCTGCCAGGAAGTTTCTTGGCCTTTCATTAGGAATTGTGATGGTTTCAATGAGGAGTAAAGTATGTAAGAATAAAGTTTATACCAGACCTGGCAAGAAAAGCCCAGGGCAAACTGTAATACATTGTATAAGGAATATTTATTGTAGCAAGATGGATACATTTGAATACCTTGCTTACAACTAGAAGATACTGTTTCTTACATAAAATTTTGATTCTCTGTAAGCTGTTTATTTGGGGGGAGAAAGTGCCAATTATTGCATGCTTAGGCAACCATTTCAAACTTGCATCTTATTAAATTAATGTTTTAAAAAAATACAACTCAAGCTGATAACAGACATTGACCTTATTAGCTGTGTTTCACTTTCAGATGTGATTTTGCAGATTGAAGTTCCTATCCTGAGACCACTAGAGAATAGGGGATAATAAACACTGCCAACGCTTGTGCACGTGATGTCAGTGTACTGCTGTGGGCTTTTTAACTGTTTGCAAGGCTGGATCCAAAAGGTTTTTTGTGAAAGTCACTGGCTCTTTTACAGTTCCGTCAAAAGTACAGCTACTTTCACGGTGTTAAAATACCTAAAAAAATTATTAATACGAAGGAAAAAAAATTACATGTCTGAGTATAATCCTGAGATGACAGAATTAGTTTCTTCATCTCAACAGATTTCAGTTAATAATTAACTGAATTTTCTCAAAATGCCCTTAAGGTGTGTTACTGTCATCATTCTGTTTGAATTGTTCTTTTGAAAGAATGCAACAAAATGTGTATCCTTAAACAAGGAGAGAGTTTGGAAGAGGTGACTATGTAGACCTCAATAAATACGCCTGTATTGCTTTGTTAATTATAGATGTGTAGGTTTAGAACTTAATTTGTTTGCTTTTTTTATATAAAAGGAAATTATTGCCACATGAAAAAAGTTTTACGCTATTGCACAATATTACTTTTACATGTATTAGACTTTAACTTCCCCTCTGATTTTGTCACCATGCTGCCTGTTTTAGAAAATTGGGTTTCTTAATTTAAATGGTTTTGTTACAGGAGTAATTTTTAATCTGTAAGTCAGGTGGTTGTGGAACAACGTTTGAACAACTCCTAAAATTTGCTCTTTTAACAGGTGTACTAGAATTCTTTTATCTTTTCTACTTTTTCCCCTTGTCACAAATACCAGTAGACTTTTTCCTTTGGTTTTTTTTTGCTTGCCTTCTCTTTTTGTTGCCTTGTTTTTTAACATTATCTAAGGTTTTTTTTTTTTAATACTTTCAGTTAATGTAATTACTGATCACAAGTGATAGTTTCAGTTTTTTCTCACAGCTTCCAAGTGCTACAGGCTTTTTTGAACATTTTTCAGTTCCAGTATTTCTTGATAAGTTTTTCAAATAAATGTATTCTTATTTAATTTACAGTATTAAAAAAATAAAAATCCGTGGTTCAAGAGAAATTCTGATGATGCATACGGGAAGGTTACTTGCAGTCATCTTACATGTGCATTCTAACCAACAAACTTTGTCTGCCTTCCATCCTCCTTCACCTCCTCTTGTCAATATAAGTAGAAAGCTGAGCCGTATTAAGGATAGGCAGGAACAGTTGCATTGTTGTCTACAAACTATAAGCTCTGAAGTGGTTTTTTTGAGACGTTGAGAAAAACACACAGAAGTACAAGTATTTATTTAATTTCTCTCTCTCTCTCTCTCTCTCTCTCTCCCGCCCCCCCCCCATTATAGTCTGTACAGGCCAAAAAAGACTTAAAGATGCTCAGGGAGGAGGCAGCTCCTCAAAAAAGCAGAAAAGAAGCCACAAAACATCTGTGAACAACAAAAAGAAGAGTAAAACTAGTAAGTACAGCAGCTCAGTGTAAAATGAAATGTGTGAAAGTACAGTGTCATTTGTTTGAACGATTGTAGGAGATGAAGTCTGGAAATAAAAAATGTTGTATTAGGACAAAATGTTCTCATCAGGGAACTCTTAATACTCTTTAAATGAAGAAACTACTCTTGCTGAATGCCAAAGTGTTTTTAAATGTCTTGTGTTATTTCTGGGCCTGTTTCTAAGAGGTCCTTACTATTGTGTAATTCAGGAAGACTGAGAAGAGTGAGTATTTCACGCTTGGTAGAATTGGGACCAGAATCTCTGTGGCATGATAGCTGCATGTTTTAGAGGGGACCTGGGTGAAATTATACTTTGTATTTTCTGCAAGATGAGTTTTTAGAGGTTAGTATCTCTTACAGTAGCAAATACGAGAATAATTCCAGAAAAATATAGGCTCCATTTTCTTCCTATATCATTTGTTACATCTTCAGTAAATAATGCAGCTTTTGCAGCTTTTTTGTAGTTGTAGAAGCTAATTGGAATAGAAACCACAGTACTGGGGAAGAGAAGCTTAATAAAAGCAGAGGTGTATTAGAGAGACATGCACACGTGTTCAGGAGACAGCAAGATCAATTACTGCCTCATCTCACTGTTAATAGAAAATACCAGGGAGCAGTCAGCTGGAGAGTGAAGCCGAGAGGATAGCTGTAAAAAACTCAGTTAAAGCAAGGATAGAAAGCATATGCTATGCCTTTTTTCCTCTCTCTCCCTCCTCCCCCCTCCCTTCTTTCTTTTAACAGCTTTTACTAGAAGTCTGTACTTTCTGGTCTGGTATTTGCTTTCATCGCACTCGTCCTTCATGTTCATTGATCTCTTCTTCGCATTCTCTCATCCTTTTTTCATTCCATTTCACTAATCTCCTCCTTCCATAATCCTTATTCCTTCCCTCACACCAGGAATTAAAGTAACAAAACAAACTGAATTTGCAGAACTAATACACCATTTTTAGCCTTGCCATTGTTCCCTTTGATTTGGTGAATTTATCCCTTTTTCTCAACCTATGTCTTCGTCAGGATGCAAGCACTTCAAAGCTAGAATTCTTGTACAGTGTAGATTCCTTGGTGTGGATGCACTCTTTTTGTTAGACTTCAGGCACTGCTGTATGTAATAAGGGCAATAAATAGAGAAAATGTGGAGTCAGTTGTGAGCAAAAAATGCTTTTTGCACAATTCAGGTATACCAGTTAAAGCTGCTTTTGTAGCAGCTTCAACTCTTGCCTTTGCATCAAGCCAGCAGACAACGGCAGCTCTGCAGCCAGCCGAGTTCTTTCATACCACATGTATTTTGGTGTTCGGTTTCTCCAGTGTAGATCACCAGATCATAAAGACCAGAACCAAAAGAGACTTTCAGGGTTCATTTTGTCAACACCTAGGGCAGGTACAACTGAGGCATAAGTTTCTCTTGATAAATATTAATTGAACACGTTTTTAAAAACAACTCTAATGATGGAGATTCTGCAGCTTCCCTAGGCATTTTATTCCAGTGCTTCACTAGACTTCTGTTGAATTAAAATCTCTTGCCCCTGCTTCCACCCCAGTTTTTTATTTTTGTAATGCTAAACAAGCTTTGTCCTTTCAATCATTACTCAGAAATCATGTCTTTTAGACAGATTATTTTGTTACTCTCCTTTGGGTGGTTTGATTAGAAAACTGCGTTCAGTTCAGCCTGTTGCTTTATAGTTAAAGTTATTTTAGCATGAGGTGAAGTTCTTCTGTTTTGGGTCAGCTGAAGATGTTTTTCTGCAATTAAAGAATTTGATCATCATGTCTGAGGATTTTTGTAGATGATGTCATGCAAATTCAGATTATTGCTAGTCATTTTAGCACAGAAAATCTAAAGTAAAGGTGACATAAGGCTAAGAAAAAGGCCAGTTGTTTACTGTCATTTCTGCTACACATGTCCTAGGGGTACAGTGAAAAGCTTGTCTGTAACTAGCACCTCTAAAACAGGATAGAGGTTTGTATATATCGAAAGTTGTATTAGGAATTAATATTAAAAAAAGATAAACAGGAGATAGGACGTAACAATCAGTCTTGCTAACTGTTTTAGAAAAAGTATAGCCCCATAAGCAGAAATACATGGATAATTTTTGCACCTATATCGACATTTTGCACAGACACATGGACTGCCTCTTTGCCTTATTTTCTAATGTAGGCAATTTATTTATGGGTATGGTTCTAAAGCAACAAGTGTGCCACTGTCTTGAACCATTCAAGAGTAGAGTGCACCTTCCCTATACGGACCTTGAGCAGTTGGATTGAACTCAAGAATCTCCTTACAAGAAGTGTGTCCCTACCCCACCTCCTTACGTTCTTGCACACACACTTTCAGCAATATCAGTATTCAGGATGGATTGTGGAGCCACAGTCTGGTACTTTTATCCACCCTCTAGCTCTCTTTGGTTCCCATAGGTCTGCATAATAGCTATGAATCTACCTGCAAAGCAACTAACTGGACGGTGTTTCCAGTGCAAGGTTTCCCTTTCACAGCATGCCAGAATTACAGGGGCCCTTTATATACCTGTTTTGTGGTCCTGTCTTTAGGCACAGAGCTGTGTGCCAAGCTTCTATACCAGGATGGATTACATCATTTTAAAGTAAAAGGATTTTGGTCAAATAAACTCCTGTTATATGAAAATCAGCACAGGGATAGCTTCTGATCAGCTTTGGTTTGGGCAGGAAGGTTGCTTTGTTTTGTAACAATGTATCTTCTTGTTTCTTCAGCAAACAGCAGTGACAGTGAAGAACTATCTGCTGGTGAAAGTGTGTCCAAGTCTCAGTCAGCAAAATCGGTTTCTACTGGCATGAAATCACACCAAACCAAATCACCCGCAAGAACACAATCTCCAGGAAAATGTGGAAAAAATGGAGAGAAGGAGTCTGATCTCAAAGAACAGAATATTCGTTTGCCCAAAGTTTACAAATGGAGTTTTCAAATGTGTAAGTTTTTTCTTCAAAACACACCTGGTGTGGTCCTGCAGTATAGTATAAGAAGGCTTTTTGAATTTTGTGTATTTTGGTTTTTTCCCCTAAAATTATTCCATCCTCGGTTTGCTTAATTTTGTGATAAATCCTGCTTTTTAAAAAAATAAATAAATAATTTTTTTTTTTTTTTTTTTTTTTGCAATTGCAGTGCAGGAAACTGCCTATATCGCACTCTTCCAATACTGTTTTTAGATATGGCTCCTGCGCTGACTTGCTGTTCTTGCCATCCTGTGCAGACCTGTCATTCTGGCATGAATGTTATCCACTATATGTGCTTCTTGTGTTGATATTTTCTTGCTGTTTTTCTGCTCATTCTCTAGTTATTGTTCAGACACTTACATGATTGATTTGTAACTTTTTCCCCTTCCATTTTGGCTTAGTGAACCAGGACATGTTTACTATTTCTAGTAATAAGAACTTTCAGTGTGTTTGTGTTGGTCAGCTACGGGTACAGGTATAGCTAGGGGTGAGCAGTGTTGAAAGGACCATGCATTTGCCTATCTGAAAAACAGTTTAGTAGCTTATTAATGCCTCTATTAATGCAACTTCTTAATTGCCTCTGTGTGTGTGTATGCTACTTGCAGAAGGGAGAAAAGAGAAGTAAGATAAAATATTAGGTGATTGAAGCCTTCTTCCTCAATATAACAATAAGCAAACAATTGAAAACAATTACTTAAAAACAAAAACTTGCTATTTTTAGCCCTCTCCATTACAGCGTCCGGATATTTAATTGCCTAGTCAGCAATAAATTGTTGTCCTTAGTACTGACCATGGATGTACAGCATTGCATGAGTTGCTTTCTCTTTGCTTTTAAAGGTCAAATTGAAACTGTGTGGTGTGACTGATTTAAATTACTACTTAAAGTAATCCGTAGTATCTCATTCAATATTCACAGATGACCTTAGTGTATGTCAAGTTTCTGAAGTTCTCAGAGCATTTTGCTCCACGCTTTTCTGCGCTCTGTCTAGGCTGTGTGAAGGCTGCTGTTCCTCATGTAAAGTGGGAACAGGAAAGAGCTGGCACAGCACACTGTGCAGACACATCTACTGATTTTTTTTTTTTTTTTTTGCCAGCAGCATTCTTTTATGCCCAGAGGATTCTCCACTTAGCCAGCTGTTTCTGCGGTGAGAGAATCTGACCCTGCATTTTTTTCTTTTCAGCCCTGAATCTCAGTGTTACTCTACTTTAAAAGTATTTTTCTCCTAGTACTTCTTCACAGTCAAGTTACGTTCTGCTGCTCTTCAGGACTGTGTAAAGTAATAGGTCTTTATCGTCACTTACCAGCCTGCTGAGATTCATTGGGCAGATTTCCTTTGCAACACATTTAAAGAGCTTTGGCTCCTTCCTTTCTTTCTACCTCGGCTACATTGCACGTGCTAAATTTGCTTGGCAGAAGTTGGACTTCGGAGTGCTGTTTAACACCTTTCCTGCTGTTGCAGAGGTCTAAGACACTTGCAGTGTCTCTGAGCTTTCCTTGTCTTCCAACAGCCTAATATAGTTGTGGCTTTTGGTCCTTTGGTGCTACCTTCATTATAGGTTGATGAAGTTCATTCTGCGCCCCACAGTAGTTTAAATGATTCTTAAATGTCTTCGAATGGAGTGTCTCCAGTGTGGCTTACCTGTGGCTGAATGGGACTGAACCGAGATAGTTCCTCCTGCCTGTGCCCGTCACAGCTGTGCGCCATGCTGTGGAGAGCTCCCAGATGGAAGCAGCCGGAGGGGCAGTGTCCTGCTGGCCGTATCCGTCGACATCCCCGTGTGGGATGCCAGCGAGGAGGTCCTGTATAGTTATACCTTATGGCCCATATGCCATGGACTCGATGAGAACCACCCTATAGCTATTCAGATTCATGGTGTAACCTGCTTGTTTTGTAACAACCAAGACGAGTCAGGCAGGACTGATCTTCCTGGTGTATTAGGCCAAACTGAGCTCTAGCAAGGACTCAAAACAACAGGCTCAAAGCTAGTTTTGGCTCCTAGGTTTTCACCAGTTGTCTTAATTTTTTTTTTTTTTTCTTTTCCTTCCTATGGGGAGGGGAATGCATGCATTTTCTTCCTCTCCCACTTCCTTAAAAAAGTGTATCTATGGTGGTATCTTTTAAAAAAATGAACAAAGTTTGTGGTAATAAACAGCACCTGCTGTTGCTGTGTTTCTTGGCTTTGCTGTGTGCTACCTCAAAGCACATCACTAAGATTTGAGTACTTGCCACTTCGCTGAAATTCAGAAGTTTTTGGAAGTGCTGCAACACAATAATTAACAGAGATTGTTTAACTTGCAGCTGACTTGGAAAATTTGACTAGCGCCGAGCGCATAACAGTTCTCCAAGAAAAATTGCAGGAAATCAGGAAACATTACCTGTCCTTGAAATCTGAGGTGGCTTCCATTGACCGAAGAAGAAAGCGCTTAAAGAAAAAAGAGCGGGAAAGTAAGTGCTGGGAACTAAATTCTACTTCTAGAGGGCTAAATTGCATGTCATGTTATTAAGGTGTTAACAAGAATTGGAGATGTGTGCCATTAGGAGTGTGTTTTTGTTTGTTGTTTGGTGTTTTTTTTGTTTTTTGTTTTTTGTTTTTTGTTTTTTTTTAAAAAAAACACTGTATACAGTTATTTTGTGACCTTTAGAAGGTACGGTTCAGATATCCAGTGGCTATGTAAGGGGAAAAACATGAAAAAGGCGTGCAATCTATATAATTCTACTTTATACAGAAGAAAATATACAGAAGCATAAACTTTTCTAATCAGTGAACAAAGTACCTAAGGTTATTAATAACTTAGAACTTTTCTTCAAGTTACACAATAATTTACTATATTATTGCTTGTGTGTCTAGTTAGTGCTTTCCCCTTAGGATAAGTGATGTATTTTATGAGTTTAAGGGAGACCATCAATTAAATCTCTCATTTCCCTGAAGCTGCTTTACCTATCGCTGTAGGGAATGTTCTAGTGTGCCTGCTTCTAGCAACATTAAAAGGATTTTTTTTCTTCATGTCTTGTTTATGTGCACATTTAAGAGTTCACCGAGTATAAGAAGAAAGACTGAAATGCTGCGTGTAGTAAGAGTTTATGGGTGCAACCATCACGTGGGAACTGCAGTTGCTTCTTGGTTGCTGGAGCAGGGTGTATGTGCAGATTCAGTGCTGGGACAAGGCCCTACCTGTGCTGATTCTCACAGGAAAGAAAGGGAACAGTTGACTGTGCTTGTGGGTCAGGAATGAGCTCTGGCGTCCTCTGGCTGGGCCCTTGATCTGGGCGGTCAATGAACCAGGGCTGCAGGGGGCAATGCCATGCTGTCTTGCACATGGCCGAAGCTGTCTCTCAAGAGTATTTCCCACAAAAACTAGGGAATGGAGGCTTTTGGGTTTTTTTGTAATTACTAGGCATTAATTGCTGGAGTCAGTATATACCAATGCTTGTTGTTGAATGGGAAAACATTTTCATTGCTTAATTTGTAAATTTTTATAACCTGTGTTTTCCTCTTCCTGTGCAGGTGCTGCTACTACATCATCTTCCTCCTCATCACCTTCCTCTAGTTCCATTACGGCTGCAGTTATGTTAACTTTAGCAGAACCATCTATGTCAAGTTCATCACAGAATGGAATGTCAGTTGAGTGCAGGTGACAGCAGGACTTGCCAAAGCACTTTGCACTTAATGGCTGCTGAGGGCCACTCTTTTTTTTTTTTTTCTTTTTGGTTTTTGTTTTTTTTTTTATACTGCACAGTGGCACAAAATTCAGACAAGCACTATTTTGTATTTAAAGTTGTTTCTTGACAAGCTAACTTTGCACTTAAGTGCACTTTTATGAAGAAAAAGTACAACAAACTGCTTTTCCTCAAGCAATAATTGTTTCCAACTTGTCTGGGAATTGTAAGTCTAGTGACTCGAAGGCCTTCCACTGTGGCAAATGGAGGCTGTTCACTGCCTGTAGAGACAGTACAATAAGCATATAGTTGTTGGGTTGATCTAAATAAATGTGGTAAGGCTTACTGTATTCCCTGGTATTTTGTTAAAGCTGGAACATTTGATATTTTTCCATTTATTTATGACAAATATTGAACCTATTTTCATTTGTACAAGCTAATTGTTTTTTAACTGCTAAGTCACCTTATAGTGGCTTTAATTGTATACGTCAAGCACATGTATTCAATTCAAAACCTGCAGTTAGTAGGATGTTTGACATCAGTCCTGATAACCAAATATGAGGATTCCTTTAAAAAAACAAAAAAAGACTGACTAATGTTTACAGGTTTGAATTAGGCTTAAATAGGTTACTCTGGGTTTTAAGAACCCATTAATTGGAATGAAACTACTGTACTTTGCCATTTTTCTATAAAACAGTATTTTTTTTTTAATTTTGATAAAATACATTATGAAAAAGGAAGAAAATGGCTAACAAACTGTATTAAATCTTAATGTATAAAGATTGTATTTAGCCAGTTTAAAGTGTATATTTATTCATAATGGATTATAACAGTTATATTTTTGTGTTTTCTTGTAAATGTTTCTTTTCCCTTAAAGCAACAAATATTTCATTTGTAATGCTTATTTTATTACGAGCTTCAAGGAGAGGACTTCAAGACGAAGTGAGGTGTGAGGTTATAATTTGTGGTTGCTGATATGAACACTGCCACAAAAGGGTAGTTGTTTTTAAAATAAATAGCTAGCTGAGTGGTAGACATTTAATTTTTTAAATGCCTTGTACAAATTCCAAAACCAACTTCAAACTGTTTTCACTTGTATTGATTTTATGTTGTATGGATCCCAAGCTCTCTCCTGTTAATTATATACCTTTGTAAGACATTTGTATATTGCGGAAGTGTTCATTCAAGCTATTTAATACCTGGCACTGTTAATACACAGTACTTTATTGTACAGATTGTTTTACTGTTTTAATTGTAGTTCTGTGTACTTCTTTTGCCTGGGGAAATAGGGGCTGGCATGTTTTTCTTTGTTTTCTGGCAATACAACATGTAAGAATTCAAAGCATTTTGTTTGTAGATGCTAGAGTGTCAGAATCCTTTACATTTGACTTTTCTAAGAAAAGCATTTTCAGTCTTCGTAGTGTGTGCTTAAGATTAACTGATTTTATTGAAAATGGTTTCAAAGTATTCAGAATTGTACAGGACTGTAAAAATTTGTTGACAAACATTGAAGGAAAAGCTTATAGAAAAAAAGCTATAAAATATATATTAGGTTCTGCAGAAAATGGAGAATTATGTAATATATTGTACAAATGTAAGCAAAGGCCTCTGAAATAAAATGCCATAGTTTGTGAATCCCTGATTTTGTTTCTAACAGTTTAATTAAGTAACCATAGTGTGTTCATTAAAATGACATCAAGCTGCAGAATCAGTTTAGCAAATGATCTTTGATATGGTGTAATAGGCATATAAAGATAAGCTAGAGCAGGTACATTGGCCTAATTTTCCTCTTAGTGATTAATTCAAATTCATCCTCTTTTTCAGCAGAATGGGAGAGCTTGGCCCATTGACATCGTTAAGGCAGCACCCGTTGAAATAAATATGAATTTTGATTCACCTTAATTCAGGTAGTTTGAAAATGTAAAAGCAAGCTCCCAAAGATATTTGCTGACTTCTAAATCAACTGCCTCAAGTTCAGGTTCAGTGGAAGTGAAACTGGAATAAAACTCTTAGTGTTACCTGCTTACGTCATGTCTGGCTGTAGTTCAGTTGACCAAAATACTGTTACACCTGCAAAATGATGGATTATTGATGAGACTGATGATAAATAACAAACAATTATAAGCTTTGGAAACATGGACTGTGTTTAATAATTACCAGTGATCTGAGACTGACAGGAGTAATTTTAATTTCAATGGGGCTACTCAGAGAATATTTACTTATGTTTAAGTTTAGCAGAATCAGAGTCATAATAGTTCAGTTTTGCCTTTCAGTCTCAGTAGGTGTAACTGGTATTGGTTTAACTGGGAACTACATCTGGGCAAGCAAGAGCAAATTCAGCTCTCCACTCACTACTATTTCTTGATCAGCTTGGTTTTAGTGCCAGCATTTTTGCTTTGGTGTGACAGTTGTTGGCTCTCATGTTCTATGAGAGGATTTGTTTGTTTACTTGTTTGAAACAGGGATCGTTAGTCACCTCCCCGCTCCCAAATTCAGTTTTTGCATAAATAGGATTTTTGTTCCTCTTCAATACAGAGATTATTTAATTTTTGTTGTACTTCTCATGCAGTTTAATGAATAGTCAAAAATCTGTTCTGGATGTTTTATATTGCACCTCTTCTGTGAAGTGTGTCTGTAAATGGTACTCTCCAGGTTCATGTTACTTGTGTCCCAGTGGTTAAAAAGGAAGGTACTTTTGGCAAACTGTTAGCCAGGCAATTTTATCCCATGTTCCAGTGAGTCAAATCTGAACTTCTTTCCAGGTTACATATTGTAATGCAGCTTTAAACGTGGGTGTGCTCCCTGCTTGGCATGCACGCTGTGCTTACAGCTGAGAAAGTTTCCCACTAGCAGTGATTGCTGGGCTGTGCCCGTACTCTTGAGTGCCTGCTCGGACGATGACCTGAAAGGCAAAGTGAGACAAACTACCCCTCCTTTATCCTTTACACCTTGGCTGACTGACAGAATCAGTTTCCCGTGTCTCATGTTTGATCGTGTTGAGAATAGCTGAGAGTGTAGACTATCCGCGTATGCTGAGAGAAAGCACGCCTTGCTTGAAGGCTGTCTGCGTTGCTCCTGACTCCCTTTATTTACAGTCTCCATCAATGCTTGTATGTACTTGTTACTGTGTAGTTTCCATCATGCCGTGAAATTTTCCTGTTGCCACAGGGCTCGAACTCACTCTCTGGCGGACTTCCTGGAGGCCGTATGCCTTTTGTTGAGCTTCAGCAATTGCGAGTCTCTGAAATCAGCCAGCTGAACTCTTGTCCAATGTAATTTCAATGTATTTTGATGGTTCAGCCTGTTCCGCCCCACCTGTGTCACCTACAAAACTGCTCTGTTGTGTGAAGGTAGATTGGAAAAGCCAATACAGGTAGTGCAGCAGCCACCTGCCAGTTTTTAAGAATTTGTGTATTCTCTTGGGCTGACCCCATTAATGAGGGTCCCTGCCTTTCCCGGCATCCAGAAGGCCAGACACGGGATGCTTGGTGCATGTGTCAAGACCAACACTTTACCTTTATTCCATAGCTGGATTACTTGTTTTGCCTTCAGTGGGACATTGGTGACAACAAAACTGCTAATGCTGGCAGTTCAAAAAGCACCTAAAATGTTACGAGAGAAGAGCTGTTCGTATTTGCTTCAGCCTTTAAGTGCCTGGTCATTTTCTACACCTTTCCAATTATTAACACATCTAGCATTTAAAATTACATTCTGAACAGGCAGGTCTAAAAGGAGATCCCAATTAGGTGCCCCGTTTCAGAGACTTAGTAACAGATCAAACTTCCTTATGTATCAGCTGCACTGTGGGCTTGGGTTGGAAAATGATCTGTTTGAGAATTAAGCTAACAAAAAAGGGTCTTTTCCAGTTGGATCAGTTACCCAGTCCTACCCATGTAGCTGCAGCAGCAAGATGATCGAGAGCACTTACCTCTACTGGCTGCAGAGCAAAGCTGGGGGGAAGAGGTACGACTGGTTCCTCCTTGTCCTGTCCCCCAGGCTACAGTCCTCGAATGCCCTGAGAAGTACTGGGTTTCAGGGATTTGTCATCAGAAAAATCCTTACATGCTTTAAAAGCCTGCTGCGGATCCCAGGTACAGATGAAACAATCCAGAAGGAAGCTGCCTGCCCAAGTGATGCTTTGGGACGATCTCTCTGGTGGTCTAATAACTTAAGACTCTGCAAGCAATGACCGCTTAGCTGCCTGTGGCTCTGTGCTCTTTCTATAACCCAGTTTTGTTTGTAATGCATACCAAGTCTAGTTCAGACCAACAAGTCATGGAAACCATTCAGTTTTGGGTGCTCTTTACACCCCTCCCCCCTGTGCCTTTTCTAATCCTTTTCCAGGTTTGCCTCAAGGTGAGCTACTTTACAAGGGGCTGCGTGAGCACCAGAAGGATGCTTTCTGCCTGTGAACGTAGCGCGCGGTCGCCCACCTTGGCAATTGTGCACCTTAATGAAATGGTTCGAGTAAGCCCTTTTCCATAGGCTTGAGTTCTTCCAGCAGCTGCGCTGCCTGAGCATGAGGCAGCCTGGCACAGACCAAACTTGTTGACCATTTCTGTTTAATCTGCGCTCAAGGACAATGAGAACATCTTGCCCAGACTTTAACTGGGGGGTTGTGTGGTTGGTTTTTTGTTTGTTTGGTTTCTTGAACTTCATCCTGGATGTGGGCTGGATAGCAATCACAAAGATGTACTCAGACAAAAAAGAAAGGATGCTGTAAGTACTTGCACAGCAACAGCGGGCAAAGAAAGTTACTCTTTCCGTAGACAACAGCAACATTGTTTTTTAGCCGCTTGTGGCACTCTGAACCACTTAAGTGATTTTAAGTAGAAACAGCTTGAGAAGACAGAAGTAATCACAGAATAATTTCCGTCTCCCATCTCCGATGGAGCCGAGCACAGCAGGCTTGGAGCGGAGGGTCTTGGAAAATAAATGAAACGACGTACCACACCATTTTTTTCCGCCCAAAAGGAGCGCAGCAGCCATAGCTAATGATGCGTGTTTTCATATTGCGACCACGCCCACAGAAAACCGAGCAACACAGGCTGGGACGTCGAGGCTGGGAGAAGCTTACACCCCCCGACTCCGGCCGGGGCGATGCCGGGGGCGGGGCGCAGGGCAGGTTTTCGGCGAGCGGCGGAGGAGGGAGCGGGCGCAGAGGGACTGCTTCCCCGCACGGCGCCCGTCCTGGCGCCTCCGCCGGGCCCGGCCCCTCACCACCCCTCCCTCAGGGAGCGGGTTACGAGGGCGACCCCGCTGCCATCCCCGCCCCCCTCACCGGCCGCCCCGCCTTCCCTCAGCGGGGCCGCCTGCTCCCGTCCCGCGCGCCGGAAGTGACGCGCCCCCAAGCTCTTCCCCCGCCTCGTGAGCAGCCATGAGGGCCCGCCGGAGGGGCGCGGAGCCGCGGGGGGCGCAGGACGCGCCGGCGGGGGTGGGGGGGTGCTTCATCGCCCGCCCTCCCCGCGTGCGGGGGCGAGGCGGGGCGGCCGTTGCCGGGCGGGCGCGCGCTGACGCCGCGGTCCCGCGCGGAGGCCGGGTGGAGGAGGAGGAGGAGTACGTGGTGGGGCAGGTGGCGGAGAGCCTCTGGCCGGGCCGGGCGCCCGCCGCGCCGCTCGCCCGCCTCTTCAGCGCCGCCGCCGCCCCGCCGGTGCTGGTGGCCGTGCCGGGGGTAAGTGCTGCGCCGTGCCGTGGCGTGCCGGGCTCCTGCTGGCCTGCCGGGGGCGGTGCTAACGGCGGCCGGGTGCTCTGCCCCCAGGGGCCCGGTCACTGCTGGGGCGGGGGCTGTCGGTGGMCGCGGAGCGGTTCCCTCCTGCCTTGCGCGTTCGTGCCCGAGAGGGGCCGAATGACGGTGGTGGGCGATGGGCGGGAGGGCGGGCAGCTTCCCGAGGGGCACCGTTATCCGAGAGGGCTTCCTCGTAGGAGCCGAGTAGTAAATCGTTGGCGTGCAAGGCCGCCGGTCGCCTTCCCCGTGGTGATCCCCTCGGGGGCAGAAATGCCGTGAGAAGGGCGGGCGAGTGGGTGGCTGAGACCAGTGGGGTGGGCGCAGCGGTGACCAGGCAGACCGGTGTGTTGGAAGCACCACTTCTTGCAGTTGATGGCTTCAGTTAGTGSTGTTCCACATAAGTTACAATATATAAAATAACTGTAGGGTGTTTCTAGAATTTTGGATTTTTTCAAGTTAATTTGGTTTATTTTTTTAAGGAAAATAAGAAAAGAAAGCGTATACAAGAAGTGGAGAAAGTGTCAGAAGACCAGAACTCATATGTTGTACAAGAACCTCCTATAAAAGCAAAGAAAGCCAGAAAGAAGGAACTTTCAAAAGCAGAGAAAAAATTGGCAAACAGGTGAGCAGATGATACCTTTTTATAGTAAGATTAAAAAAAAATCACCTAGATTAATCATAAGATTATGAGTTCAGTGAAACAATAAAGTTCTATTCTACTATTTGTCTTGAACCTTGAATTGAAGAAGAATATTTTTAAGAAGATTGTGAAGATCCTCTGTAGTGTGTCCCAGAAGGTAGTAAATACCTCTAGCTTCTTGAGGTTCTAGGTCCATGAAGTGCAAATCCCCTGTTGGAGAGCTTACAGGTCTGAAGGTTGCAGACTTAGACAAAAAGTTCTCTCTGGCACGGGGTGATGCTTTCTAACTGTAGCTGGCTTTATCTGGCAGACCTGCAGTGAAAGGAGCAGAGGCAGTTTCAGCAGCAGCACGGTACCAGCCAGAGTTGGCTGTCCTGAGCACGCTTGCCCTCTGCTGTGACACAGAACGGCTCTGTTGCACTGCCCGTTCCCTGAAATGCGCAGGGTTGAACCAAGGCACTGTCAGTGCAGGCAGGAAGCTAGTCTCTCTGCAGTGAAGTTTGGATGATGAAGCTTGCTTGATTGCAGCTCGAGGCTAACACCATGTCCTCTCTCTGACACTGGGTGTTGTTGCATCTTCCATGCCCATGAAACCTTTGTTTGCTGTTTTGGTGTTGGTAGCCTTCCAGAGGCTTCTTCAGGTCTGCTTGTTGGTCATGCTATTATGGCAARTTTGGATAGATAGAGATTTGTTAGTGTATGGATGGATCCTAAAGGATCGTTGTGAGTGCCCTGGCTGCCAGGAAGAGTTAAAGCTCTCCTTAGTTCTAGCGTGCGAAGACAAATTTTTTCAGCCCTTCAATTTTAGAGGATATCAAATGATTTACTTCTGAATTCTTTCTTTATTACATCTACTAAATAGTGAATGCAATGTCCTGGGAACAGCAAATAGTTTTCCGTGTTATGGAATGGTCAGATATGTTTGTTTAATGCATAATAAGCAAAATAATGTTTGAAATTTTGTGTTGAACATAATTTAAAATGTAAGTTAAAATATTTATCTTGGTGGCTTCAATTCTTTGACCTCAAGAGCCCTGTTTTTTTCCCATCRTTTATAATTTGCTTGTCTTTTTCTGATAAGAGAGCGCGCTTTGGAGCAGGCAGATGAAGAGGAGGAGCAAAAACTGTTTCAAAACAAAGCGAAGCAAAAAAAAGGGGCTTCTCATGCCATCACCAAAAGTGTTGTCAATTCAGATAYAGGCACCACTGTAAAACAACAAAAGAAAAAAAAGGTGGCTGATGAAACAGTAAACAGAAGAACAGTGTTTGTTGGAAACTTGCCTGTCAACTGTACTGTTCAGGTATGTGAGTGGATTCTGTCAGCTAAAGGAATGAAAAAAATTACAACAGTCCTTAGTTTGAGGGGATGTTTCCAGCTGAGAAGTCACACGTATTTGTGACTAGAATTGCTTTTTGGGAAAGTAGGAAATAACGCTCGTTATCAGAAATGATTAGAGGCAATTTCTCTTGTTTTACCAGAGTTAGACTTTTTACAGCAGTGGATGCAGTTGCTCTTTCTTTAGTAGAATTGGTTAGTTTCTTTTTCAGTGAAAAATGACTTGATAAATGAGAACTACAATTACAAAGCTAGAGACCGCTTCTAATTTTGAATGCAAATAATACTTCAGATTGTTGCATAAAATACATTAAACTATACTTTCTTCCATAGTAAGGGGTATGAATTCAGTTTTGGCAATCTGTAGAATAAGAAGCTGCCACAAGAAACACAGAAACAGTTACAAATTACTTGCATGTTTTTAGTAGCCCTTTAACGGACCTTGTATAAGTAAAATGAAAATAGTGTAAAAACAACCTTAGTAATAAATATTCAACATTAATTGTTACTACCAGGATGCAAAAATGTATTGAATATTTGTGGTATCTTCTGTTTAGGCGCTGAAATCTCTTTTTAAAGAATATGGACAAATAAAATCCATTCGATTCCGGTCTTTGGTAGGTTATTTCCTCTAATGTTATATAACAAAATTATGTTTCTGATCTTAAAGGGTAGTATTCATTAGTTCAGAAGCGGGTTTGGATGTGTATTTTTTGCCATTAGAGGAATCCTTGGAGATTTTACCTCAGAGGCACCACAGATGCATCTTTTCTTTCATCACATTTTACTCTTCCTGTAGCAGTAGTTGATACTATCAGAGCTGTATTGTCTCTGTAAGAAGAATGCTTTTATTGTTGCTCGTTTAGCTAAGGTATTACTTACCTGTTTTTAAATCATAGTAGCAAAGACACGTTGATTGTAAATCAGTGTACTCTGTAAAATAGTTGAAGGTAAGAGTCTTGGAACTCAAGAAATGCAACAGATGAAGTCAAAGCAAACTATCTAATTCTGAGGTCTTTCTAAATCATCTCTAGGAATAGCCAGTTATATCATTTGCTCGCTGCACTGGCTACATTGCTTTGGGTGGGAGTGATACCTGTTTGAATTCCTCTTTGTCTTCAAAAACAAGTATTTGAGATAAATTGACCCTGGCCCGCTTAACTAAAGCTCTTTTTATCTTAAAGGTTCCAGCAGAAGATACTTTATCCAAAAAGTTAGCAGCAATAAAGTAGGTTCCTCTTGTGAATTTTGTGCTTTATTTTTCAAGGTAAAAATAATTTTTAAGTGTTGGTTGTTACATATTTGGCTATATTAATTTTTTAATTTTATGTTTCTTTGACTTTTGTAATTACCTTTGYGTGTATGTAAGTTTTCTTGACAAGTGAAAAATAGTTACGTGCCCGGTATACTAGTAAGTAATTTGTTACCTTAGGTTGCATTTCCTGTATTTTAGGAAGGAGGAAGATGCTAATAGTCTTTTAATTCCTTTGGATGTATTTATGAATTGAGGAAGCTTGATCAGGGTGTGTATACAGGCTGTATAAGATGTACAGTGAGACTCCCTTGGACATAAAGGGCTAGCTTGACCTTTAAGAGAAATGAAGTTTCTGTGCACAAAGCAAGAGGAGGCATAAATGTGTTTAACAAGAAGTGCTTGTGCACTGCACACCATCAGAATTATTTAAATAATATGCATCTTTTTCATGTTCCAGGCATAAGGTGCACCCTAATGCGAAGTTCATTAATGCTTATGTTGTATTTAAGGAAGAATGTGATGCCATTAAGGCTCTAAATGAGTAAGTCTTGGTTTTGTTTCTCATTCCCAGTTGAAGAGGTAGATTTACAGTGTTAAAAGATAAATTTAAACTACCTCCTCTCTTTTGCTTGAATCAGAATAAAATGTTTTTTCAAACTTAAAAGTAAATTTGCTTCTGGAATAATGCTATGTAGTGACATTGTAAATTAAGTAACACTTACTCATTTCATTTTTGCTTTTGGCTGCAAAAGAAATGGAACAGAAATTGCTAGTGGATTTCACATCAGAGTTGACATTGCATCAAAAACTAGTTCGGTAAGTAAGATGTGTGACTAGAAAACCCCTTTTCTGTTTTGTTTTGGGTTTTTTTGTTTTGTCTTGTTTTGTTTTTTTTCCCCTGTAACAAATAACTTACTGTCTTCTATCTCTTGTCGTCTTTAGCATGACAATAAACGATCAGTATTCTTGGGAAATCTCTCATATGGTAAGTCTAAAATGGATTGTTATGCATCGTTACTTAACGTTTATGGAATATGTTGACACTAGGGGTTTTTTATTTACTGAGATTTAGGGCAGCATATTTAGGTAGCTAACTATCTTTTGCTGGAATTAATTTTTTAAATAGCAGTTTTATTTTTTAACTGAAACACCTAAAGGGGTTGTAAGTTTATGGCAAGTTCTGCAGATTAATTGTTTTCTTTTTTGTAGCTACACTGCATAGGCCATAGCTTTCTAAACTGTTAAATGTGTACTGGTACCTGTTTGTGAACTACTTCCAAGTGATACACAGTGATGGCTTCTCATTTTGATGCTGTCTGTGAGCCACAGGGTGAGTGACTCTGTCCAGGCAGCTATTGGCCATTGATTGTTACCCGTGTGGAGGTGCTTACTGTATAGTTGAGGTCAGTGCTTGATGGATATTCAGGTGCTTCTGCGTAGACTGGAGAGTAGATGAAGGGATTGCCATCAGGTGTGGTCCATATGAGGGTATTAACGGAGTCAGGATGCTTGGGACAAGTGTCTTTCTTGGGGGTGGTGTGGATGCGTAAATACACAGGATGAAGGCATGCCCTGTGCCTGTGGCCTGACGCAGAGCCAGTATCATGTACTGCTGACAGTAATGCTGAAACAAACAGGCTTTAGACTTCAGCCTAAAACTTGACCTGTCTGAAAATCTGGATAGGTGACAAATCTGATTGTGGTGACATTAGTAATGCCTGTTGTGCAGAGCTTGTGTCAGTACTGCATGTTCCTCTGTGCATCCCACAGAAAAAACAGTTTGGACATTTGCAGTGCTCTGAAAATTACTTCAGCAGCTTGAACCTTTCTCAGCACATCTAAATCCCATAGCTGTAATTAAACCTGTACTATTAAATTCAGCCCCTCCCCTTAGCAGAGATATGATTATATCTGTGTAAAAGGATTTATGATAGTATGAAGCGTACCTATACAGAAAAGAGGATAACTTGTATTTTTGTATTGGTACATCGCACTTGTCTGTTCGCAGAGGCATGAGACTGAGAGCCTCACGCATCCGGCCATTATCAGAATAATCGTATAGCAACTGTGGTTGGAAACTGTAAATCCTTTCTCTCCCATTCAGCTAAAATTCACAGCTCAGTCAATGAGCATTAGACCTCAAGAACTGCCAGCTCAAGCTCATTATCATCAGCATTAATTCTTAGAARGAGATTCTGGCATAAGAAGAAGCTACAAAAATATAGCACGAATCTTAATTTCCACTATGTTCAAACCATAAATGAAATGATTTGAAAAATTAATTTCAGTCTTTGCCTTCGTTCTTCATTGTGATTTATGCTGTATTCTTCAAAGCTGGAGAATCAGTAACTGTCAAAGTAAATAGCCCTTTATAAAGTCTGCATTGTTAACTTGCTGGAACTTGCTGGAATTTTTCTGAACCACTGATATTTGTGTACCTATATATTTATATATAAATATATATATTTAAATATATATGTTTGTGTACCTGAATTGGTAAAYATAAAATATTTGGATTTGGGCCAGGCTTCTAAAGCTGTGTGTCTGACTGAAGAGGCATCTCTTTTCATTGTGCTTGCCCGCAGACATCAGTGATGATGCTGTGCGAGAACACTTTTCTGTCTGTGGAGGAGTAGTCGCAGTGCGAATTGTGAGAGACAGAAAGACCGGCTTGGGTAAAGGCTTTGGCTACGTTCTCTTTGAGGTATGTATGAATGGCGTGCTTCAGGACACTGGGAATTCTTCAAAATCTGAATTGGGATTTGCCTTTATAGCCTTTTAAAATTMTTTTCTTTTYTTTCTTTAGTAATTTTTTTGGATTTGTATATGACATTATATGGTAGCATTGTTGTGTACATTAAAAGCAGCTTGGAAGACCAGTTCTGTGGAAGCAGATACAAAGCAGACTATTTTAGGTTGTGTACAAAAAGTTGTAAAACGTTGGGGTGAAAGAAATTAACTCTAAGGGAAAGACTTAAAGGAGGGACAGATGAGTTCGCTTGGTATAACTGCAATGTTCTCCCATTTCTTGTGTGTCAAAATATGAGTGGAATTCTTTCCTGCAGCCAGTTTGCTGACTGGCTCTCCGTTCTGGATTCAGTACAGCTTGCTTTCTCATGGCAGTCTCCCAGCCTCATCTTCCTTAGTTTATTTCCTGCAGCCCAATACCTTTCTCCCCAGTTTCTCCTTCATCTCTCTGCCTCTGTCTTTCACATCTCATGTAAGCTGTCTTGAAGCCCATTTTCAAGTATCTGTACCTCAATGTGTGGGCTACTTGGGTGTGCTGCTGTTTCTGAGCAGAGCAGAGATGTTGTGTCATTCAATAAATAGAGCAGTTTGAGCACTCTTTATTGTAAAAATCTTGCTTACAAGAATTAAAGAAAGGCAACTATTTATTTGAAAGCAGTCAACTGGAAGTAATGCTGCTTTTAAACTGAATGTCTGTTCTTGTAGAATACGGATGCTGTACATCTTGCTCTGAAACTCAACGACTCTGTTCTGATGGGAAGAAAGATACGAGTGAAGCGCTGTGGAGAGAAGTGGAAAGCACCACAGAAAAGTCCGACTCAGTCTCATGCTCCTAAGGACAGAGTTGGTACTACGTTAAAAAACAAGAGGTGCTCTAACGAATCATTTGTTGGTGAAAAAGCAATCCTGTTAAAGAAGAGCACTAAACCAAAAAGACTGAAAACTATTCCTGGAAATAAAGCTGGGAAAAACAAACAGTCTTTTGATAAAAATCAAATGTATAAAAGCGTTTATTATTGTTATAAAGATTGATGTATACACAAGTGTTCTGTTATAAATTGTTTGCTAATACAGCTGTAGTTGTTCCTGGTGTTCACTCTGGGGTTTTTGGCTCCTCCTGGGAGGCAGTACGAGGTACGTGCCAGTGCCCCGGTCACGGTGCAGGCACGGCATGGTTTGATTACCCTGTTCCAGGAACACATCTCCAGCTGAGGTCTCGCTGCAGAGGTTGACTGAATTCTTTCTTTTGGAGTTTTGTAGAATTACTCGAAATGACTACAGAAGAAGTGGCTCGTGTGCAGACCAAGTCTGTGATGATACGCAAATCGCTACCTAGATGGGGGTTTGGGGGTTTTTTGGGGTTTTTTTTGTTTTGTTTTTTAACTGTTAAGCGTCAGTTTACAAGACTGCGGTCTTCTGGGCGACGAAAGCTGATGCTCAGGCGCGTCTCTCCTGGCTGAGCGCGGGCGCTTCCCCGGGGCGGGAGGAGGCAGCAGTGGGCCCAGCGCCTTGGGTGCCACCCCCGCGGGCCCGCCCGGCCTTCTCGCGGAGTGTGTGGTTTGGCCCCTCCGCGCTTCTCGCTTTCCCCACGCTTTCCGTGTCCCTTCCCGGGGCGCTCCCCTCTCCCACCAGCGGCCCGTGCGCGCCGGGGTCGGGGAGCGACGAAGCCGCGGGCAGGGACAGGCGCAGGGGCAGGGGCAGGCCCGCCCGCGCATGCGCCCCGGGGGCGGCCGGCCTCCCCGCAGGCACTGGAAGAGGCGCCCTCTACCGCCGCTGGCTGATGACGTAAGCGGAAGCCAGGTGGGGTCCTTTCTGCCTGCCCGCTCGCCCCAAGGTGCCTGCGGAGCTCGGCGCCGGCCGCGCGGCGGGAGGGAGGGAGGGGGCGGGGGGCGGCGGCGCGGCGGGACCTTCCCCTCGGCGCCGGGCACGATGATGGTGGGCAAGACCAGCGCCATCGCGGCGGGCCTTTGCGGGGCCCTTTTCATCGGCTACTGCATCTACTTCGACCGCAAGAGACGGAGCGACCCGAATTTCAAGAACCGGCTGCGGGAGCGTGAGTGTCCGGGACGCCCCCGCCCCGCCCCGCCCCCCCTCTCCCGGCGGCCTCCAACGGCTCCCGCGCGCGCCCTGCCTTCAACGGCCGCCGCCTCCCCTCCCCTCCCCTCCCCCGCCCGGCCCGCGTGCGGGGGGCGAGAGGGCGGCTCGTGGCGCCTCCGCAGCGCCCTCCTGCTGCCGGGGTCCCAGCCGCCGCGGGGGGGGAGCGGCCTGCCCGGCCCCCTCCCTGCGGGGGAGCGGCCTTGAGCCCCCGCCGCCCTCCCTCCCGCCCTCTCTCCGCTTCAGCCCGCCTTGCCGCGGTTACCGGGCGGGAAGGGCGCGAGAGGCGCCCGGGAGGCTGCGGCAGGGCCTGGCTGGCCGAGCCGCGGGCTGGGGGCGGGCGGGCGGCATTCGCCCAGGTGCGCTTGTGCGAGGCAGGCCCCGAGCCTCTGCGTTTTGTTGCCTCTCGGCATCCCTTTCGCGAAACCAGGGGAGCGTGTTTTCTGCCATTCGTGTAGTTAGTGGGTAACTCGTGTTCCGC
This sequence comes from Phoebastria nigripes, assembly GCA_035582835.1. NCBI lineage: Eukaryota > Metazoa > Chordata > Aves > Procellariiformes > Diomedeidae > Phoebastria > Phoebastria nigripes. The sequence goes on from JAYKAV010002788.1 coordinate 1,624,250, forward strand.
ATCAGAAGCTTGCCTTGGAAATAACTCGCTTCCCTCTTTTTTTTTTTTTTTTAAATCTTGGTATCCTACACACTCAGCCATACTGTTATCGCCACTGCACTTATGTGACAACGTTTATTTTTTTGAGTTTGGAAGACCATCAGATAAAGCAACGCGATCTCTTGTAGTGAAGTTGTTGCCGTGGTAAGGCAAGAGTTGATAGCAGCCCTCAGGTATTTTATCTACTGCATTCTTAACCCTCCTGGCAGCTCTGTTATTAGCTTCCAGGATAAGAATGAATGCCAGAGAAAACTGTTGATTAATCCAAAATGTAGAGCTCTTCTCCTGTGGCTCTTCATTATTTCACATCTTCAACATTTATTTAAATGTCTTAATTATTAGTGAAGGTTTTAAATGTAACTGTAAGCGTGAGTACTCAAGGTACTCAAATTCATCCAAGGTACTCGAATGATGAGAAATAAGCTGATATTTGTAGTGCTGAGTTGTTTCTATCATGGGAATATGTATAGTATTCCTTTGATAACTAGTCTGAAGACAAGAAATAACCATTATGGTAAACTTTCCTGGCAAGTAAACATAACGTGATCAGCAGTTTCATGGATGGAAGAGTCAGTAACTAGATGGGTTAAAAATGAATATTTACCTGATGATGTTTAAACGTAACTTAAACGCTTTGATTCTGTCTTAATGGATTGAATTTGTTGAGTGACCAGTGTTGACGCTTAACAGCATATTTATTCTGCTTTCTGTAAGCTCTTCCACAGCAAATTATGTCTTTCAAATACTTCATCTTCAGGCCCTTGCTCATGTATGTAGGATCTTAGATGCATACTTTTTGTGTGTCTTCCAAGTACTTTTTGCCCTGCAGTGCAAGTCACTCATTGGGAATTTTTAGTATAGTAAACTGGTATGTGCTTGTCTTGCACAGGCAAACTTGATTGTTGGCAGTATAATCAGCCGTGTTCTTTTTATGATGTTAAATATGTAGTAGAGAAAATACTGGCTTACGTAAGATTTTTGCAGAAGCACTGGAAGTGATTTTTGCATCCCACTGTTTTAATTATCTGAGCTTCTACCCAGTAATGTTCTGAATAAACCTTAGACTTTCTCTGATTAAGAATTAACATTTTCTTTGAAGTGGAAAACGATTGTGGTTTCATAGGGGATGGCTGTTGTCATTTGGAGGACATCACTGTATGACTTACGATCCTTGGACGTGATACGCTGGGCTGCTTTTAGTTGTAAGGCTTTAGATAATGAGGAATTTGTTTCTATTTTTATTTTTTAGTACAGTAACTGATTCTTTAGTGTGGATGCTTCTGTAGGGGTGCCAGTGATTTGATTATTACAGTGTTTTTACTGTTGGATAGTAAGGCTTGGGCTGTAAAATATTTGAGCAAAAAAGGTCCAATGCAGCAGCCAGTTGCAGTTCKTTAGATGAAGATATTGTTTTCTCGGGCAATAGTAGGGGTATTTGATGAAAAACTTGTAGAAGCCACCTTTACAGCAGATCTTTTCCAGTAACATTCTTAGGATAAGATTGTTTTTCAGCCTCTGTGATGCAATGTCACCAAAATTTGGGAAGAACAGGGTATCCTACATGTCAGTGGATTGCCTGTTGTATTTGGTCAAGCACATGCTGACAAATGAAGAACCAATTTTTTTTTTTTTGCCATCCCAGTTATATTGTGCATCTCTTTGGGCTGTGTTAGGACCAAAGTTTATGTTACAAAGGCCCATCGTAAAAATGAGGTGACCAGATTCAGGTTTCAGGAAAAAAAATTGTGATTTCCTGGGACGCTTGAAGAACTGCTGGACTTTGGTTTTCCAGGTGCCTTAATTGTATTTATTTAGCAGGTTTTGTGTTGTTTTAGGTTTTCGTGTTGCTAGTTTGGAGGTGTGTCCATATTTAATCTTGGGACCCAAAGGTAGCAAAGCTATCTGGAGCTGCTTAGTTTCCACAGCTATATTTTAAGATGATAAGATTTTAGATGTATTTACTATTTGTGTTCTTGAATGTATAAAACAGAACTGTTCTGTATGCAAGTATAGACACTGATCTCTTCATTCAGAGACAGCCAGAATTTCTGACCATGCTGAACTTTGCCTCAGAGCACCTTCTGCCTGGACAGCTGAGTGAGAGGAGAGCAGTAGGCAGACTTCACGGGTGGGAGCTGAAGATGCAAATGGCTCTTTGGTTTTTCTGCTCCTTTGTGGGACTGGTTTTGAAGCTGCTGGGGCAACTCAGGGATTTTTGCAACCCATGCCAGCATGTCAGGTTATCAGGTTATCCATTGGTTTGCATTTGAAACTTACTCCCTGTGTCCAAGAGCTGTGCCTGAAGAACCTGCAAGTCACGTGCAGTTTGAGAGCTGCAGCTTAGCTTTCTGTTTTGGATGGATGCACGTGCATTTCTATATTAACTAAGATTCCTTCTATGAAAGATTGCCCTTCCCCTTTTTTAAATGTGATAATGTCTTTACAAAAGAGGGAAGTTTTTCATTTTCTTGGAGATCCCTGAAGGAAAACAAAAAAATTTGGGGTTTTTTTTAGGTGATTTCCGCCCCCCGCCCCCCCCCCAAGCCATTGCTTTTTGCTTGTCATATTACAAATGTAACTTCTGGCTGTTGTTGGAAAGATATTTTAAAACTAGTGTTACCAACCTGTATGGGAAGAATTCCTAACTATCCTTTAGAGCTATTTGTTTTTTGTAATTGTTTTAGCTAGTGGACTTATAAAGAGACCTGTAAAAATGTATTAAGAAGAGGAAGAAAAATTGCATAGTAATCAGACTTGAAAGATTCTGCAGATCAGTGTTCAGTTTTAAAATCTTGGTCATTCTTCACATTCCTTTACTATTTCAGGTTAAAGTGTATTATTTCATATGTGTGTGATCAGTGGTCAAAAGCTTTTATTAAGTAGTTACAGTTACCAGCATGTCTTTTTTTCTTTATCTCTGAATGCTTAACCTGGTGACTGATACCTGTTGTAATATTCTAGAAGATGTCATAGTCACGCCAAGAAAACAATTTTCTCCTGAAAATGATGTACAAATGTTAAGCTGTTACTCTTTGCACTTTTCATTGATATTTTCACTGAATGCACTACAGTTGCAACGTGTCTTGTTTTGATAGTGAAACTGGTTTGCATAGCAGTGCAGTTTAAAGTTTTGTGCAAATTAATGCTTCAGAAAACTTGGAGTGAGCTAATTGAAGGCACCAACTTTCAAGAGATAAATTCTTTAATATTGAAAACAACCATAATGATAAAATTATAGTGTGCTACAGTTCTATATGACACATTTTTCTGTATATGATGTTGTAAAATAACATACACAGGTCAATAAGTTGTAGAAAACCAGGTGCTAAGGGTTATTAAGATATCGTAGAAGGTAAAAGGGTGATCCATGTAGTTAGAATGTGAACTCCCTTTATATAAAGAACACTTGATCTTGTCCATAAATTTCATGTGTTACATTATCACTACTAGGAAATAGTATTCCTGAACATCTTCATCACGTGGACAATCGCAAATTTTTAACTCATTTCTATTAAAACTGCTAGTCACATTTGGAAGTATTTCTAGCTTGTAAAATTGTCTCAAAAGAAAAATCAGGGCTGTGTGACAGTTGTTCTTTGTCAACATAAAAGTTCACCAAGCAGACACTGAGGACAGATAGCAAGAGTACAGTTGCTTAACTATAGGCTGTATTTTAAAGTTATATTGGTATAACTATTTCAGTTGATGAACTGATGACTTACAAAAGTGATTATTCAAAGGAAATCACCAGTATTACTRTAATTATTATTTCTTGTATGAATAGCTGCCACTATAAAGTATCTTTATACCTGCCTAATTGCATTAAAAGCAAGCTATATATCATTTTAATTACACTGGTTTTGCTGGAGTGGTACAACTTTATGTTGCAGACCAACTTTATGCCTTTAGGTTGGGCAATTAAAACTGTAAATGTTTGTTCCATCTGTAAATGTTTGCTTTCCTCAGATTTCAGAAATGTATGCTTTAGTATTGCTCTTGCTGTGGGGTGATAAGATACTGCCACCTACGTAACTAGTTCCCAAGTCTTTGCTATAAAGCAGCTGGGAAAGTACACTTTCGTACTGTGACCTGCTAAAGTTCCTGTTGGTGGTGCACCGTATAGTTCAAAATTTGATAGTCTTGACTTGTAGGCAGTTCTTCTGTGGCTTATCATTGTTAGAAATCATGTAGAGAAATCCTGTATTACTCTAATTCTCTTTCCTTCTTCATGCCTCTAGTGCATGAGGTATGCTCTGCTGCAGGCCCTGCACTGTCGGTGTTTACCATAGCCAGCAGGAGAAGAATTGCCATTTTGAGTTGGTATGCTGCTGCCAGCCCTCATTAGACCTCTAAATGATATTCTGTTGCAGAGAATGGGTTGCAGTCGCATGTTCAGTCTTCAATATTTGGACTATATTACCAGTTTCTTATTTTGAAAATAACTTTGATTTGTTCATGGCTTCGAACTATAATCTGAAGGCTTTTTTAATCACAAATTAAAAATGTAAGATGTTTTTATTCTTACAGGAAGGAAGAAACAGAAGCTTGCCAAAGAGAGAGCAGGGCTTTCCAAGGTAATACTGTGTTCAATAATGCAGTGCTATTTTGAAAGGTGTTTCATTTCTATTATTTATAAGATTTGTTTAAAGATGTGTTTTGATTCCAGCATTGCAAACACTTCCGCAAATATGCAGTCTTTAGTTTTTTTAATGCTCACGAATAACCGTATGAAATGGTTGTTCCTTTTTTGTGTCAGAGGGAGGCCTTGTACTAGAAAGTACAACATTTACTGTGTGATTTGATGGTGTTTTCCTCTTTGTAGTATGTGCAAGGACTTTTCAGACTTAAAAATCATTGATGGGACACACCTATAACTGAACTTGATAGTTTTTTGCTATAAGTATTTGATTTCTCTTTCCTTATCGCCAATGGATCCTGGAGGAAAAGATAAATCTATCTTAACCAGTTGTAAGAAATATAGTTGTGATAAACATAACACACCTTAGAATTTATATTTGCTACAAAACCGTGTACTTAATAAACTGAGTAGAGGTATTTCAGGCTCTGTCTCTCTACAGATTTGTGATGCAATGATATGAGACCCGAGTCTGATTTTTCAAAAACATTCTATGTGCATTTAACTTAGTGGTGACACTTAATTTTTTTTTTTTTTGCCGGTTTCAGTGTAACAGTATGGTTGTGTGTTTGTTTGATTTCAGTTGAGAATGTTTTATGCTAACTTGTTTATTAACTGATGTTTAAGGGCCAACTTCAGTTTTACTGTGTGTGTTATAGTTGCCTGATCTGAAAGATGCTGAAGCAGTTCAGAAGTTTTTCCTTGAGGAGATTCAGCTTGGCGAGGAACTACTAGCTCAAGGTAATAGCATAATTTTTTTTGAAGGGTAAGTTGTAAAATAATTTTTCTTTACCTTTGCTAGAAGATGATTTTTATATACTAAGATCTTTTGGGGAGTCAAATTCACCTAGGGAAATCTGTTTACTTGTTTCTAACCTTCTCTGTTCAGAAGATCCAGCAAGGGAGGARCAAAGAAAAGTGTGGATTGATTCTCAGTAATATAATCCACTGTTGATAGATGTTTTATGTARATACTTTACAGTGTGGAAGAAGGTTGATTGCAAAGCATTATGATTTGTCATACAGGTGAATATGAGAAAGGTGTTGATCACTTGACCAATGCCATTGCTGTGTGTGGACAGCCACAGCAGCTACTACAAGTTCTACAGCAGACTCTTCCACCACCGGTGTTTCAAATGCTTCTAACTAAGCTCCCTACAATAAGCCAGGTATGTGAAACATTCCCTGTTGTTTTGGTTTGAAAATAATTGAACTACTTCTCTTATCCATTACATCAGTCTTGAGTATTGGTTTTTGTGATATGTTTTTTGTATATGTTCAGTTAGGTTAAAAGAAGTTTGTTTTTTTTTCACCTGAAACGTTAAAAAGTGTATATGAAAAATATCATGTAGCGTTAATAGCAAACAGGGAAAAATAGAAATACAAAACTTGTCTCATGCACAGGGTATGCTAAGCTCTTCTAAAGTAGAGACATCTGACCGCAGCTCTGATACTATAAGCAGATCCACTGTTTCCCAAATACAGTTGGGGGATCAGAAAAGTGGCAACTTTCTTGCACTGGGTCTTGAGTTTTTGGTGGGTTTTTTTGTTGTTTTTTTTTTTTTTTTTAATTATGTATCTACAAGTGTCTGTAAGTGTTATAAAAGTCCATTAGAATTAATTGGTTGCTTTTGCTAGCCTGTTGCTTCTGGCCGGCTATAAACACAAAATGTTAACTAGCACCAGAACACATGACAGTTTTGGAAGCTTGGGGGTTTCCCTGATGATAAAAGTGTTCGAGGTCTGTGTATAAAATGCCCTCCCTTTTTAGCCTAAGGACTGTGCAGGTAATGTTGGTAATATGCTAGCAGGTGAGTCTGTTGTAAAATGAAGAATATGTTTTACATTCTTGGAAATGCAAGGGTACTGCCTAATGGTGTTACCTCACATAAAGCAGAGACTCAGTGCTGTGCATCAGTCAGCTCTCTTTACAGCTCAGGCCTGGTTACATTTCGATTTAAGGTCCATATAGTTAGTAAAAACACTGAAAAGTGTCAGGTACACAAGATGTAAAGGTCTGGGGAAACAATGGAGCAAAAATGTTTCCTTAGAGAACAGCGCCAAAAACCACACAGAGGTCATTTTGAGGCTGATAGGATATTCTTTATCTGACTTTGGCTTTGTTAGGCATTGCACAGTACATAATTTCTGCGGAACTGACTTCAAGAATTTATGTCAAATAGATTACCATTTTTAACAGTAATCAGTTTGCTCAGTAATTACACTGTTTAATGTTCAGTGTAAAATTACATTGCTTGATAATCAGTTGCCTACTGTCAATTTTACGTAATTGTGAATGAGTTTTTCTCCTTCTTACAGAGAATTGTAAGTGCACAGTGCTTGGCTGAAGATGATGTTGAATGAGGTCACACCACAACAGGGGGAAAAAATGTTTTCTTACCCCAGAAGATGAGCATCAGTAGGGGGATAAAGGGGCAAACATAGTAGTTAATGGACTGTGTACCACATCGGGTTCTACCAGAGTTAAAATTAACTTTGTGTAGGTGGGTTTCGCAGGATTTTATTTATTATCCCAGTGAAAAGTGTATTTTGATAAGAATTCATTTTATAAATACACTGTGTTGAGTTATCAAAGTATCACTAACTTCATTATTATTAAAATATGCAGTTGTAATGTTGTACATATAAAGACATAAAACTACAACCTATTAAAAACCCAATGCTCATTTTTGAAAAAACAAAGTTACGGCAATAAAGATTTATCTGCACTTGTGTGTCCCTATAGTACTACTTTAAATTTCAGAACATTTTGGTGTCAGAGCAAATGATCTAAAAATGACTTAACATTAAAATTTATTTTTAATGTTATGGCTGGTCTTCCAATGCTTTTAAGTTTAAAACCTTGTGTCATTTCCTGAGAAAATAGACATGTGATCGTTTAAACAGTAACCGATCACCTTAGAAAGAGATGCAAGTCAGAATGGTAATAGATGACTGGCTGCAGAAAGAATGACAAATCCATTTCTGTCAGGAGCAATAACATCTAAAGTGATGCAAGTCAAAACTGTATCTGGCAAACGTGAAAGCTCTGTTAATGCAGGTGTCTGAAATAAAGCTGTTTGGAATAGAACCTGGGGCAGATTGTAAGAGCTTTTTTTGGAAAGCTTGAAACCTTTTTGCAAGATAGGCAGTTAACATTTCAGTCTCTAGTCTTCAAGACCATAGAAAATGGTTGTTAACAGTCTTTGGCATTTGCCTTAAAAAAAATTGCACTGATACGGTGAGACGATGATATCCCCAGGCTAAACTAGCTAAAGCTAACGGAATTAGAAGGGTGTTGTAAAATTTCAGTATGRTGTGATACTGTGAACTTCCTTTGCCAGTGAAAAGGAGGCAAATAATATACAGACTCAAGTGAGTAGCAGAAGCATACTTCTGAAAGCAAATTTTCCATGTATAGGATGTTCTAAATGTCAAAACAGATTGGCTTCTACTGTTCTCTGGTTTTGTGCTATCACCACTCAGGTGGCAGAAGAAACAATTAAAAATGTAGCTTTATATTTTTGGCATGGTGATTTGTTTTAACTTAATGAGAAGAAAGGAGGAGAATGCTTCAAGGAGTCTGTCTTTCAGACCAGCCAATAGTTTGTGCTAATGATGCCAATACATTAATAGTAAGGTACTAGGTGGCATAGTTCAAGTAGAAGTGAGATACTGTGAGAGCACTTTAGCCAACATTCGCATCTGTCTCTGTCTCATTTCAGCCTGGTGTTAAGTTTCTGTAAAGGTGGATTCTTCCAAACCATAGGTCTCAACGTTTCAGAAATTGCTTCACACAGAATTTTTGAGGGGTTAAGTGGATAGTTCCTGGTCACCTAGCAGTCAGATACCTGAGTCTGGGAGTAGAAATGGCTCTTACTGAGTCAGTCTGCTTAGTCTGTTTGCTGTGGAAGAGGTATTTCCCCCTTAACCCCTTGAAAACACAATTTCCCAAGATTTGAGGTGCTATTGAATCTTTCTGTAATGCGACAAATACTGAAGTTAATGGCTGCTACGAACAAAAATCTCTTGAACAGCTGGCTGTAGTTTAATCTTTTGGTTGTGCTTGAATTGTTCAGGTAGCATAAGGTAAAAGTAAAACTTAGTAGCCATAATCTTCAGGTGACAATGGCTGGTTTGCTCTTTTCCTTTTAATTTATTTTAGAGGGACAAAATWATTCTGCACCTATAATACTTAATAAAAATACTGTGAAATTGCAGAAGGTTCTATTTTTAGTGAGTACAGTGAGGCTTTCTGGAGGAGTTTTTCTTTTCCTTTCTAACCCTTAAAAGTAAAAAGTAAGAATTCATAGGTTATGCTGATAGAACTGTTAGCATATTTACCTGCTATCCTTGCTGGTGGTGGTTGCTTCAGTGTAATATCTTTTTGGTTCAGCTTTTAATGTCGTTTTAAGGTAAATCAAACTCTTCCACCCTGCCTTGAAAACCAGACCCAAACAGCATAAGATAAAACTGGCTCTCTTCCTTCAAACCTGGACAATTTTCTATACTCTTTGGTATAATGATGGCAATTTGAATTTGCAATTTAGCTTACAGCAAAGCTCTCCTGAACTAAGTATGTTTTAGCAAACCTGGGTGTCAGTTCTTCTGATTTTGATGGAAGACTAGGTGATAGTCCGATTATGTCTACAAATGGTCATTGCTTTAATCGACATCATAGACACACATATTACTCTAACCCTTTTTAGTTTTCTTGATCCTGCAAAGTTAGATGCAGACAAGATTTTAGATAGCATAGGTTTAAATGAAGCCTTAAGTACGAATTTGTTCTCATACTTGATAACCCAGAAGTACCTGGTTAGTACGCTAGAGCAAGCTCTGATACCTGTTTTGAGTGCCTTGGCTAACAGGGTGGGAATGATGAATCCTTTTAACAAGGCTTAAGATTTTTTTTTTTTTTTTTTCCCCCCAAATCTCCTGATGAAGCTAATACCTTACAAACTGTGAAGACTTGAAGATATTGTCTGGAATGGGAATTTGCTGTTGCTCCAACAGTGTGCTAGCATGCACAGCCCACAGATGTAGGAGGCTGTAATTTAGAACTGGTTTCAGACATAAGCAAAGTGCAGGTCATCGGAAGTGCAGTGGTAATGATGGATGTTATTGCATCAGTAGTAGTAATGCCATTGCATTAGCTGTGCATAGTACCATATTTCTTTTCACCTGTGCAAATTAAAAAAAGGTGGAAGTGAGCCATTCCAGTTGTGGATCTGCTGCTGCTGAGCTTACAGCTGCTGGTGAATAAGATCTGTAATCTTACTTTACTGCAGGTAAAACTACTAATCTTTCTCCCAGAAAGAGCCATCTTCCCTTCTGTGGTGCTCCAAGGACAAGGCACTTGTTTTCAGCACTAAGAGGATTTCTCATAAAGGAAATCAGAGGTCTGTTAGTTTTATGTTGGGAAGTCTCCTATCATCAGTTATGAGCTTCKCAGGCAGCTTTTATAGAAAAAAACCCAGCTAGTTTTGTGATCATGCAGGACTACCTTTGATGTCTCACCATTAAGTTTTCTAGATAATGGAATTGAATCCAAAACCAGAGTGATCAGGCACACACTGAATCATCTGGCACTAATTTCCTTACCCAGGGGGATGACAGAATATTATTGTTGCCCTTAACTTGAAAAATGAAGAAGTCCCAGCCCTGCTGTGTAGGAGGCCAGCCAGCCATCATCAAAGTAAAGCTCCAACTATTTATGCACCCAGAAGAATCTTTCTAAAGTTTCATTTGTACATCTGTTGATGGTGTGTTTAAAGTCCCTTAGGCTGAACAGTGGCCCTACATGACCGTTGTGTTAAAATTAACATGAGTTACACTTCAAGGGAATCTTTGAAGTGGTCACTAAGTGCTTTTAGTGAGTGTTTCAAAGGCATGTTGTACTGTACACCCATGCTTCTGCGTTTTTAAACATATGGATATGAAAAGGGCTGATGTGAAAAAAAAAAAATTTCTTCAAGGCTTCTGTTGTACCCAAGTATTGGTTTGGTTTTTAATTTGTGTGTTTACACTGACCAGTATAGCTTATGGTCTCCTTTATGCAGTAACCAAAAAAAAGTCTGTCTGCACAGCAGTCAAATCTGACCAAAAGCCTGTTGCAAAGAGCTGAAACTTGTGCTTAATTCACGAGGACTGGGTTAGCTTTCATCAGATGCACTCCGGAAACTGAGCTTCTGGTGCGGGTAACAGTACTTGTTTTCTGCATTTGTACCAAAACAGAGCTTCCCAAAGAAGATGATGTGGACATCTGATGCTGTTCTTGGAGGGCAGAATTTGCCACGTCCCGTGTATGAATGTGTGAGTGAAGCCATAGAAAACAGCTAGCCCTTCCRTGATGTTTCTGTACCAAACTGTCCAGCATACTGGCACTAGATAATGGGCAGCTTTTTCAAAGTACAGTGGTTTCCATATGTTCTTGAAAAGAAAATCCAGGTTCTCACTTCTCTCCCTGCAGTAGGGGCTTACAGGTGCTAGTTTTGCAGAGTATTTACTGGACGTGTTTTGATAAGGTCACTACCCTGTTTTCCGATCACTGCTGTAACCTAATAATCATGAGCTCTTAAAGGCCTCCGTGCTATAAGCTTTTGACTCCACACATATAGTTCCAGTTCCCGTTTTGTAAAGGTCAGGCCTTGATTTAATGGGTTGACAGATGCATGTCCTCCTGCAGCCTGCACTCATGATTACCATTATTTCCCTTACACCCTGAGGATGTCCTTGACTCATCTTTGGGGTGAGAGGATGTCCGTTGGTGCTCACCCACTATGTGATAGTTGCTGAATGGAGTGTTGTTGCAGTTAGCACAATCTTGCTACAGCCTGCAAATCTGTCCGGATGGTCCATGCTGCAAGACAGTTATGAGTGGCTTTCGTGTCTGAAATTTCTACTGTACATGAAGGCAGAAAACAGCTCAAGTCAGATAGTTCTGCCTCTTCACAACTTGGACCCTTACAACTAAAAACTGATTTGGTCACATTACCGTTTATTTGAGCAGGTCTTAATCTAAACAGCAGAGGGCAGTTTTGCACACACATTCTGTGCAAGCTCATCCTGCAAAATCCTTATTTTTAGAATCTTCCTGTCTGGTGAGGTGATGCAATGCAGCATTTTGTCCAGACAGATTTGGTACAGTGTATAAGACAGGATCAGTGGGACACCAGTGGCATATGTTTCTATTGATACCTAATTTTGGCTTTTTAAATCCTGTGYGTTTGGTTTGTTGTGATGACATGATTAGAAGGATTTCCCTTTTCTTTYTCTCCATCCCTCAACACAAACCAGGTATATAGATAAGCCAGCTGCATTGTACAACTTAAATTCTGCAACAAAATGCAACTGAACCTCGTTCCCAGGCATGCGAGAGAAGAGTTTTCCCCTGCCCAGCTGTGATTTTTCTGGACGAGCTTTGCTAGCTGGAGTGAAAGGAGAGCACTTGTTAACTGCAGTAGGGGTGGAAGAGAAATCTGCATCTTGAGCCTCTGCCTGGAGTTGGACTCTGGCTGTGATGGCCTATGCGAGGAGGGCCAACCCCCCAAAAAAAGGGCAAGATGTTATAGGTTGGTGACAGGATGCAGTTTCGTTGCTGGTTGAAATTCAGCTTAAGGTGGCAAAATCTACTCACCCTGTTGCAATCCTGTAGCTGATGTGAAGTGAGCTGGTGGGGTCTCTCTCATGCCTTGGAGGCAGCTATTTGTATCATAGTGGCACCCTGGCGTGAGACCAAATCTTAACTACTCCTGCACCTCAGAAGTGKTTTTTCTCTGCTTCCTGGAGTGTGTTTGCAGGGGGAAAGTGTATGTTGATGCCGTACAAGTAATTGGAAGTTTTCAGCCCTGGTAGCTGTCAATCAGCATTTTTCCAAACATTCAACATGTTAGTAAGAAATTCTTCAAAGTCTGCTTAAAACATGGCAAGTATCTAGAGAAAGAGAGAGCTGTTTAATAAAAGATACTGTCTCTGCAAACCGTGCTTCTCCTCCTTCCTTAGGTCAATCCGGATATGTTACACCCTGTAAGATAGCCTGGAAGATACAGAAATTTGCTGTAACAAACCAATCTTTGCCTGTTTTGGCATGTATGTAAAAGAGCATTTCCTGGAGCTCTGAAACAACCTGGTTAGCATCTTTTGTTGTATTTAATATTATTTAATGAGAAGGAATGTATATTCAGCTTTGATGATTAAAATGACAATGATTATTGCATGAATTTGTTAATTATAATGCAATGACTAATTAAATGGAGAAATGGAGAAAAGGGATTCTTGAGCAAGCATGTTCTTTGAGAAACTCTCCTCTGGTGTTTTTAATGGATAGTACATGCCTAATCAATTCCTAGCAGTATCTCATTATTGGTGGGAACAGTCTGGTTTTGATGGAAATTTACTTTCACCACGCATTGACCTGCTATAATGTAATTGCTTGGTCCTGTAAGTTACTGCAATGAAGACTACCAGCTCCTAGAATTAAGGAGGTGGAAGTTTTTGCCTATATAAAGAAGAGAAGCCCCATCTGACCCCAGGTTGCAGCCTCCATGTTTATTGAGTTCATCTGGTTCGGGTGTTTGCTATGATGACACTGAGCTGAATTTGCATAACCGTGAGGGGTTGCTATTTGATTTAAATTCATTTGCTTTTATCTCTCCATCTAAAGTTTTGAACTTTAACATCAGGCCCCTTGGCTTATGTTAGAAGTTGTCTGACAGAATTAAGGGCCCTTTTTCACTTCTCTGTAGGGATGTTATCTACTGGCCATTGGCACTGGCAGAATTCTTAGCATGAAATTATTATTATTACTTCTGTATCAGCAGAGATGTGTGTGGCACTGAAGAATCTGTCAAGATGAAGTCTCTGCTTCTGCAAGCTCACAGTCTGCGGTCCTGATCCTGTAACTTACTCTGCATGGTCCTTTCCWCATGGAAGCCTAAGCAGTCAAGAGCAGGACATTGGGACAGTGACACAGGAAGGGAGAAGGTAAGGTTTAGGATAGTATGATTGTTTTGGTAGTTATTGGGTGGGTGTTTTGTTTATCTGAATTATGTATGAAGCTCTAAAGCTTGCTCCTTTTCTACATCACATTATTTTTACACTGATTGGCTAATCAGTGCTAGTTACTAGTATCATCAGGAAAAATCAGACCCCAACCAACCATAGACATGCTTATAAATCATGAAACCTACCAAAAGAAAAAAAAGTATTAAAGACACTCTATAATTGAAAAGATCTGAAGCACAGTTCCCCCCCCAAACTGAAATCAAGTAACATGAGCTATTGAGCACTGGGTTAATTACTCTGCTGGCAGTCCTGCAATTCATAAGGGGCTTCTGCATTGCAAATGTAAGAAGCAATCTTTCAGAAATCTGGCTTGCTGTTTGATAGCAACTTTAAAAGGAACTCTGACTGTTCTGTCAAAACATAGTAATCGGCCTATGCCATAGTGCCTGAAATTCGGTGACCCCATCATGCAAATAGGAAAGCTGGGACATAGGTGTTAAGCAGGCAAACAGCTTAGAAAGCAATGCAGTGAGTCAGCATCCATCCTAGATGTTGGATTGCAAACTGTGAATACATGACAACCTGATAAAATGGTTGAAAACTAGAGAGGTGCTTTACTGAGAGAAAGTTGTAGCCCAGTTTTGCACAGTTGACCCATCCTTAAAAACAATGCAGCCTTCTAAAGCTTGCTTCTGACGCTCAAAGTCCTTGTGGTTAGAGCAGATGTTATCTGTTGACCAGGATGGCTCTATCCTTTTTCTGCTTTGGAGCCAGTATCTGGAAAGGAGAGGAGGATGTGCCTGGAAGGAGCTGGCTACGTGGTAGCCGTATATCCAGAAGGTCAGATGATCAGACTGGTGTGTCCTGTCACCCTCAAGAACCAACAGACTGTTTGGTTCTTAGTGGGAGCTTGAGCTAACAACTTGGGTACCTTGGCTTCTCTGGGCAACTGTGGAAGTAAGTGCTGGTAAGTTAAATTGGTTTTCTAAAGTGCACAGAGACCCTGGGATGGAATGTATTGATATTGGTGCAGTGCTCTCCCCATGCTTTTTGTCATAAAATGTGAAGCAGGGAAAACAATTGGCTCCTGTGTAGAATCCCTCCCTTCATTTTGGTTGTTTCCAGGATGGTGCTTGTTATGAGACTCTGCCAAGGTCAGGGGCAGTGTTTTCTCTGCTGGGTTGCCCTCAAAATTTTTCAGCAGGCCTGGTAATATTTGTCATTAGATTGTAGATCTTTTCACAGATGGATGTCTCCTGCCTTGGGCAGCACATTTTCAATAAAAACAGTGATCTCACCCTGATTTTAAAGAAAAAAATTAAGAAACAGATTGCAGTCTGACAGAACCAGCAATGGCTCAGACTCAGGCTCCTTCATGGCCTTTCCTTTTTTTTTAATCTTACTGTTCAAATCCTGCCTCCCCAACTCCTGGTAATGTGGCAGGTGTTGTGTGCTTGGTCTCAGGGGGTGACAACACAAGCTTTGTTGGTGACTGATGCAGCAGGGATTTTGTAAATTCAAAGTATTCATAGGTCATCATAGTATTCGTAGTCACCAAAGTATTTGTAGAGGTCATCATTCTGGGCTTTTGAAGAAATGCTGCTGTAAGACTGATTCACTGGAGCAGCATAGATTATCTTCATTTTGGGGAACTTAACTGCATTTTCCTTTCTTCTTGGAAGACCACGTTATTTTGCTAATATCAAAGAATATCACCCTTGTTGACATGGCTGTTTAGGGCACATACAGTACAGCTGTGCTCTTGTGAAGCTTCACAGGACTCAGGGACCAAAGACACGGAGCTAATGATTAGCTAGACACACTGTCCTTTGCACCAGGGCCAAATGCAGCCTGCTGCTAATCACCTTTCATTGCCCATAAGGTGTGAGAGTGGTCATTTCTTTCCAGTGGGAAGTGCAAGAACAGAAAGCRCTTTGCCACAAGGCAGAGCTTTGTGGGCAGTCTTGGATGCCTGATGCAAGGCTTCTTCCGTTGCTTCCCAAAATGGTGGTCTCTTCTGGCAGAGTTCAGGCACTGGGAGTGTTTTTGTTTTCTGGCTAAATAGAAGTCTGCTGCAGCCAGGACCTTCCAGTTTAACATCTTTCAATGAACGTCAGAATTCACATACACCAAAGCTCTTTTTTCTTTTTAACTGGCTGTGTGAAGGTCATACAGAATAATTCATTCACTGCCCTTTGCTGGGTGTCTTCCAGAGGTGGAGTGCCTGCCTCTTGCTATCTAAGGGGCTTAGCATTTTGGCTTTTCTTTTTTTCGGTGTTGAAAGGTTAACATTTGTATTATTTTTGGAATACAAAGGAAATATGTCATCGCAGAGGCACACAGCAGAGTTAAATTTTCAGGGGTGGCACTGCAGATAGCATCCGGGCACACAAGTAGTGAGGCATTTGGTCTGACACAATTGGCAACAGGGTATCCGCTCTAGATTCAGGCCTGTCTCCTTGGGACAAGGTAGCACTCGCTGTTCCTGCCAGCCCATCATTTTGCCGTAGACGTCCATATGACAATCGCAGAACATACYGAGGCTGTGGTAGCGTTGTGTGCAGCAGCAATGAAAGGTGGGAATCCGTGGGCCTCAGTGTAAACACCAGCTTTTCCCAGCAAAGCCCAGTTTGTCTTAAACTTCCTTTTGGTGGAATTTTCCCCATTTCCCCTTGCCTTCCTACACCTACCTTTTGTAGACCAAGTGGTTTTGCAGTTGTCAAGCTTGGTTGTAAAGCACTGAAAGGAAACTGGACGCCATGTTCAGGTAGCGTGCCTGCTGCCCAGACATGGGCATGGCGAGGGGAGGCATGGAGAGCCTGCGGAGCCCCATGTGTTTTGGCTTCCCAGAGCCGGTGCCACTAGATGGCAATGTGGTACTCCTGCAGCTGGGACTCCCCTTTTCTTTCCTGTAAAATTTCTTGCTTTTTCTGTATTTATCTCTGCCAAACTGATGATTGCACCCACCACCCCGGCAAGAGAACAGAACAAAATCATTTCATAGAACATTACAGCTGTTATGCCTTTTTCTTTTCTTTCTTTTTTCCTTCCCTCCCCCCCACCCCACTCCGAGTTCTTTGTCCCACAGCAGGGTGCAGAGGTTTAAAAACCTTCTTTCTTAATCGCTCTCCTTCTAAAAACAGAGAAAACACAGCCTCTTGGGAGCAATTAGCTATGAGAAAAGCATTTCTCAAACAATTGCCAGGAAATATTGTCTTGACCGATATTCCTGATGTAACACGGTCGTTCTCAGTACTGTTATTCTAAGATACTCGACTGCAAAAACAGCAAGGTACAGATCTGTAATGTACGATCTGCAGCTTACCACCTACCTTACCTTTTTATATCCATTTACTTTCAGTTGTGTCCTCCCCGCACGCCCTGTAGCTATTCTGTTTAGGAGAGTGAAGAATTATTTGTGACTCTCCTCTTGTGACTAGTGTATCAGGCCAAGGCTGTGACAAGACAYGGCTGAAAATTAAGGTTATGCCTCTGCTGCCCAGGTTCCTGATTGAAATTCAGTGGCAGTGTGCTGCGGAGGAGGTCAGGTGCATGCTTACAGCGATCCCTTCTAGCCTTAAAGCCTGGCAGCCTGAGAGTACGTGAGGTTGGTGAAGCCTGAATTTCAGTGGGAGCAGCTGGAGAGCAGGTATACATGAAGCAGGCAGCAGAGGTACACTGAGACCGGGGTCTTGACCCTGAAAGCACTCTCCCCATCATTGTATTCATGGAAGATGGACCGGGCTGTAGGGTGGGGAGAGCTTGGAGGAATGGTGGTAAACTTGAAGCGCTAAAAGCCAGTATTAGCAGTGGCTAGGAACCGCTGCTAGCTAGCCAGCTAGCTAGATGTACACACATGCATGCCCATTCGCATGCACAGCCATAGCTGTTTGTATTGTGCAGTTCAAATTTTGTCCCTCTTTACATAAATCCATGGACATTTGAGAAACGAGCTTCGCTCTGTGGGACAGGGTGTGAACTGAAGCACCTTCTGGAAGACAGACAGCAGTGTAATCCTTTCATTCAACCCTGTCTGCAGCTGCTTTTTATAAACTTGGCATAAATACGTACTCAGTGAGGCCAGGCCTGTGTAGCTGGAAAATATTTTCCATCATCCAAAAAAACAGAAGATTGGAAAAAGAGCCCAGAAATTGTGCATAACATGGAATGGCCTCGCTTGTGGTTTTTTTCCATGACTTCCTCAGCTCATTTTTCTGCTGCCAATTTTAGAAGCCCATAAGTCATACTTGTTAAACTTTCTCAGTTAAAATGTAACTCTAAGAACAAAGTCATATGATATGTTGCAGCCAAATAATCCTTCCAGAGCCTCTGACTGGAGAAAAGCTACCCTAATCTGGCCAGCTTGTGAACCTGCATGGGCTCCTGTCCCGGGAGAGGCAGGGCTGAGGGGGCAGGTTCGCGGCGTGAGGCCCAGCTGTGCCGCCCTCCCGGGTGAAGGCTTCCCCGTGGACTTCAGCAAGCATTTCTCCCTGCTTTTGCTAGGGCAGTCCGGCCTGTGGTGGGTTGTGTTGCAGGACGGTCGTTGCAGAAATTTCAGCTCCTCCTCTGGAAGGACTTTAAGCAGGAGGCGAAGCAGAGGAGGGAGCAAGGGGAGGCAGCACAGAGGCTGGCGGGATCTGGCAATGGGGGGCTGAGATGCCATTGTAGGAGGGTGCTGCTGCCATCAGGGTGAAGGAGCTGAGGGGTGAGGAGGCAGCAGGTTGCCAAGAGCGAAAGTGAATTTGCTGGAGGGTGTGAAGAAAGGGCATCCTTACTTCAGTGCGTTTTTAAGCGTTGAATCAATGTGGAAGTACTCGCATGCCAGGAGCAATATTTTTGTTTGCCAGTTTTGCTCTCTTTTGTGAGGTGATTGTGCTTACACCGGGCCCCAGATGGTTGTCTTGAAGTGCCATCTCTTGCCCAGGGTCTGCTCTGTCCCCTTGTGCAGAACAAATGCCCAGTCACTGCTGCGGGGGGGTTGCTCTAAATTTACACTGGGGCAGTAGCTGAGAGTGGGATTTGGCTGTTGGCCCTGCCAGCAGCGGTGCTCCAGCCTGCCTCCTCCCAGCTGCAGCGCGCGCCCCTGGGGCTGGCAGTCCCGGCCTGGGCCCCTGTGACCTGGTGGCTTGGGAAGGCAGGGGGTACTGGTCCCCCACCAGGACTGCCTTGGGCAGCCTCTGTGCCAAGGGTGTACGAGTCTGGCAGGGCATGAGGGACCAGAGCAGACAGAGGAGAGGCAGGTGAGAGGAGGGAGTGGAGCCGTGAGGGGCTTCTCGGTCTGCTCACCCTTCCAGCCCTGCCTCCCCTTTGTGCTGGGGGCAGAGCAGCATGGAGAATCTCCCTCTGGAAAAAAAATATAAAAATAAGAAAATACCTATGGTTTTCCCCCTAAATATCAGCTTTTGAGTTTGGTTCTGGCCCTCAGTGTAAACTGGGAGAGCGTCTGGAGGAAGTCAGGGGAATCACGCTGTTGCAGAGCAGCTGCCAGGAGCGGCGGGCCCCAGAGACYGCCTTTCTGCGGCAGGGCGAAACGCCCTCGCGAAGCCTGTGTGGTCTTCACGGGAAGGGAGGAACTGAGCAAAACCACTGGAAACCGGCGAGGGTGTTGTAATGTTTTTTGGACAGCCGGTTTCAAAAACCAGTGACTGCCTCTCTCTCTCTCTCCCCTGGCAGCCGGTTCCCGTGCCATGACATTGAGGGAGGTGGTGGTGACTGATGTAACCGCGGCTGGGGAGAGTCACTTGCCCAACATGCGGAGGCTGGCCGACGGCCAGAGAAATTTGCTAAGGCCGGGGTTTCTCACAACGGCCTCCCTGTCCCTGTGCGCATACCTGTAACTGGGCCAGGTGCTTGGCACGGCCGCCTCCCCAGCCGAGTACACGAGGCGGAGGAGCTACCCAAGCCAGGAGGAGGAGAAGAAGAAGAAGAAGAAGAAAAGGAAGAAAATTTTGTTCTTGTCCCATGTGAATGCAGACCCAATAATGTCCCTAAGCACGTGTTGTTTGTGTCACCATATTGTAATTAATAACGATGCCTGTTTGCTGAAGCCAGCTGTTCTTTATGCTAATGGCAGGAGGCATGGGGGAGAGGGTGAGGAGAGGCCTAGTAGTTTTTTTGCTGGATTACCACCTTTAAGTTATTGTGACAGACCTTTAAAAGGATCTCTTTGTATGAACTGGAATATAATGCTCGGCTGGGCTCTTAAATTCTGGCTCTGTTGAGAAGAGAGATCCTGTCATATCGATTGTCATTTCGTATGCAGTTCAGGCACCAACTTGTAGAAAATCTGGGCCAGGAGAGATATCATTAGGTATTTATGGGGGTTTGGTTGGCTCAGCAGTCAGTTTTTCCATTGTCATGCCGTGACAGTAGTGCATTACATACACCCTCAGGAGACATCCTTCTGCTTCCACAACAATAAAGGACTTTTTTCTTTTTCTGACTCATCTTCAGCTTGAAAAAAAAAACAACCACCACCAGTAAATATAATTAGCAACAGGCAGATATACTGTACGTAGCTCTCGGAGCCCATTGGGATAGTTCCTGTTAAAATGTATGCTCATGGTTTCTCACCCCATGCTTAGACCTCCAGCTGCATTCCTGATTATACTTAGATGTTTTAACATAGCCTGGTGATGTTGTAGGCTGAGGAGCCATTTCTAGTTTGGATAAAGAGAAGGAATATATTTAATGCTGGGATTGTCTTTCATGCACACACAGGAGCTTTGGCCAGACTCGCAGCTCACAAGGCAGTGGAGTACAAATGGCTGCGCTGTGCCAGATGCGAGGTCCACTTAGCTCTTTATCCTGCCTCTGACAGGGGCCAGCAGCAGATGCTGTGGGAAGGAGGACAAGAAACAGAGCAAGTCTAGACTGATCCTGCCCCAATGTGCCCTCTTGGCTCTCAGCACAGCTATTCTCACTCACCAAAAGACTGGGGAAGAGGCAACTACTGCCTTAGTCCTTCTGTTCCCCAGCCTCCTCGGGCCCACGCTGTGCAGTGGCCCCTGTTTGCTTTGCTTCCCAGATGTGGCTCCGCATGGGATGCTCTGCTTCTCTTCGGATCCACATGGTCATGTGAGGATTTCTGGGTTAAATGTGTCCTGGCCCCCTCAGTATTTCCCTTATGTAAGTGTGATGGAGCTGGGAGCAGGTGGCGTGCAGCTGGGCTCTGCTGTCTGCCAGGTGGGTGTTCCCTTACACCACAAGTCAAAGTCTGCGCCATCCTAGTTAGGGGCTGCTGCCCATCCCGCGTGTGCCATTGGAGCACCGCGAAGCCAGGACCCAGCCTTTGGGTCCATATTTCCCTCGAGGTGAAGGCTGACACCAGTCACGTGGCTGTGAGCAGGCCAAGTGGGAGATTAGTACGGCTTTGTTTATTTATTTATTTTAACCTGTGACTAAGATGGGGGAGTATTTGGATGGGAGCCGCTCCTCCCAGAAAAGTGCTGTTTATATTTCAGTCTCCTGAGCAGAGTCAGTTGGATCTGAAGGGCTCATAACCCAGCAGTGGTATGTGGGCTCTGCTGGCATGTCCTCACGTAACCTGGCGTTCACGCTGCCGGACAGAGTGTGGGCTGGTTGTTTGCTCATCCCGAGCGCAAATGGCCAGAAGTTTTCCTCTGTATTCCTGATTGCTGAGCTCAGAGGGGTGGAGGAGAGGAAGAGCAAGCTTTCATCTGAAAGTGGCCAGGCATTGCGTAGGGCCATACCTGGGGTTACGCTGAGAAAAACGTGACAGTGTGGGTGGGGTGATGGCTTTATAGCCACAGACAATATTGCAGGGCTCACCTGTGCAGCATGTGTTTAGCACAGTCACTAGTAACACTGCTCTGTGTGTAAGCAAGTCAGTACCTGCTGCCATGTGATCAAAGGGAGAGATGCTTTTAGAAACATGCGAGGGTGGCATGAAAAAGCAAGTCAGCTGAAGTATCCTTAGCTTATAGGGCACCTGTGGGCTAGTAGACACAAGTGAGACAGTGCACAGAAACTCCTCAAATATCGAGCTGGTGTTTATTTCCATTATCTCTACCTAATTCCACCTGTGTAAGCTACTTATTTCTTAGAGATCTTGTCAATTCAAGACCCTGGCTGTAGACACACCTAATCTCTGGGGGAAGGGCAGAGCCAGCTCAGCCAACTTTGGTGGAAAATGATTTCCCAAAGCGAGGGTCTTGTTACCTACAGCAGGGCAGAGGGCAATGCAGAGAACTAGCCAAGAAGCATTTAAAGCCTAGGGCTTTAAATAGCACCTGACTAGGTGGCTAGCGAACTAATGATATATGGGGAAATAGGATTTCGTATTCTTGAGATAAGGGAAGTTTGGAGAATCCTGTCCCCATGTGTCATCAGTTGCTAAAACAAGTCTCTTGGAAATGTAAAAAGTCTGTCTCGCTCCCCTCTTTGCCCTGTAGCAATATAAGTAGCACAACTTCATCTGAGTTTTGTGATAAATAAATGAGGAATCCTGCCTCCAAGGCTGTCTGGGACTTCTGCACCACATCCTTGCTCCAGCTTGTACCACAGTACAGTATTTTACAATGTCTGGGATGGAGAAGATTTCTTCTGTGTAGCGTGCTGTGGTATGTTCACTCGTCACAGCATTGTCTGTGGGGTGAGAAATGGGGCAAGACTCCTCTCAAGCCATCGGTCTTGGGCATTTTCTGTTTTAGCACTCTTAATTCTTCAGCGAATCGCCTGGATAGCTAATGACTGGGGTGAGGCCTGCTGGCCTTTGGTCAGCAAACTAAACCCTCTTTTTTTTTATGAGCCGAGTTTGTAAACAAGGCATAGGCCAAAACTTCTTTTAAGCTGTCGTGGCAAGGGCTGGAAAATAGGAAGAAACCAATGCCAGCTCAAGTGCAGTGTATGCCGAGAGTGGTGCTCTCATTTCCAGCAGGGAGGACTTTGACATCCTAAACCAGCAGCTCAGCCATGGCAGTGCAGCAGAAATCCTCCAGAGAAAGGGGACTGTGGAAACTTTCCCTTGTGTTGGTGGTACCTCCTGGTCAGGGCCCAGCAGCTGTGGGACTGCAGGGAAAGTTTGTATGCTGCTTGCTCATGTGTTTAGTGAAGGGTCTGCAGGCTCCAAGCTGCCTGTGCCCTCCTGTTCGTGAGCTTCTTAGRCTATATCTTCAACGGAAAGTAACTGGGGGAGAGGAAAAGCAGCTTTCTAACCACGTTGAGGTTGGCCTTTTATCGGTGAAGAAAGACCTAGATGTTAGTGGTGCTCAGAGGCGCTGGCTGAGCCAGGTTTGATCTTGGGAACACCTCTGTAAAGATGTGGTATTTCCCAGGGAGGCAACTATGTAAAACCGGTGTAAATGAGGCCAGGCTCATGGGGTTCTGTTCTCCAAATACGAGTTTTATATTGAGGTCAGTGGGAGGCAAAGGTGTGTCAGTCTTTGGGTGGATGTTTTTTTTGCCACTGCTTGAGCACAATGGGGAACCTCGGGGAAGCCTTCCTGAATGAGTTGACTACCTGCACCTTGTCTGATTTATGTCCCTCTGGCTTGTGCTGACACACAGCCTGGCGTTGGCAAGCTTTCTTGGTGTCTAGATCGCTGCTTCCATTTGGTTAAAACATGCAAAGTCTTTCAGAGGGAAGGAATGGGGTTAGGAAGAGGAAGCTGTGTGAGGCTTAGTTTGCATTACTGAATCATGCCGGGCTTGGTTTGGTAATTCCCTCTCTCTAGGCCCAGAGTTTCAGTGGTTTCAGGTTTCAGCCCAGCATAGCATCAGTAAGTCCATTCTTCCAGGAAGGTCAGACTTACTTTCACTCCATCCCTCCCCTTCTCCCTGGGAGAGGAAGGCTGTTTAACAGCAACAAGGGTTCAGGGTGCAATCTGAGCAGGAGGAAGCACCTTTGCCATTTCTTGTCCTTCTGCAAGCAGGCAGGGACAGCTGCCTCCTTTCCCCACGTAACCACTGAAGTGTCCAGCTGCCCCTGTGAGGGTTCGGCTGCCTGTGCCTCAAACGGAGGCCAAGGCCAGTTGCAAGTGCTCAGGACCTCCCAGGACTGGCCCTCGACTTAGTTTTCCCTCTGGCCCCACCAGATCAGGAGGAGCACCGTGCAGTCGCAATAGATTTAGAGGACATGCTTTTACTGACAGTGCCTAAGGAAAATTTGAGGTGTCTGATGACAGCGTATTTGTGTCTTAAAAAGCTGCTCTGTGGTGCTGAAGGACAATTATTGAAATGAATAAATAAATGGACCGAAATAAAATTCAGGAAAGAAAACAGCTCAACGGGAAAGTTATGAACGTAGCTGTCAGCCTGGTTTCGTTCATTTTGGGCCGGGTGACAGTCGCAGGCGCAGAATTCAGTGACATTCAAACCCTTCTCTACAGGTGAAGGGACACAAAATGGGATCTAATTTGTTCGTCATGGGGCATCATTTTCTGGCATTCTTTTTTTTTCTTGGCGAGAAACTGTGGGTAATTTATGTCAATGTCATCAAAGACATATTCTTGTTACTCTCACAACTGTGACCTTGTATCCAGCTACAAGAGTTATAGCGGGTAACCAGTGAGATGCTCAGCTTACGTCCACAGGGCAGATTTTCCAAGCAGCAGCTATGCTGGCAGGGCTACCTGCCATGCTGTCCGGCCATGTCGGTGCCAAGTGATTCTGGGAAAATGCAGCCAGTGACGCCACAGACCAGTAATGATGGAGGTGAATTCCTGGAAGACGCCTACCAAGAGCAGCAGCCCACAGTGCGATGTACCATGGGATGCGCTACTGTAGGGACGACTGAAACGTGGGAGGAGGGGTCAGACCGGTCACACCGGCACGTTGCCGTGTCCTGTCCGCACAGCAGGCAGCAACCTTACTGAACCAGTCGGAGAAAATTGGCTGCCTTGGCCGGGAGGAAACAGCTTAGCTGTCACAGCTTTCACTCAGAATTAGCTATGAGCTGGCCAGGCATAAATTGCTTTTAGAGTTAGTCCTGCCAGCTGCATTACCAACAAAGCAAAAATTGTCTGAGGAACAAGGCTCGGGTTCACATGCTTAAACCCTACCTGTCATAAAGTTGCTAAACTTTTCCCTAGGGTTGGTACTACAATATTTACTGTATTGGCATGCTGTCTTTTCTGTTCGACTGCTGCATGATCGTATTATAACATGTCCTGTTGACAAGGACTAAACTCAGATCGAACTGCGTAAAGAGATAACTGTGGCCTTGATCGCTCCATGGTGAAATCAGAGTAAATTACTGGATGCCAAATGAGTTATTCCCTGTTTATTTCAGATTAAACAAGCTTAGAATCTGGCCTTCAGATCATGTTATTTCTCTAATTCAACTGGGTCATATTTATAAATTCACGTAGTGGTCAAAATGATCCAATAAATGCCAGCACACAATCCCAGCACTTGCAAAACATTGAATGTATATATTGGCACTTTTTCTGTTTGCTGACTGCAGGACAAATAGGTTTCGTATTGGGACATCAAAGTCTGTTTCAGCAACTGGATGCATGACAAAGCCATGTTATAATCTGGGTACTGATTACGGCATTGAAACATGTTGGCTCAGCATGTGGTGGATTTGGATGCGTAGATAGATCAACTTTTTAGTGGCCTATGGCTTGATTTCAGCATGGAGAAGGTTGTCAGCATATTTGTGCTAATTAAGGAAACAGCATGGGAAACTCCTTTCCACTGCAGATACAGCCAGAGCTCAGGAAATGTCATTGCTCCTCAATGTTTTTTGTAACAGCCAGTTTGTCTTGAAGTAGAGAAGTAGCTTTGTGTCATAGCTGTATTTCTAAACTGTGCTGAAGCTTGTTTGGGTCCTGTCCAAGTCTTGTGTTTTTACCTGTTTCTGGAAGATGGATTGAACTGTTAGGTCACAAACACATTAGAAGAGCATTTTAGCTGTATTTGGGGCCGGCAATGCAGGGTTAGATTCTCTGCCTTGATTGGGTTTATTTGTAATGTTGACAGTAACTGAACACCAAGAAATAAACACAAGTTTGTGCTCATGCTTTGCTAGAAGAACTTCCTTGCTGCTGAAAATAATGCTTTTTCCCRATAGTGACTCTTTTTTTTTTTCATTCAAGCGGTGTTTTGAATATGTTATGCTACTCTTAACATATTCCCATGTTCAAGTTCCCGAGAAGGCAGGCTGAAACGTTGCCAACTCTATTAAGTCCTTTCTGTTACACTGAGTCAGCTGCTGTGATTTTACCTTTGCTCTTGGTCAAAGTATTACACTCTATTATCTTTTTGTTCTTTTTTTAAGCATAAGAAATTGCAATACAAGTGTTTGTTCCGTGTGCCTACATTTCCTCCTACTTCAATGACAAAACCAGCACATTACTTTTATTATTAATAAGACAGGTACACCTAGAAGCCCTTGATGTTTTCCCAAGGGATTCACAGCCCAAACATAAAGGAAAAACAAAAATGCGAGAAATTAAATGCCTTTATTTGCATTTATGAACAGGGAACTGAGGTAACCACAATTAAAGGGGCACTTAATTCCTTCTTATTGAAAGGCCAAACAAAGAAGTCTTCAGTGAGGCTAAAAATAGACCCAGGACCAGCAGGTCTCTCTTCTGCAGACGGCTCTGAACGCGGTTCTGCTCACCGGCCCCAGCAGTGCCCAGTCCAGCACAGCCATATGTCCACGTGCCCCYCCACCTGAGCTCAGGCCAGCAGCCCAGGTCTTTGCCAGCGCCTTCACTAGGTCAGCACAGTTCTCCTGTTCCCGGTACAAGGCGCTCCCAGAGCTGCTGGCCTTCTGCCCCCTCCACTTTAATAAGAATTCTTGCTGAATCAACGTCTGCAGTGAGGGCTTGTGATGGCTGCTTTTATTGGCCGTTGAAGGCCTCCAGAATGGCAGCTGCTGAGAAACGGCTGCCGTGTGTAGGAGGTCATAGCAGACCTTCCCCAAGTGCCAGTCCACAGGAAGAGTTTTGCAGCTCTTACAAGTTGAAGGTGGAGTCAGCTATAACCTGACTTACCTTCCTTGGCATTTTGAAGTCTGGTGAAACATGATGCATAATGACACTTACTCTGCCTTTGCAAGTAGGAGACTGYGTTTGTGCCGAAGTGTCTCATCAGTGAACTTCACCTCAATGCAGAGTGCTTATTCAGATGTAACCATGAAAATGAGGGCTGGCTAAATAATGCCTCCGATTGAAAGGATCCACTGAAGCTCATTATAGTGATCTTAATGACTTCCAGTTCAGCTGTGTCTGTGATACCAGAGTGCAAAGGTAATTATGGAAGTGCTAAATACTATTATTTGATATTAGTGACAGGGTGGGGGTGAGACCTGGTGAGTCCTTTCCCCATCTGGCCTAGAGAGGAATGAGGGTTGCCCCCTTCCCTCCACCCCTCTCAAGACCTGGGAAGGAAGGACTGTGCAGGCAAGGTGGAGCCAGGACTCTGCTCCCTCTTCCAGCTGCAGCAACCTTGGCTCTTACTTTGCCTCCGTGGTGTCAGGAGGTGGCTTCTTTGCRCAGCAGGAGCTTTGGTGCACGTGCAGCAAACTGGGAGAAAGGAGAAATGCCCCCACACCACCCTTCCTGCCTCCATCTTGGCAGCAGAGGAAGCAAACATGCCATCTCTCTCTGTCCCYTGCTGGTTTTGCTGGTCTTTCCCTCAGTTCACTCTGTCTCTCCTGTGGCCCTCTGGTACTACCTGATGTTGCTGGTTTTTCCCTTCATGCTCTCTCCTTACCTGTTTGACCTCAGCTGGGCCCCACCAGCACAAGTGCTCCCTTGGCTTGCACGGGATTTCCGTTTCCTCTGTGTTGGCRGCTCAGACTCTGAGGACGAGGAGGGGGGCATTCAAACCTGGCTTTGAGTGGGGTCTCGGACCAGATGACCTCCTGAGGTCCCTTYYAGCCTCAGTTATTCTGTGATTTGGAGGCCCTGGCTCGCTACCGACATTGTTCTAGCCCGGGAAAGTGCTAACCCTTTGACCCATGAGGAGTTTTTAAGGAAACAGTGATAACTTACATGGTTAGCAATTTGCTGCCTGACTTTTGTGTAGGGCCGAACAGACTACATGATCTGCAGGAACCCTCTGTGCTGCCAGGGTTTGTACGGCAAAGCTGCAAGCACCAGCCTTGCAGGCCCTCCTGAATCATGGGTGAAACGGTGAGAGCACATTCAATTAGCTCTGCTCACTGACCATGCCAGCCTGCGCTAGGAGAAACCCGTGCAGTGATGATTCAGACTCAAATGATTACTTGACCCARAGGAAGGCTTGATGATACACTGAGGCTGGGACACACCAGCAGTGATTATAAAATGATTCACTGCCTGTGCTCTGCCATTCAAAACATCCGCTGTATTGCACAGGCAGGGCCATTCACGGAGGCTGCAATGAGGAAGTGATATTTGCACCTTTAGCTGCCACCTTCTCACGGAACCTTTCAGCCGCTGCCTCTGGTGTGGTGCTTGTCTCTCCCTGGTCGTGCTGACACTAGAGAGGTTTGCTGGCAGGGGGCAGCTCCCTGACGCTGCCATGTGACTACAGCCAAGCACCTCCTGCTGATAATATCCATCCTCACCCTAAGCGGGTTTGGTTAAGTGTAGTGCAGCCAGGCATCCCAGTGTCYCCCCAACGCCATCCTGTGCAGTGTGGAAGCACTTAATTGGACTTTAATGCTAAACTGACGGGCAGGTGGGAACTCAGAGTCAAACTCCTTTAATTCTCTGTGCTCCGGTCCGTAATTTGCACATCATTCTTCAAAACCCTCATAAATTCTTCGCACTGCTGTTCCCACTTCCATTTTTCCTGCTGTCAGAAATGTGGAGCTCACACAGCCCAGACTGCTTCTGTGTTTCCTTTGTAGAGGGGCACATAGCCTGCTGTCTCTTTTCATTTTTCACGCTGCTGTCTATACTTTCTTTCTTCCTGTTCCTCCCGCCTTTTTGTCCTTCACTCTTCCTCTCCTCTCCTCCAGATTTTCTCCTGCCTGATACATGCACTCATACGGTTTCACCAAAATGGTCTGAGTGCACTGATACAGCTATCTTGTCCTGCTAAATGCTTCCCAAAGTGCTGATATTACTGCATGCAGAGCAGGGAAGTCCTCAGCACCTGGCAAGTACCATTTCTCCTGACCCAGGAACTGATACTGCTTGTGGCAGTTTGCTGGAAGCACTGGTAAGATCTGAGGCCCGGAAAGTTTACTCGTGTTGGCTGGGACTCACAAACGTGTTGGGGCTAATAACGCATGGCTTGTATTGTGCTTTCCCTGAAGCTAAGTTGAGCAACATGTTAGTTAACAAGCTAGGCATTACTCAGAGCTCCTAAACCTCATGTTTTGCCAGTGACAAACTTGCAAACTTGTAGTACACCGCTCCTGACATTTTCTGTATAGTGTAATGGCCAAGCTCCAGCGGAGTTGTGCTCCATCCTCTTTGTCTTACAGTTCTGCCTGGACTTTTTTCAAATTTAAGTCTTTAGCTGTCATGCACTCTTGCCAGCTATCCTATATGTCTAAATAACTAGGTGAACTATCTCTGGAAAATAACCTATCTGATGAATTTAGCCCTTTCTTCCTGTGAGTGAACTGTCTTCAGACTGTCTTTCAAATATATTTTATGTGCAGTAGTATTATTTGTGCTTTGTCTAAACGTGTGCTAGCTATGGATTCTCTGTGTGCTCCTGGATATAACTGTGGTTTTAAGTACCCACCGCTGGTTATTCATAGCACACATTTAGTCATTTAACAAACATGGTATTAGTTCTGCTCTCTAAGTGGATGACTAATACTCTTATAAATAGGAGGAATGTGATCTGAAAGGTCACGTGAATGTTCCAGTGTGAACATATCCCTGAACTATGAGACTTCTCATTCCAAGAGCATGCTTGCAAAAAAGAAAATGCTCATTATTAGGAAGAAGAAAAAGGGTTCAAAACCCATTCAAGCAATTTCTCTGCTTTAACTCAAACAATTTGCAATTGTTTGTTGAGTTTTGCATTGCAAAAGGTTTTTGCAATGTTTGCGTTTCTCTGCAACCTCTCCTGACCTGCTTAGGAACATAGGAATTGCCCTGTTGGAACAGCCCTGATCTCTCTCCTGTGCTGGTGCCCTCTCTTAGAACATAACAGGACCTGAATGTTTCTTAAGTAGATATAAGAAACATCCTTAAACTTTCTTCCTAACCTCTTTCACATCCCATTGGAAAGCAGGACCACACCTAACACTGGATTCCAAAGGAAATGAGAAGAGTGCACAGTACAGGTTTCTGTGCTGCCTGTAAACTGCCGGCTTTCCTCAGCTCAGTGCCGTGGAGAGAAGATGCTGTGCTGCCCAGGCGGTGGAGGAGGAATGGGGGGTGCTGCCTCTGAGATGGGGTGCTTGCTAATGCAGACTCCTGAGAGGTCAGGTTTCTCTGTTGGAGAATGCAGGAGGTAAAATGCAGCAGATCAGCTATGCAGGCACCCTCGTCTTTTCATTTTTATCAAATGAAAACAAAATAACTGAATGCCGCTGCTCTCCTGCTGTTGCAAGGTTTGGTTTATATTCACAGGAATACAAGGCTAAGGAAGGAAGGACTGGTGGCCTCAGGACATCCAGCTTCATTTCATGGCTGTGCCACAGACTTGCTGAGGGTATGTCTGTAGCGTACGCTTAGCCCGGGTTTGAGCCCAGTCTATTTTCACGCGCAGCCTGTTTGGGCAATTAAAGTCCTCGGCTGCCCTGTGGCACCCCTGTGGTCAAGTCAGAGGCCCTCCTTGGCTGGAGCAGTGAGGGGAGGGCCATCATGCTGGGCCTATGGTATACACATGCCATAAAGATGGTATTCCCAGTTCACAGACCTATCGTAATTTTGTCCATACTTATTATACAGTTACAGAAATGCATTAGCATTAAAATATGTGGGCTAAAAGCAGTCAGTTGTGTCCTACAGTTTCTTCCTGCCAGCCTTTGTCTTGACTTTATGTTGCAGATTAGAAAGGACAGCTGAGGATCTGGGTCCCCCCAAGCAGTCTATACACAGTCAAGAAGTCCCAGAGATTTGATAGACTATACACGATGTTTCTTTCTGAGCACATGACATGTTTCCTAACTTCAGCAGTCTCAGAGGTTTGATTTCAGTGGAAGATGGTATATATAAAAGATACTTGATTGAGAAGTGCATATGCAGGGCTTATGAAACAGTGTGTGTGTCTGCATGTACGTGCATTAAAATAACAGGGCAAGGGTGACTGCAATGTATTATTTACCTGTTGGCTCAGATTTATTTGCCTGCCTTAGGGACGCCTGGCTCTCGTCTCTCAGATTTTGTTCCTAGAGAAAATTTCGGTGCAAAGAACTGTGTTTGAGGGTGCTCTCCTACAGCTAGCATCGGGGGGCTGAGTGGTACATTCAAACTGAAATCAAATGTTCCACCCAGGTTATTTTGGGTGTGCCGACATTTGCTTGTTTGTGGGTGCACCTCTCCCTTGGTCAGTAGCAGAAGCATTTTTCTTGTTGATGGCAAGTAGATGGTAGTGGTGGGGCCAGGTCTTGTTTGTGGCTACTGGCCAGCGGATAATGGACAGTGATAAAAACACAGAAAAAGGTGGGAAGAAAGGAATGGATAGTGTAATTACACCTGATAAGGATCAGCACGACACTACATGTGCTATATACATACTTGAAACCTACACACATAAGCACATAAAAGAAAACATTCAGGACATGGAATCAGGTTCTTCCACAGAGCAGCCACAACTACATAAAGAAACAAAAAAGGATTTTTTATACTGTGGTGCTGGCAGTCAGCCTCCCCTCTGACTGCGCTTGGGCGAAGAGTGTTAAGTGTGAGCAGAATAAATGATCTGTTCGTAACCAGCACGGCAGACACCTATGTAGCACCTCACTGCAGCACCTTCCTATGCCGTCTGGGTGTCAGTGGCAGACATCACGACTAGTCAAATCAAACCTAGTTACAGTAGATCTTGAGCAAGATCCTCAGAGGTGACTGTTGGAAAAATGCACCTACATGTTCCAGATAGATCTTTTTTCAGCGCTGTTCAAATCTTGCTCTCTACACTTGGACAAACGCAGACCTGGTTTTGCATGTTGCGGGCAGTTGCACTTCTGAACAGGAGCCATTTTGCAAAGGAGGGAGGAGCAGCACCCACCCTGCTCCCGAGCTGCTGGCTCTCTCCTGGGRTTTGAGAAAACCAGAAAGCAAGCCCCCCAAACTTTCTCCTTTTCCACGGCGGCACAACAGAACAAAACAGGATTTCCTTTGAAGCAGTAACAGGACAAGCTTTGCAGCATTCTTACAAGGGTGAATTTAGATGCCAGAGAGTGGAATTTCCAAATGCATTTCCCTTCCTACACCTTTCTTTTTCATCTTCATAAATCTGTGTCAATTTTTAAAGAACCTATTTTTGGGGGAGGGAAAGGGGACAGAACAAGTGATGAGCTATTCAGAGCTAAAAGAAGAGATTCATGCTGCCAGAGGTAAGACTGTAGAAAAATGTGTCAGTGTAGCAGATGATAGTTCTCCTCTCTTATTGCCTTTCCTGAAGCATCAAGGTATACGTGTTTCTCAAAGGGGCTGTACATCTCAGAGATAGTCTATGAACTGCATGTTGAAATGGTTGCCATGGCAGTGACTGAGTATAAGTTACAAAGCGTGATTAGCCAGAGTTGGCCTAAATAGCTGAAGGGAAGGAAGAAAGAAAGAAAGGAAAAAAAAGGCCAAGGACTTTCTGTTATTTCTAATACAGATCCATCAGCATTCGACCGTGCCAGGAAGAGGAAGCGACACTGATGGAGAGGAGCTTGCAGGAGCGTGCTCCACGCCCCAGCCCCAGCTGGGGTACCACCAGCAGCACACGCTGCAAGGGGACCTTTGCACCCTTACAACGTGCCAGCACAGCAGCTGTGCACTGGGGAGGGGCCATTAGTACAGACCAGTCCTGTTAGTGTTGATCCGGTGAGATGGTACTTCTCCAGAGTCGGAGGTGAGGCCAGGGCACTGCTCGGCCTTCAGCAACCCAGAGAGCACGGTCACAGCGCTCTCCCGGCTGATGCGTGGCATAGCCGCATTAGAAAGTGGGAGACTGGCCTGCAGAGAGGTTGCAAGGCTTGCCCCAAGTGATGCAGAGGGCCGCTAGCCTGGGTGGGGTGTTAATTGGTGAACTCCCTGTCCCTAGAGCCGTTCCAATTCTTCTAGCCCGCTAACCTACGTCTGCTTGAAGCATGCCTCTGAAAGGTATCCTATCTTCATTTGGAGCCTGAGAATTGGAGAACACAGCCCTTTTTGTTAATTCATTGCAGTGGTTAATCATGCTTGCTCATTAAAAAAATAATTGCACATTATATCTAATTTAAATGTGTATGGTATTAGCGTTCAGCCTCTGGTGCATGCTGTGTTCTTCTCTGCTATATTTAAAAAAAATAATGACTTCTTGAGATCCTGTGGGTTTTTGCTGTGAAGGTTTCTTATGCACTAGAATCACATTCGAGCTTGTTTTTGAAGAAGTGAAGAAGCAGAATTCTTTCTCTTAAAAGGTTTTCTTTTAGCTCTTCTCAGGGAAAAGTGGAAGACTGGGAGACTAAGGTGAAGATGTCTCAATACCAGGTCTGGATGGAAAAACGTCCTCTCTAGGCACTGTAGAGTGCCACATTAGGGGGCCAGATGCCCAGTGTAAAATCAACAGAGGAGATTTATGCAAGCTGAGAGTATGCAGGTAGGTGTTTGCAGGAGCAGAACCTGTTAGCCCGATTCTCTTCTCTCATAGCTTTCTAAAATAGAGAAGTTTAATTTACATTAGCCTGGAGTGCTTCTGCTTCTTAGTCCTTTGAGTGAGATAAGATATGAATCTACTCAGGCCGATCCATAACATTTGACCACTTACCAAAGATATTTTTCTCCCCTCCTGTCCTAAGGGATCTGTAGGTTCTTCCTCTAAGAGGAGTACAAACCAGCACTACTTACTGTGGTTAATAGGCGTCTGTTTTGGCTGGCAGAGCTGGGGTGAGAGAGATCATACAGCCTGCACTTTAGGAGGAAGAAAAGAAAAACCCACAAGACACCTATTTGCCCTGCATATCAGGTTGGCTTTTGCTGTTATTTGCAGGAGTCTCTTCCACTTCTTGTGCCTCCTAAATCCTTGTCATCCAGGTTGGAGAGCTGGGACTATCTCCTTTGGCACCAAGTCAACGATACATTTTTTAGCACCAGCAGCCATTCATATTTTACATTGGTGTTCCTCTCTGTTCCTTTCAAGCAATAATCGTAAATATCAGCTTTCATTCCTAGAGCACCTTTCATCCCAGGGGCTCCCAAAGCACTTTCCAAGCTTAACAAGCTTATTGCAGAGTACTCCTTTAGAAAGGGTGAAACTTGCTTCCCATTAAAGCCTGATTTGGGGAAGAAAAACTCGGAATTATAATGTCTTCAATACACGAGGGAGCCTTTGCAGCTGTTATTTACTGTACATGTTGCCTTACCAAAAAGATTGCTCCTTGCTCCTCCATCCCCCCCGTCTCCCCCAGCTTAATCCAGCAGTGCTCAGTTACCTGGGGGAGAAGAGTGCAAGTAATGAGAGATGATCGTCCCCTGTGATCTGAGGAAGTGCTTTTTTCCTGGAATCCTATTGCTGCCCTCAACAGTTTCTTCTGGCAACTCCACTTCCATCCAGTCTATTTTCTCTTTATCGGGGCAAATGTCCTAGGGCAGAGTTGAATGTCCTGTGGCTTTAGCCAGAGAGGTCACCATCCACAGTTGGGCTCTGCTAAGGATCATGTGAGAAACTGTAGTCCTCTTCAGGACAAAGTCAGCTGGCCTAATTTAAGTCACATTCCCCTGCAATCAAAGCAAAGCCGGTTGCTTTGCTCTGAAGTGAATCGCGACCTTTCAAATGGTCCTTTATTTGGCTCATCTGCGGGAGCAGTAAGCCCAGAAGAGAAGATTGTTGCTGGTAATTTCTGAACTGAAGAATTTGTTTCCTAATGAATCATATGATTAATTTTAGGGCAGCTTGAATCTGACCAGTGTCAATTTATTTTCATTGGTTTCAGGAGGACTCGGTATGGTGTGACCCGTCCATCTCATGATGCACAGAGCTTTCTTCCATGCTGGCTGTGTGGGAAAGTGGTCTCCTCTGCTTGGCTGAGAGAGGCCCGGGTGAGGCACACGAACTCCTGTTGCTTCTCCAAGGACACACCGAGAGCCTGTGGTAGAAGGGGGAACAAAAGCCCTATCTCTGGTTTAGTGCTTCAACCACACAAACATAATTTATCAATATAGATAGCTTTAGATGAAAGATACATCAAAGCATATTTTTGGCTGCTGCCTTCAGAAGTAGTACTAAATCTCCTGGGGGAATGCAAGCAGTGAGATATGATCCAAGTATCAAAATCCCCATCTTCTTACTGTCTCTCCTCCTCTCTCACACTGGTCGGGTTCACAGGGAAGCTCTTTCTTGGGGTTGTTGTGTCATCTATTCCCATCAGTAGATTTTGGTTCAGAAATGCATTTTCATTCTTTTCCAACAAAACACTGCCTATTTCAACACTGACTCTGAAGATCTGTAAATTGGCAAAGGATCCAAAAAGAATAATGAACCAGCAGTTACTGTTTACATTGGCCACCTTGTACAAGTGCTGATATTAGCATTTCTGAAAGGATTCATTTATCACTGAAAAAAGCTTTGTACCTGTGAATAAGAGCTTGCTGGGGAGGACCTGTGTGCCTCCTTTCCTCTATCAACAAAGCTTACAAACATCAAGAGATGGTTTTGCAGAGGATGTTAATGCATACCTATTATTTCAGGATGACAATAAACCACTGAAAATATTCCATGCCTATTTCTGATGGTGTAATGAAAGCAGCAGTAAATTTAAAGAAAAATCTTATTTATTTTCATGTGTCTTATTTGTTTATTTATTTATTTAGAGACCTGAATATATATATTGAAACTGGATCTCTTGGGCTTTTTTTCAAAATAAATCCTGTCATACAACCTCAAGCCCAGTGACTAGTTCTCATGTCATGGAAAATCAAGTAGACCTGCACTAGAAGGAACAATGGCTGTTGAAAACATTTTGCCCTTTCCAGACTATGACCTCTTCTGGGGATATCAGCGAAATAAACGTACTTTTATGAAGTACCCTTAAGTCTTCCTTGCCTCCTGCTGTTTGTCACACTTGTTGCAATTTGCCTTAAATTAGTTGCCTTCACACCGAGGTACGTGATGCTGTTTTGCTTAAAAAAAGAGGTTTGTGTGTTCTGCACTGGCCCAGCTGGCATGCCATGAGCCGTGGCTCAGAGGTGGAACAGGTCCTCTGCATGGCCAGCAGCCAGCATTTGTTCCATCCTCATACTGCAGGTCAGGGGTCTCTCAGCAGTGGAGGACACATAACAACAGCATTTGTGTGGGAGACAAAAATGTTCAGTCTCTGTGGGATGCCTACATTTTGACTAGGATTCCTTGGGATTCTGCAGGATGAAGATCAAACTCTTCTTCAGGTACGTTATTATGTTATAACCTCTAATATACCATTTTTCTTTTAACCTTTTGACTGCTTCACTTTTAGGCTGGAAGCAGCTGAGGGCTAGGGCTCTTCCTGGGCACTCACACAGCTCCTGACACGGTACAGCTTCAGTTCTGGCAGGAGACTTAGGCCATTGCTGCAATCCAAATGCACATTTAAAAAAAAAATGAAATGTCTGGAAGCTAACCTGCTTGCAAGTGCCCCTTTCATGCGAAAGATGATGCTTTGCGAGGACTGTGTTTATAAAGCAGAGGGAGAAAGCAAGCGTGAATGAAATAAGAGACCAAGGACCAGCCCGCTGCCTTCTCTGGGAAGTCCTCTCGGAGGGGCGTGAGTCTCAGACTTCCCTGGTGGAGTTTCTTCTCAACCCTTTAAATTGTCGGGCAGGGGAAGCTGGGCCGATGGCTGACGAGGAACCACGAGGGTCATCCCCCCCCCCCCGAGAGGTAACACTCTCTGCCTCTCAAGGGCCATGATTTCAGCATGCAGCTCTGTTGCACGGAGGGAGCAGAAATAACGCTAGGAATCTCTAAAGGGGTGAGTGGGTATGTAAAAGGCCAGCGGTGCACATAAGGGATTTCATTGTAAGCAGTCGGAGAAGAGATGCCTGCTCTGCAACAGGCAGACACTTCTCTGCACAGAACCAGGATAATTTCCCTTCAATCTGGGGTGGATTGCCAGCAGTCTCAAATGTAATCCTCACAGTATTACTTCCAAAGATGAAACAAGGGTATTATGGGCACCGCCACTGAGGCGGGTAATCTTTAAATATAGCTGCAAATTGCCTGGTTTAATGCTAACAAACCCTAATGGTGACGAAGACAAGACAGGTAGCAGTACTGATACAGCATAACATAATGCGATGGCTGATATAAATGTGACTCATTCTAGCCAGAGGCTTTAATATAGGAAGTCAGATAAAAAATATAAAAACAAATCTGAATTTTTTTTCCTTCCTGGTGAAGGTCACCGCCAGGAATAGCATGGGAAATAATTAATGGAGGAAGAAATGTTCCCCTTCAAATTAGAAGTATTGTCTTGCTTCACAGTTTTGTTCTCCTCTTCGGGATCCTGTAACAAACACCAGCAAACATGCAGCGCCTTTCTCCCTGAAGCCACTGACGGATATCCCACCCGGCGGCTAGTGAATGCGAGGGACTGGCTGTGCAATGCTCACGGTGTCTGTTAATGGGTGTCCGCCTCGCTGGCAGTCCACCCACCAGCAACGCACTGAATGGGCCTGGGAGACTGAATGGGGCTCTAGGCAACGGTGGCCAATTTTCCTGGTCAACACAGAGGCGCAGTGCCAAGGCTGTGTGTGAGAGCCCGTGCAGCCTGCTGCTGAGGGGGTTTCACTCCAAGGCTGTGTGTGAGAGCCCATGCAGCCTGCTGCTGASGGGGTTTCACCCCTTTCCCGCTGCTCCTGAGCCCTGGGGAGGTGGGTCTTCTTTCCAGCCCCACCACAGGTCCTGCTCCCTCAGCCTCTACACTTCATGTGGGAGGACATGGATGACACAGCGACCATTGCACTTGCGGTGGCACGGGCTCTTCTCTGCTCATCCCGCTGAGACCTGGGAGGCTCTGGGCTGCTTGTTTGCTCCCCACGACCAGCACTGCACTTATACATGTGCAAGGGGAAGCCACGCAGCCGTGCCTGCGGTGCAGTGTGCATGCAACGCTACCCGGGGCAGGAGCGGTCCACGATGCAGCCCATCTGCTGTGCAGGAATGCGATGCTGCAATTTAATTCCCTTTCCTCAAAGTGCTCTTTGAGTGGGGATGGGCGAGGAGAGGAGCGAGTGCCTCTGCTTCATGTCACCACCCTGCAGGCTGGAAACCGGGCAGCTGTGGGGGGCCGAGGGGCTGCTGCTCCCTGGGGCACTGGTTTGTGTTCTTCCAGGTGGCCATAGCAGGGAGGAGTGCTGGTGGGAAGCTCTGAGCTTCGCACTCCCAGCTAAAATCTCCTGCAYGTGACTGTCCCTTCTGCCACGAAGGATTGGTCACATTTTCCATTCCTGACTCCATGTGGCTGCTCTGAACATCCCAGGTTATCTGTGCACAAACCAGCTGCCTTTCCCACTGCTCGGCTCTTGACAGCTCAGCAGGCCTTCATCACTGCTCAGCGCCAGCATGCCAGGGTCATTACGGTAGTTAGCACGGTGTTAAGATACATTCATTTGTGGAGGGCTTTTCTTTTGGGACCCCAGGAGGTGAGAGTTCAGATCCTCCCTCCCTCAGCAGGCTCCTGACCCTGCAGTGGACTTTCAGAGGTAGGAGCACTGTGGAAGTCCTGAGTACCCAGAGCTCCCATATAGCACAGGAAAAACCTATTACGGGAAAGCTGCTAATAGCAGAGGTAAGCTCTTATCTGCCTTTTCCACTGGTGTTACAGACTCTGGAGAATCAGCTTGTTTCGGCCAGGTTCCCAAACTACTTTCTGGTGTTTATCCAAAACATGCCTGTGCATTGAGGTTTCCTACCCCAAAATTGTCTAACCAAATGAAAGGAATGACCTCAGTTGCACAGATGCTCCTACATCTGGTCCTACAACTAGAGCAGGCCCAGTACACAACCCCAGCTTGACTCCCCTCTTCTCCCCCAAAAGGAGCCATTTRAGGGCATTGGAGCTCAGTCCAGATCTGACTTTCACAGCTGACCCCTCTCTGTGTAGCGAGTAAAATCCTAATGCAGAAGGCTTTAAGGCAGCTCAGAAATGTGGCCGTGCATAAATGTTGGGCGTTTAGCTGGTAGTGTTCATAATGCTGTTCAGCCTGGAGTATTTGGGGAACAAAGATCAATCCCATAAGGATGATCTGTCACTTGCATTTCTTCATGTTGACTTGAAATTTGGCCCTTTCATTCTGCTTGCTTTCTCACTTTCCAAGGTATGTGTGTTGCTCTTCTAGCCATGTCCTTACGGTCATGAGATTTGGGGTCATTCTCTTATCTGGGGTTTTCACAGCTGCTGCTCCTTGAAATGGTTGCAAGGGATGCTGAGTTGGGTGGGATGACCTGTTGCTCTCAGGTTTATTTCTTTATAGCACCTCTATCAAGAAAGACATATAATTCCAATACTTCTAGATCACCATAGTCTTGTCAAATTCAAATGTTATGACTCCTTGTGAATGTGGGGTTTGTGAGCTGTTTTACCACAGCTGTTATTCTCTTTTTGGTGAAAAAAGAAGTTATGTAATTCAAGCTTTTCCTTCTTCCTTCTCTTTTTTGCACTCAAATTTACCCTATTTGCAGGTAGACTGTGCCTATGTTGACAGTTGGTGTGGTGCAGCAGAAGCAGATCCACAGAGGTGGCTGTTTGGTGCTGAGGACTGGTTACGTCAGGGGATTTACATCAGACTGCCTCCGTTCTGGTTCCCAGGGACCGGACACTCATTAGGGTTTGGAGCGCAGGAGGTACGCTCCTGGAGTCCATCTCCTGGTTTCCTTTCACTCAAAGGGAATCCAGTTAGAAAAAATGCTTCCTGACATAAATCGAAATATGGCAAGTGGGACAAATGGGAGATTTGCCTCATAAACTCACTCCTGATGCAAACAAAACCAAGCACATAGAAAGACCAAGGTCAAGAGACCAAGGTCAAGAGACCAAGCCCAGAGACATCACTTTACCCTGAGGTCCCACATGGTTCAAATGTGCAGCAAACAGGTCAGTTATTTGGCTAGTGAAACAGCTGTTTAGCTTGGCTGAGCACTCTCTTATTCTTTCTTGGATATGGCTGCTAATCTATTCTTCCCTCCTCATACACTTCCCCAACCTTCCCCTTTTCCAAACCCTCACTAAGCATATACATATACATATAGATATAGATATAAAAAAAATGTGTGTGTGCGTAGGCAGTTGTGTCTGCTGCTGGGATTTCCTCCCAAACAATACCTGTTGTGCTGGCCACAGCGGTTCTCTTGGTTCCCATGCTCAGAGCAGTTTGAGTTTCCTGCTGGCTCAGCAGCAAGACTTTCAGGGCTTTTTATACTTATTCTTCTTCGGGAGCCAAGCGGAGGAGCGCAGTTTGCCTGTGAATAGCGAGCTGGCTGGCCAGGCGGCAGGAAGCTTGCATACTAAACCGTGTGAACTTTGAGGAGGGGAGGAAGGGGGCCAGGGGCCGCTGGCTCGGCTTCGTGAGGCGTTTGCTGCAGCCCTCTGCCTTATAAACTCATCATCTCAGCATAGGGATGCTCCCCGCCAGAGGAACGAAAATACCTGTAAAATGGGAGTGGAAAGAAGCGAGAGAGCTRAAAATGGAATTATAGAGGAAACACGGGGAGGGCTTGGAGGTCAGAGAAGAGTGAGGAGGTTTGGGTTTTAATTATTGACGTGAAAACTTGTGCAGGGGTTCCCTGCACGGAGCAATGCGACAGCACCTCATACCGCACTGCTGGGGTCGCGGGCCCGCTTGCTCACCCCCTTGCTGCCCCAGCAGTGGCTGCACCGTCTTCTCTGGGTAGGGGCAGCTTTTCTGTATTGCCCAGGCAAAATCAAAAGCACAGAAATGAAAACACACTTCTCTCTCCCCCCTGCACTCCCTGCTCTACTCCTTTCTGTTGCTGTCAGCAAAAATTAATAAATAAGCGGGTTCCCATTCGCAAGGACCAGGCATCATGGTGTGGCTATGAAAGAGGGGTTTGATGAGCTGCACCGTGAAATGCTGGCGCCAGCTTGTCGGTCACAGGCGAAGCTGTCCCTGGAGCAGGGAGAGAGGTGTTTCGGCAGGTGCCGTGGCTCTGCTGCAGGTGCAAGGGTGCTGGGAGTGTCCTTGGAAAAGGGCAGGAGGCGAGAGGAAGGACGGACAAGCCCATCTGCCCGCAGACCAGCTACCTGCCTCCTGCTTGTGTCTGCACAAACAAACGCGGAAGAGGCTTTGCCCGTGCTTTGAAAATGAGGTGGCAGAGGATCGCGCATACCGCGCAGATGCTTCCTGAGCAAGAGTGGCCCGATGTGGGCATGGCGCCGTGGTGGGTGTTGGCGGGATGGCCCCGTGCAGGGAGAGCTGCCACACTGGCCTGGCAGGCGCTGCCGGAGGGGTGGTGGGGGCTGCGGGGCAGGCACGAGCACCGTGCATGTGTGTAGGATCTATTTTTAGGGTGATGGCATGATGGAGAGAGCCAGCGGGGGGTGGAAATGCTCAGCAG
This sequence comes from Phoebastria nigripes, assembly GCA_035582835.1. Taxonomy (NCBI): domain Eukaryota; kingdom Metazoa; phylum Chordata; class Aves; order Procellariiformes; family Diomedeidae; genus Phoebastria; species Phoebastria nigripes. The sequence continues at coordinate 1,665,543 of JAYKAV010002788.1, forward strand.
AGTGACAGACCAGGAGATGGGGTGAGGCTCGGCTCGGTTAGTCGTGCCGTAGCATCATTGTGAAGTGACGCGACCTTCCTGGCCTGATCCGAAATAACAACAACCCACAGCTTTCCCTCTGTTTGGCAGCACCCTTCTCTGAGGGTTTTCTAAGGTGCCCATTACTCCAGGCTCTAAATAATCCACAAATACACAGTAAATCCGAGAAGCTGGGGCCCTTGCTGCCCTGCCCAGCTCAGCAGCACTCTGTGTCTAGCTCCCAACCAAGTGCCAAGCAAGGCGTCACGTCTGCTTGGCACCTGCATCCCCCTGATGTCCCCCCAGGATGAGTCGCCTTGCCCGGAGGTCCCCAAGCGCTGGGGAGATGGGGAGATGCGGCTCCGGGTCCTAGAGTGGGCTCGTGGGGAGCCAGCGGAGGTCCTGGGGAGAGCCACCCACCGAGCTCATCTAGATCCCAAACAGTCTCTGCCTCGGCAGCTTGTGGCAGAGCACAGGCACCTCTGAAGGTAACCAGTGCCTTCACCATGATCTTCTTAGAAAGTACAAAAGCAGTCCCAAATTTGGGGAATTTACCATCACATTCGTGCATTTTCTGTTCATCTCCGCTCCTGGCTCAGCAGAAGCTCAGTTTAAATTACATTTTAATTGTAATTGATGACTTTGGTGCCTCTGTCTGTTTTTAAGGCTATCCAACATTTTTTATAAGACCAAATGTTTAGTTGCCTGTAAACCCCTGAAAACTTTAACCGTTTACCGCTTAGCTGTTGTTTTCTGTGCTGGGTATCTGTCTTAGGCTGAATGCATCTGGGAAGCTTCAGCAAAAAATGTTTTTGCTTGCTTACAAGAAAGAGACGAGAGAAACAATTTTTTTTCTTCATATTCAAACATGTTCTTAAAGTGATCTGTTGAGAAACTCTAGCACTTTCTGCCTTTGGAGGAGAGGCTTGAAATTTGGCAGATATCAGGAATGTGCCTTTGTTGTTCTTCATGGGGGAAAAAAAGTTGAACTAAGAAACCTTAGGAAAAAAAAAAAAAGYCTCAGATCTCAGACACTCAACAGAAACTTCTTAAGAGTTAGAAGCTGAATTCTCTGAAGGCACTTGCTCAGTGGAGACTTGTTCAAGTCTGGTGGCTAAATCACAGATGAGAGTGCAGCAGGCACACTGCAGCCTCCTGCTGCAGATGCAGAACAGCAGCTCTTTGAAATAGTTTTCCCATGCTGACAGGGTCGCTGCAGGGCTGGGGACCAGAGCCCAGAGATGTCCTCGGATGTGCTCCTTTGCTGATACTTAGGCGAACACGTGGGAAGGCTGATGTTGAGTAGGTCTAGGACCTGGCCGAGGAAGGGAGGGAGGGAGCCCTACTGCAGTGCAAAGGCTGAGGACCGCCTGCCTGGAGGGGGGACTGATGTCAGATGTGGAGCTGGGCGTGGGAGCAGGACCAAGGCAGAAGATGGGCTGGAAGGACCAGGAGGAGCAGGAGGAGTCAGGTTTGGGAGTATCTCTCCCCACCAGATCATACCTCCTGCAGAACCTGGGCTACAGCAGACCCAGGGATTTCTGCTGCGCAGTAGTTGTCTGTTGTCAGCAAATAACTTGGGGAAGCCATTGGCACAGGCTGTGACTCATTCCTGCCTGCTCCCTCAGCAGAGGTTGATGGGCTATCAGTATTCCCAGTTATTCTGCTTTTCAAGCACGATGGAATTAACATGTAAGAATAAGAGCCAGTCCTGCCGGTGAGTCATGCGGTGGCCAGTGTGATGCCACGTGATGGGATTCCTGCATTTTTGTTTCAGTTTGCCATCTGCAAATCAAGGAAATGACACAAACCCAACGTAGATTGAAAGTATGGGAAGTTTGTAGGGTCAAGCACTCGGCGGTTAGAAATGCTTGATTTAACGCTGCCCTTGCCATCTGAGTGCGGCTCCCATCTGCACAGGCATCGTGATAGTGTTGCTTTTAGCTGCAGGATCAAGTGCATACGTAAATATTTTTTTTTCCCACAACAGCTCTACATCTTTTAATGCCCAGGGCAGACGGTTCTCGGCAGGTGAGTGGAGGCTGTGTGGGGAAGGGTCCTCGTCCTGCCTTGTTGCAGCTGTGCAGGACAAGAGGATCCCCGCTCCACTGTCATGCCACAGCGGACCCCAGCCCTCGGCGATGGTGGCAGCAGCCAGCGTCTGTGTCCCTGGCCTGCAGCAAGACCAAAACAGATGGAGTCCTCAGATAAATTATCTGCTAAACTCGAACAAGCCCCCATCAGGCACGTGCAGAGTGAAGTTTTGTATAACTTGTAACTTGACCACAGGTGGGAAAACTTAGGACCCTTGCGAAGGCACATCCCCCTTCCCTGGCCGAGTATCGGTGCCAGCCTCTGAAGACAGAGGCGCTTCATCTCTCGATTTGAACAGAGAAAGCTAACATATATCTTGCTAATCTTGTTCTAGGAGACACTTGAATTATTTTAGCTAAAAATTACCAAAAGAGTCTGCCCGAGGCAGACATCCAGCACGGAGTATTTGAGCTCGAGCAGCTGAGCTTTGGCAAAGCTGTGCGTAGCGAAAAGCAGTCATTAATGGGAAGTGTTAAGCAACTTTAACTCCACACAGCGCTCACAGGGGGAAATGAGAAACTTTGGCTCCGTGGATGGCACCACCAGACAAGACGTACATGTACGTGTGAAATCCTGCCGCTACGCATTTGAGTAGCCGATCGCTACAGGCGAATACTGACCTGCGTTTGTAATACGGCATTTGCAGGCTCCAGGGGTGGACTTGCTGTTTTGCAGACTTACCGGTTACTTTGTGGTTTGCTGTTGAATCAAATGCTGAGGAGAAATGGTATTTTAGTGATGGTAAAGCATGAAGAGAAACATGTCGGATTTCTTTCCCTGCGGGAGGAGGCGGCACAGGGGGACGGGGACGCGGGCCCCCACCCTGCTGGTGCGTGGCACACACGGCGTGTGCGGCAGGTTGCTTCGCGGGAAGGTCTTGTCAGCGCGGCTGTGAGCTGTCCTGGGGACTCCTCCCTGCTCGCCTGACAACCCCTACACCGACGGAGGTTTTGGTAGGGGGTTAAAGAGGGCTGCGAAGGTTAGTGGCGGGGGGCTAGCAGCTCTTACRGCCAGTCTGCATTTTCCTTTTCTGCAGGAAGAGGTATTTTCCTTTCTTGTTACGCTTCATCTAGAGCTGTGTAAACAGCACTCTCTCCTTGATGTTGACACCTTCAAATGATTTTATCTCCCTGTTAGGGATTTATTTACCCTTAGTTATTTAATCTTCCCTTTAGTTATTTGATTGTTGTCCATTACTGAATTCTTTCCAATATGCCAACGTCGCTTGGCACACGAGTGCCTGCCATTGCTTTCTCTGTTTAGAGGACGGCTCAGTCCCAGCAGCACGCTGCAGAGAGAAGCCATCTTCCTTCTGCTCTATTATACGATGCTCTTCACCTCTCTGCAGGTCAAAATCAGGCCCTCTTATTTTATAAACCAGCATCAAGTTTGCTACTCACTCTTATCTCTACGGTAGGCCCTTTTCAGYGGCTGCTACAGATTATTTTTCCAAATACGTTTCCTTGCATTGCCCGTGTCCCAGGCAGGAGCTGTTAGATGCTGTTTTCCTTCCCACTCCCCCATCTCAGAAACGTTTTTTTTTGTGAGCTTAAAATCATAACGAGAAACCAAAGCTCGCGCACTCTTCTCTTCCTCATTACTAAATCCAAAATGATCCTTTCAAAAAGAAGAAATGCTTTACAGGTTCATAATTCTCCAGCCTGGGAAACAATTCCTTCCCATTCACAGCCGCACTGTGCACTCCCTGGGGACTGGGCAGGCTGACAGGGGCAGTTTGGTTGCATGGAAAGGAAGGGGCATTAAAACGGTGAGCAAGGTTCTTCTGGAGAAGGATGGGCCAGAGCTGCCTCAGTCCAGCTCTTGGTTATTCTGGGCACTAATGCATTCTGCCGAAACTCGGGCAGAGGTTTTAAGAGCTGATTGTTTGGACAGATAAAAGCTTTGGAATTAGATATGCACTTTGTATGGTGCAGGCGACGCTTCATTTTTATATCCAAAGTGCATTAGGATGTGAAAGGAGCCAATTTCAACCTAGTGCGCAAATGATACCTAAGCCCAGCCTGTGAAACATGCACTACCCGAAAAGCATTTACTAGGATGTCTATGCAGATTTCATTTTTCTTAAGAAACCTTTTTGACTATTTCTTCCCTGCAGGCATTAGAGGTGGAAATAGGATAGGGTTTGGACCTAACCTCACAATCAGGGAAAGGAGAGAGGCAAAGGGCTTTCTCCAGGTAGCTCCCCAGTACCATCACGTTAAACCGGCAGTGAACTGGAAGCTTCTCCAAAGCTGTGGGAGCCAAATGTCCCACCCTGTTTGCCTGTGGCTGCGGGGTTAATTTTTCTCCTTTTGAGGTCTGAACCCTTCAAAGCTTTGTTTTGTACGGGTAAACAAAAACTAGCTACAGCCTATGGAGAGCCCTGGAAACCATTTGGTGCAGAAAGATCACAGGACTCTGAAAATGAATGCAGACTTCTTTTTAACTGAAAATAATATATACATTTAAAGAGCAGAACATGCAAATACATTCATAATGGCCACTATCAGGAGCTGCTGGCAGTTTCTCTGAGCAGAAGAGTCCTTGTCTTGGAGATTTCTGCTATCCCTCAGGCTTCTGTCCATTTCTATGTTGTTACTTGCAGTGTTTAAGCCCCATTAAGTTTAAGTGCATAAATTTTCTTTGGCTATTCAACCCCAGCCACTTTTGGGAAGGAATTGGCCAGAATCCCTGAACCTAAAATAATCAAACGTCTGTCTTTCCATTAAAAAGGCTGCCATTTATTTGACAAGCAGCGCAAAATGGAATAGGTAGGTCAGTACAAGTATCCTCCGAGAAACCTGTTGTTGCGAAACCGGGCAAGTGGCTTGCACATAAGCAGATAAGGTACCTTTACCAATGCCCAGGTTGTTGCAYGGCATGTCAGCGTATTTGGTTTCATAACACGTGTTACTTTTATTATCGGCCTCCTGGTTTCTACCACTCTCTTTAGAAATATTCTAGCCACAACTTGTAACCTTTACAGGCTCATCCAAGGAGCGTGGCCTTTCAGACACTCCTTTCGCGARTATTTGTTGTGCTCCAGGAGAGGATGTCTTTGTTTCAGGATTGTTCTGGGCATGAGAAATAAAAATCAAAATGGAGATGGTGGCCAGCACAAAGAACTAACCAAAGTAATTTTAATGAATTTCTTTCCATACCTGCCAATCCACCCTCCCCTGCAGGAAAAACAACTCTCAGACGAATAAAGCATATGGCACGGAAGATGGAGCGCTGATGCCAAGTTTGTCTTTGCCTTAGCAGAACTTGCTGCAAAATGCTGAATCTGCAGATCTTCTCCTGGAACATGCTTTTCGAGAGAAAGGGGAAGGCATATTCCCACCGCCTCTTTAGCTGGGCTTGTGTGCTCTCACTGTTTAAATCCTCAATGGGTAGGACATTATTGTGGCTGCAGTGCTGGGCAGACACACAGTACTATGTTCAAACTAGCTGCTGTGGATAGCAGTGCATGTGGCAGCAGTAAAGAAAACCCATCAATGAGGTGGGCTAAATATTTGAGAAGGATCTGAAGCCCACACTAAGCTGCCTTCTGCGTGCATGTGGGCTAACTAGCTGTGACGACTGCCATTTCGGCAAGCAGGCATGCCTGCTGCCATGTGGTTAGACACTGTGTTCCTGGCCATGGTTTGTTATCCAGTTGGTGTTTGTGTTGCTGGGAATATTTGAGGACACGACCGTATTTGAGCTGTCCAGAAGCGAGGCGTTCAGTGTAAGTCCCTCCATCATGACTTGCTCTACAGTGAGCGGAGAGACAGCCACCCCCACAGGTTATTTAACCTAAAATAGGTGTGGAGTGCTGTGAGAGGGTGCCTCTCTCTCTCCATAAGCTCAGAGAAAACCCTTAATGCCAGATCAGCCTGTGGCCAGACATTACAGGTTGGTCTGCTCCCAGCTCAGCCCCATCAAGTGACGCCCTGGGAGGACGCGTTACTGGTGGGTCCTGATGTGGCACAGGTAAATAGAACCTCACCACCAACCTCTTGCAGCACTTTGGCTTGGAGATGTTTTGCAAGGCGGGAGGTGAAGTCCCCACCTTTGGACCCATGTGTCAGGAAAGCCTCCCACTCGGGGTAAGCGATGCCTCTCTTTCCAGAAAGTAGAAGATACCTGACAGGGTGATGAAATTAATGGGCCAGGGAGCTCCTTTGTTTAAATGAATGCTGGGAGAGGCRGGGGGAGGCTTGATTTTTCACATGGTTAATGTTCCCAATCCTCTTTTTAGTCCTCTCATGGCAACCTGTGTACTTTGCAATTCAAAGTCATATGAATCTCTGCTCAGTAGAAACGTAAATGTTTTGATAAAACTGTTCTTAACAAGTTTGATTCGTTTAATCAGTTTGATTAACTGCAGAGCTTTATGGTCTTTAATTGGTAAGGATTTACTATAAATTACCATTTTTTGTAATTTTGTGAAGTACGTGGCGGTGCGCAGGATCTTGCTGCCTTGGCGGTGGCGTGGGAGGTGCCTGCCTCTGGCACCCAGCCGTTCCCCTGCAGCTTCATGTGTTTCAGAGCCCTGGAGACCTTCGGGTGCTGAGCCTGCCCACGAGGCCAGGCAGATGCTGGGCGAGGGGCAGGATGGACCTGCAGCTGGAAGTGTCTCAATAGACCCTATTTCTTTTCTCTTGTGTTTGCATCTCCTAGATGATTAATCTCCCCTTCCAGTAAAAATGCAGCATGCCTCTTCTTCTGAGAAGTCCCACAAGAAAGGAAGCACGGTCGTCCACAACAGCCCTTTCCTTGTTTTGGTTCATAACCAGCCTCAGCCTGCACTGGGTTTTCAAAGGCTGGCTGAACAAAATCCCCAGATTTACCAGCAGGAAGAGAAAAAAAGGGTTGATCAGAAAATCTCAGCTTGGGTACACGTCACAACTGGTCTTTCCTCTCTTCCATTTAATGTGGCAGACTGACAGGCTGTAAAATACGTCCAGCTGGAAAGAAGATCATTTTGTTTTACTCTGCCCGGCCTCATTTTTCAGAGCTGAATGCCCAGTCGTATACCTGTGTGAAACCTCYGAGGCCCTGGAGGCTTAATGCAGCAATATTTTTTTTTTTAATAGGCAGTTTATTGTCCACATTACATTTTTCTGTGCCTTTTGGTCAGTATCCCAGACTAGAGGAACCAAGGAGAGATTGAAAACAAATGAACTCTCCCCTTAAATTTAGAGTCTGCCCAAAGCACCAGAGCAACCGGAGCATCGACACAGTCTCTGCACCAGTGGGTTTGCTCTTTGCTCGGTGAGCACCGTTCTCCCGTCGCACTGCCGTGCTGCAGAGCCGCTGCTCAGCGGGTCTTGGGGTCTTGTCATCAAAACRCACGGGCTGAGCAACATGGGTTCGCAGCTCTCTTCAGATAGCCTTGCAGTTTTACTCCGGCCTGACTCTGAAGTGGAACAGCCCCTGAGAAAACAGTGTATTTCGTAAGAAGGGAATGTTTTTCATCCTTTCCTAGCACTTCCATGGTCCTTCTGCATGTACGGCTCTCACAGGCCAGCACGATGCAGGGGAAGACATTTCTAACAGCAAACAACCCAGTTCCTCTTTCACCTTTGACATTTCTACGTGATACAAAAAAMTCCCGGCTGTTCACCAAAAGTTAGTATTTGACGCTTTTTTTACTTTTTTCTTTTTTTTGCACAGACTAAACATTCACATGTCATATCCTGTACGAGCAGTTATTTTAATGGATGTGCTGCCAACAAAGACACTTGGGTTTAAGTGGCTGATCCTTTGCGACCGTAATGGCTTTTAATGAAAGGTTTTGTCTTCGTAAGGCCAAAATATTCTTTATCCAGCTTTGGCTTTTGAAAGAAACACCGCAAATGTTTTTGGATTGGATGTGAAACATTGTGTAAATTCTGTAATACTAAGGTGGAAAATCTGTCCTTTCCTTATTAATAGACCATATATCAAAACAGGGGGGGTTAAAGCCCAAATGGTTTTATACACTATGAATTCATCAGAGTTTTACATCCCCAGCAAGGGGAATATTTAAAACCAGAAGAAATGCGTAAAAATAAAGTAAATATGAAACTAAAGAAGAGTGTGTGTGTGTGTGTGTGTGTGTTTTCGGTGTTTTTTTTTGTTTTGACTAGATTTAGCTTTTCTTTTCAACTCCTCTTCTCTGAAGTTGCTTGCCCTTCGGGGCTGTGCATTCTGACCCCCGGAGGGCTCTGGCAGGAGCAGGCAGGGAGACGGGAGCCCCACATGACTCTTCACAAAGGCAGAGATTCAGAGCTGTGCTTCAAAATTATTTCAGTTTATGCTGCAGCCGCTGCGGCGTGTGTTAGAGGCTGAGGAGGCCACAGCTTACTGGTGCAGTCAGAGGAAATGGCGAAAAGCTCCATCAGTGTTCAGGATGCAGAATGGTTCGGGCAGCTTGGAAAAAGAAAGCCTTATCGCCGGTTACTGGATCCAAGGAGAAAGCAGCTATGTGTTGCTGATTACCTCCTGGGAGAAGTAGCAGATGACTGATGACTTTTAAATTGCTCTTTCATCGTGCCGTGTGAACAGCACATGGGGACTGGAGCTGCACCGGAGGCTGTTGCATCACAGATCATGCTTTCAGCACAGCTTTGCAGAAAAAAAATGAAAGTAAATGGTGTTATTTTCAGCCTGAACAGTAAGCAAGTTCTCAGTATCTAAATGAGAGCCCTTGAAGTAAGCTCCAGGTGTTGCAGGAAGTGGTGGAGGTGACTCAGTAAGTGTCACACTTCCCTCCAAGTCAGTTCTGAAGTGGTGTCCAAAAATAACATTTCATGGGCATCTGGCTGTTTGAGATGGCCCTGCTTTTTCATGAAACTCAAAACTAGTGCTACCTGGCACCTTCCAGATTTTACACCACCTTTCTTTTCACAAGTGTTTGCCTTTATCTTCCTGTCTTTGTCCTTCCCTATAAAGCGAAAGATATGACAAGTTAAGTCCTGTAGTTCTCTAAAAACAAGCATTAACCCCTTTCATCCTCATTCCATTGCTTTAATGCATTGTCTTAAATATTTATGCCGCTTGACTGACCAATATTTCCTCCATTGTTTTAGTCCAACATATTTTTCTTTGCAACTGCCCTATTCAAGCAGTGATGGGGTTGAGTAAACAGCTGCCGGGTTCAAGCAGGCAGAGAGTGGTGCAATGGAAAAGAAAAACCTTTCGTGTCTAACTGTGGACTTTCACATGCCTGTGTGTGTTAGATGCAGGCAGCGGGAGAGGGCAGCCGAACCCCACAGCCTCTGAGATGGGGTTGAGGGCAGCCAGCTCACCCCAGCCCACCTCCTCAGCGTCCAGCAAGTGGCTGGTTACTGTCATGCCGGGCTCTGGTCTTTACAGCTCTCCATGTGCCCGTAGGCATGCTGGTGGGGAGATGCTTCACGCTCAGCGTGTGGCTTGGCGATGTGGGAACTTCAGCAGCAATGCCAACGTGGGATCTTTCTTGCTAATCCATGGCCCAAGAGTTGACCCTGTCCCTGGTGGAACCACAGCAGAGGGGGTCAGCAGGGGTAGGAAAGTCCGGCTCCTTACTGGTTACACTGGAGACTAAGTCGTCCCAGGAAGAAAGGGAAAGGGAGGTTGGAGTACAAAGAAATCCTAAAGGTTGTGTTAGGGTAGAAGAGAAAGTGTGGGCACGTCATCCCAAATCCTCTCTCCCTGAATGCAGACTTAGGAAACCGGGTGACACATGGACAGGGCTGCAGCCAGAGAAGCATCAGCTATTTGTGCATGGGCATTGCAGGCTGTGGGTGCCAGGCAGGCAGAGGCATCAGAGGATCTTTGCTATTCTTCATGGACAAGTCCAATAAACTTCTGTAACCGCTGTCTACTTTAGATTTTGTAAACTAGCACTTCTGTTTTTATCTGAGCCTCGTTTAAGAGTGATTTTAAGGTAGTTGTCTAACCACAGGGTGCCCACTCCTGCAGCTACAGCAATGCTTTAGACCAGGTACTGGTACCTCCTTAAAGTTAACCCTAATGCACTACTCCAAGGAGGGATCTCGACCCAAAACCACCCCAACCCCAAAGGAGTTGTCTTGCAGTGGTGGGTTAGGGGCTGGGTCCTGGAGACGGCCGTAGCCATGCTGTTAGCTGCCCTGGCTGGTGAAGATGGACAACGCTCCTGGAGGCTTGCCATGGCCGCTGTGCCGGGGGGAGAGCTCTGCGGAGGTGCAGCAGGGCGGGCAGGCTGCCTGCCCACACCCCAGCCCTCCTGGGAGGCATGTGGCAAACTGCATCTCATGCCGGCAGTGAAATCACGCCGGAGCCCCTTGCCTTAGCACAAACCGTCACCTCCCGCTTTCACAATGATGAGGTTTCATATCCTTCTTACAGCAGCTCTTTTCTGGAGCTGCCCGGGCTGCAGGCCAGCCTGCCCAACCGCCTTCTCCTGGTGGAGGCTGGGGCTGAGCTGGATGCCCTTGCCGCACCGCCTCCAGCCCCGTGGCCAGGCCTTCGCACAGCTGTGGGGCAAGCACTTGGGTTTGAGAAGCACCTCCCTCCTCCGTTGCCGCAGCCTGCGGGAGCACAATGTGGCCTGGGAACGGAGATGGGGATGGGATGGCAGGGAAAACCCTGTCCTGTCCTGCGGGATCCCAGTGTGCACAGGCAGGGACCATCCCTCTGTGTCCATCCTCCTCTGCAGCATTGGCAAGCACGTTGTCCTAAACACGTTCCCTTTCCTTCCCCTTCTCAGCCAGTGCCCTCTGTGCTTGTGCCTTGTGTCAGGGTGCCTGGATCCACCTGGGCTGCTCGTACAAGTCAGTTAGTATCTGGTGAGCAGTGGTGCTGGGGCTCTTCCACTTCTGTGCCCAGGGCAGACGGATGAGCTGGAAGTGCCTGCGTTACTGGCTCAGTTCAGGCTGGGGATGCCCTTTGGAGCAAACCTCCTGGATGCTCCCATGCACTCTGCTTCTGTTCACCTTGTGAGGTGGCCTCGGAGTGCATAGGCTGGGTTCCTTGTGGAGGAGACTAAACTGGAAGATGCTCTCCAGGAGCACCCCATCCGCTTCCCAGCTCAGTCCATAGGGCCAGACTGCAGCTAGTCTGACGTAAACCCCCTGAAATATGTGTTATGTGCATGTCATATCCTCAGCCCTGAGTGCTTTGCCCTGCAGATCTGCTCCTATTGGGCTGGATGACTTGCTCTTGTAGCCACAGCCCTTGTGACTGCTGCTGGGACAGGTGAGTAACCCTGAGCTCTCTTGGTAGTGGTCACGGTCCAGCCTTCTGGGACGTTATGGTACACTGAAATTGGTACCAGGCAACTTTGACACACCAAAGTGTGAACTGTAGCAGTTCAGCAGTGCTGGCAGAAACCCACGGTGTTCAGGCAAGGCAGATAGGTGGGATGGGAACCACCGCAGTTGTCTCAAAGCAAGCCCTTGGGGTCTTTGTCTTCAGTTCTCTGCTGCAAATGGGGGGTCGCAACATTTCTGTACCTGACAGGGGTTTGATGGGGGTCAGAGGGATCTTGCAGTCCTTGAAAGACGCAGGGGCACTACAGTGAGGGGCACTGCAGAAGCACTTGGGTGGCAGCACCCCCTCAGCCATGTACCTGTGCCATGCCTGTGGTCCCCAGATGGGATGCAGAGGTATGGGAGGGCAGGCAAAAGGCACAGAAGCCAAGGGATAGATTTTGTTTCTGAACACTCGTACATCACAGGCGGTGGAGTTTTTGTCTGTGGGTCATTTTAAGTACAGAAAATGGGGCTGTTTTGCTTCTCACTTATACTGAGGGGATTGTGTGTGTGTGTGTGTGTGTGTCCCCATTATGCATCGCATTTCCTGGCACACAGAGCAAGTTTTCAGGGCTTCTGTTGTTCTGCTTCAAAAATTCCTACCTTTTTGTTGACTTAGATGAAGGAACCATTTGGAGAATGATGTCACCTGCGCCTCAAATACTCAGAAGTTTTTGATCATGAGTTTTGGATGGCTTCAGGGTCAGGCTCGCTGATTTACAAAGTGTATACACCTGCTCTTCAAAACTTGTAAAATATGGAAGCAATTTGTGTATGGTTGGGAGAGGTGCTCACGTGCTTGATGTTTTGGGTTTTTTGCTGTGTCTTTACAATTTCTGAGTCCCTGGGGCTTTTTACTGTTTCTTTCAAGCAGACCCAAATGGCTTACGAGGAGCACAAGGCTTTGGCCCTTTGAGTGCAGCAGTAGGTAGCTCCGAGAAGCGGTCAGCCCTAAAAGCTTCTTGTGCGGACCCTTCTCAGTTTTCTCTGGGAAGGAGCCGGCACAGAGCACCCTGCCTGTCCCTGCGAGCCCATCCGAGACCACAGCCTTGCGATCTCCAAACCGTTGTATGAACAGGATCGCATTTGTACCCTCTCCAAGCAGCGATGGCAGCCGTTGTCACGGGAAGACGACAGCCGAGTTTGCAGGTCCGGCAGCCCCSTGAGCGGCAGGGGCAGGCTGTGCCTCTCTGACCTTTACAGTGGGCTCAGCCCTGACGATCCGGTCAGCCCAGCTCCCTTTCTGCTGAGGCTGCGAGGGGGGCAGAGCCGAAATGTCCAGGCAGATTTCTCTGAAAAGGTCAAAGCAGTGCAGCTCGGTGGTGCTGGCAAGGGAATGGCGGAGGGGAATTTCGGGCTCATTCCTGGGACAACAGCTGTGGGGTGGGAGCTCTCCAGGCTCACCCTGGCCCCGGCACTGGCTGTGGGGGGACCCCAGCTGCCGCCCGCCCTGGTGGTGGCATCTGCAGGTCCGGAGGGGCACGCCGGCACGCCGCGTGGCTCACTCAGGGTCTGGCAGCCGTGGTTTCCCGCCGGGGCAGGCTGCCGTTGCAGGGGATGATTCAGAGCCGCTCAGCAGGGCAGCAGCTTTCTCATGGGGAAGCGCAAATAGCCCCTCAGCGGGCAGGCACAGCCAGGTGGGAGCAGGGGTGGGGGGCACGCCAGGACCTGGGCTGGCACGGCAGCACAAGTGGAAAGACAGACCAGACCGCTAGTTATGCTGGTGCTCAGCATGACGCCTGAGAGGTGCTGTGGGAAGCGGCGTCGGGCTGGTTCTCCTTGTGCTGGCTCGGGGTTTACATCAATCCCCCCAAAACCCAYGGAGCCCTTGGACGCGCTGGCCCCCGCCGGGTGGTTGTGAACCGTCCCCAAGCGTTTCTGCTGGGCGTGAGCAGAGCTGTAGGCTGTGGGCGATATGGCTGTACCTGCTGCCCTCCTTACAGGTACGGTGCTACTTAGCAGGACCTTGCGTAATTTCTCGAAGGGAAGGATTTGGCAAGACGGAAAAGAGGAAATGCAAATTTTTTCCTTTATTTTTATTTTTTTGCTAGGGAAGCCACAGTCTTACGAAGTCACCATTCATTTTAGCCGCCGAGGCAGCTGCACACAGCAGATTTGGTGACCGGACACTGCGGTCTGGTTGTGTGTGTAGTCGATGCAAAGCTTGGAAAATAATAAACACAAGCTTCCCTGAGCAGGGCACGTCCGTTATTGCATGCACACTGTAATTCAGGAACTAGCAGATGTCTGAGCTTCATGCCCAGCCTGACAGAGACACCAGAAGGGAACTGGTTCAGGGTTTGTGCACAGCTGCGCCAGTCAGATGACTCTATCAGCTAAACCTGCCCCCAAACCAGCCCTGATTTATCATAGCAGGGACTCTGATCTTTGTTTGGTCACAAAAGTACCATCTTGGAAAGCTCTCTGAAGGCTTTGTAAAGAAGGAGAGTGGTGGTAATAATAGTTCAGGGCCGCCCCTGTAAAGGACTCTTTGCCTGCTGGCTGAGATGCGCAGCCCTCTCCCTCCACATGCCTCTCACCAGGGTTGGTCAGAGGCAATCACAAAAGATGTTTTCAAGGGGCCTGGCTCACGGGATGGTTAACATTTTTGCTTGCCTTTGTCCGGGGGTGACGGGGCATTGCTCTGCCTGGTGGTCTTGTTCCCACCTTCAGGCAAGTGGTGCAGCCTTGCCCGCAGCGTGGGTGGCTCAGCCCCACGACCAGCCCGTGGCTGTTTGGTGGCTGGGGCGACACGAGTTGGCAGTTGCCATCGGATCCTGTGCCATGAAACCAGTGTACGTTGGCAACCTCAGCCCAAGCTGAGCAAGCTGGGCTATGTTTCTCACCATCAGAGCCTCCTTGCTTGGAACTGAAAACCTGGGCTCAAGCTCTGCTCTCACGTGGTGGGGTGGCCAAAGGCTGTCTGAAGGTAACTCTGCAGATTGGTGTGTCCAGGACTCGACCACATCTCCAAACATAGCTGAAAAAAAGAACCAGAGAAGCCTGTGGATTTCCTTTCAACCTCATCTGCCATGGCTGGGCACATGGTGCTGCAGACGGTTGCGGCCACAGCTGTGTTGTTAAAATGCTCAGTCGGAGAGCCTGAAGCCATGCAGGCAGGGCTCTGGGGTGCCTTTCCTATGCTTTGGTGAGACCGTGGAAGAAAGCAGGCTACTGCCTGGGCTGCGCCTGTTGGGTGTGAAAACGGGAGAGTGTTTTCTTTTAAATGGAAGTGCTGCTTAGCAGAGTTACATATTCCCCAACGCTCCTTTTCTTTCGAAGTCCAGACGGTAATTGTCTTTGCCTACTGTGTAAAGGGATAGGGACTTTCCATTTGCAGGAAGAAGGGAGCGTAGGTTAGTGGCTAAAACCCAGGAGTGGCAACTTGGAGATATGAGCTCCATTAACCTGCGGGCACTGCCACGCTGAGTCGTAATTACGGATAGCTATTAATTCCTTCTGTTTTTTTTCTCCAAAATGCATTGATGAAGGTTGCGAATGAATTCTGAAAGACACTGTTGTCAAAGGGACCTCAGCAGGCAACTCTGCAGAAAAGGCTAGCATTGTGCAACATTTATCTGTAAAAATCTGTGACTTGTTCCCTGAAGGCGGGTGCACGAGGAGGCGCGGTGTTTGCAGCAAAGCCCGGTCTGTAGCTGTGGCCCTGAGGGAATCGTAGCTACTCCTGCCAAATATGACTTGGTTCGAGGCCTTTTCCTCAACCTTTACGGCAGCATGTTAAGTTTCATAGCTTAACTTCAAACAAGCAGCACAAACAGCAGAACAGAATGCCACCAACTTGCATGGGTGACCATAAGGAAATCAGGAGATCAGGATATGGAAGCACAGGAAGAACGTGCCCAAGTCGGTGATCACATAATTTGTTTGCAGTGAGTGATGGTCTTCCACTTTCACACATTCCCCTCAGCCTCCTGCACAACGATGTACTGTCTGTCTTTGTGGTGTTTTGTGAAACGACTGTGTCTCTCAGCTTTCCTGAACGGTCTTCTTTTCCCTTGCCTGCCCTGGTGATCCTGCAACTCAACAACGCCTGCAGTATCATTTCATTAACACATCTGATTTTTAATGCTACAGCGATATTTACTTAAGTCCTGTGGCCACACTGAGGAAAAAATTGCTCCTTTTACCAAGAGGAGCTTAATGGAAAGGGTGTTTCATGAAAGGAACAAAAGTTTGGGAAGAGGGGAAAAGTCAAATGAGTGCAAACACCGATCAAGGCTGTTCTCTTGCTCAAAATGAATACTAAGAAAACTTGCTCAGTAGATCATGATGAGCTCATTTAGTCCACTTGATTACTGGAAAAATCTTCCACTTTGAGAAGTATGCATGTGTCTGTGTTGAGTCAGAACCTGGCACAGCAGCTTCAGTACACATTTCTGTTACAAAAAAAAGTCCCCTTTGTCTTTTGCAACCCTAAAAAAATTCTGGCCCGAACACTTTCTGTGTTTCTTGTTTTTTACATCATAGAAAATGTAGGCATTGCAGTGTTACGTTTCGCCTGGAAGGTGATATCTTCGGGCCTGGGGTGGGTCCATTTTCCTACCTGCAACACTTCAGCATTGTGCATCCTTTTATTTGCTGGCCAACCGCCTTTTATTTGGTATACAAATAACGGTGTGTGAAAAGGTTGCAAGTGCACACCTGCACGTGCTCGTATGCAGAAATCGCATTTTGAAAAGTTTGCTGTAAGCATAGCAAAATTTTTCTGCTGAACTTCTTGGCATGTTTTCAATGCAAAGCTGGCAGCTATTGTATAATGCCTCCAGCCTGCAGTACGGGGGCCTCATAGAAAATGATGTGTTTGGTGAGACTGAGAAAACACGGTCACAGACACCGCAGAGCTATGCTGGGATGCGCACAGCAGTTGTGGGGAGGGGTCATGGTCAAATACGCTATTTCAAGCAAAATCTGAGATGAGGATGTGTTCTTAGCCACAGGAAGAGTGTTGTCTTAGTCAGAACAGTTAATCATGCAACATGAAGAGAAATACGTACTGTAAGTCCTCATGATCTCTGTTTCCAACAACTTTTTTCCTCCTCTGAAATGACTTGCATATATTTTGGTGCTGCTCATTCGCAATATGGTAGCATCTGCGCTCTGGCTTTGTTGATGGAAAGCTGGAGGTTCTCTGGGCGGTATGAGCCACGCTTCTGTCACAGAGTTAACCTCCATGTGCCTCTTTTCGGGAGGCAGGCAGACAGAGAGAAAGAGAGGAAAAAAAATGTCCCGCTGACGTCAGTGAAGACCACACTGTACTGGATAATATTACTGTGTACCTCAACCGCCCACTCCCTTTAATTTACTAGAAACTAAGCAAGCTGTTTTGAAACCCATCGCTTCCAGCGTGTTTGCACTGTTCTCCCTCGACCAAAGGCTATTAATTGTCAGGAGCTTGAAAGCTACCTGATTCCTTGTTCAAAGCTCTGAGACAGAGGGGATTTCCATGAGTAATAATTTCAGTCTGTGCCTGTGCAGCACACCGTAGGCTAGAGTAAATTGATCCAGCTGCTTGCAAGACTAGATGGAAAAGTGCCCGGGGGGGCCGGGAGCACATCACCAGATGGAGCTGGATGCTGTTGTCATCACGTGGGGCTCCCCAGCTGCTGGGCATGCTCGGGCTCGACTTCCACCATGAGCAGGGAGTGCTCAGCCTTCCTGTCTGCGCTGACTTGCAATGCGAGGCAAATTCGCCAGCACATGTTGCAACGTCTTCTCTTGTAATAAAAAGGGTAATTTTAGATTAGCCAGAACTGTCGTCTTTTTTTTTTTCCCCCTCTCTTTTCCTCCTTGCTCAATGTCCTCACCATGCTGACCCCAGTATTTTGTGCATGTGTTTTGCTCAGCAGCAGTCTTCTCTGTGACAGAGACTGTAAAAGCTTCTGAGAGGCCAGCTACCTCTACAAATAATAAAAATTGGCAGGATTAACCTGTAACCCGAGGCGACGAAAATACAGATTCCACTAGCCAGATGGCGGAGTTCAAAGATCCACTCACTTCCTGGCGGAGGTTGCACAAGTTAATTTTTATCCTTGTTAAAAAGAAATAAGAAGTGAAAACATAGCAATAAAATGTGTGCTGCTTGCTATCTCTGGTTTTAATCACATTTATTTTATTCCTCTGTGTTTTGTTATTAAAGAGGTTAGGAAAATACATTCTTTCTCTCTTCTGGAGATGTTTAAATCCTGCTTGGGCTTTTTTGTTATTTTGCTGGGGTGTTTGTATCATCAATTCTGTTTAGTCTATCGGAAGGAGAGCACTATATAGGAGGAACTAATTAACATAGCAGGAATGCAATTCACTTATTTTTTTAAATGAACAATTCAATTAGAGTTGCAGGGAAAAGAGATGGCACCCTGGCTTCCGTGGCCGCTTCCTTGCGGAAGAGCCCGGGGCTGGCGGTGTGACAGCGGCCACCCGGTGCAAGCCCGGTGAGAGCCAAGTGTGCTCAGAGGGTCTGGGGGCTGCCTGAGCCTGAGCTCTCCTGCCAGTTCATGGAGGGAGAGATCCCCATCGCAAACGAGGTGCAAAGCCATTAATGAGGTCGCCAGAGCACGGGCTGCCTAGCAATGGGCAGGGGCGGCAGGGAAAGGCATTCCCGAGTGCTGGCACTCCGTGCTGGGGATAAGAAATAGGGCACGGAGGCTTTCCCTCCCAGCTGCAGAGCAGCTTGCTTGGCAGGAGACTGTCATTTTACAGAGGGGGACACTGGAGCAGGGAAGCGGGACGTGGTTTATCCAGGGAGTGGCAGGCACGGGACTAGCGCAGGGATGTCCCGCTCCGCGCCCCGTGCACCACGCTCCCGTGGCAGGGCTGGCCAGCCAGCCATTTTCACAAACAACAAATCCACTCCGTCTCTTTACCTTTCCTATTATCCTCTCTGACAAAACCAATGTATGTGGACAGTGTTGCAGCACGGGGACCTTACTGCACCTCTACCGACTCAGCGGTAGTAAATTTATCAGAGAGAGAGGATGGGAGTATGTTAATCTGAGAGCAGCTCTCGGTTCTTCTTTCTCTGGGCCTGACTATACGACTTTCTTCACAAGCCAAGTGTTAACTGTGAGAGGAAAGGCTGCAAAGTGTGAGGTTTAGATAAGTGCCTGTGTGCCTTGCTGTCACGTGGCTGTCATGAAGTGTATACAAAGGTAAACAGCTCAGCCAGCAGATTGCAGAAGCAGGAGTGGAAGAATAAAGTTCATGGGTTGTTTTTGTGATGGTTTGTCCTCCCTCGCCGGCTGGGCCATTAATGAAAACAGAAGTTGAGCTGCTGGCAGGGTTTTGGAGCAGGCTGCAGGTACCCTTCAGGAGAGCAGCACTGGGAGTTCCAGGCAGGGAGTTTATGATTAATTTTGCAGGCATTTATTGTGCAACGCGAGATGGCCACTGGCCAGCTCAGAAGTTAAGCCAGAAGATGACTGTCAAATGAAACTGTTACATTTGGCAGATCTTTCCAAAGCTGCTGTACAAAACAGGCATACCGAAGCTGATTTCTGGATTTTCCAGACCCTCTGTACGGCATATTCTTGCACGGCAGTCGTCTTTGTTTTCCCCTTTTCGGCAGAAGAATTAGTTTTGACTTGCAGGCCGCGTGGCTTTTAGGTCAGGATTTGTACTACAGGCAGCCCTCTCCATGCTTTACATTTACCAGCAAACTTCTCCTTCTGGTAATTCCTCCCTTAATGATCTTACAAGGAACCAGCTCTATTTCACTTGGCTTTCTGAAAACAAAACCGTGTTTTCTTTGAAAAGCCTTTTTAGCCCAGATGAAGGTGAGGAGGAGATGAAAAGGCTGGTTGTGCAAAACGAGCCCTGCCCGTGCAAGCAGATTGCGATAGAAATTTCCCTCGTGTGTGGCTTACCCGAAGCTAAGGTCAGTCAGTTAACTCTGTTTGGACAYCGTCTGCCATGAATACTTCAACGATAAAGCTTAACGTGTAACCGAGGGGTTTTTTTCTTCTGTGTCAGCAGCTGGCAAGAAGATACTGTAAATAAGGCTCCCTGTGAGTAAATAGATATGTGTGGAGAGGGGAGGGGAGCACCGCAGTAAGCAGTTTTGAAATTCATGCCAGCRTTGCTTCAAGTGATAAGGTTATTTGAGTAACCTGCAAACCATACGGATGCACAGGTTTCAAAAACAGGAAAGCGTCTTGTTTAAAAACCTTCTGAGGCAACACGAGGGCTTAGAAAAGAAACTGGCTTTGCGGTTAAGTGATCGCACTTCCTTATTGATATCAGGATCGAGGCGGTGCAAGGCCTGACGGGACGGCGCTGCTGCGGGCGGCGAGCGGGGCGGCTGTGATGACCACGTTGGCGCCCGGCCGAGGGGCTTTCTGCAGGGATGAGAAATCTCAAAGTTTCCCTTTTCGTTTCCTCTTTGGGCGAGTCGGGAGGTTTTTTTTCTCACTCTCTTTTTCAGTAATGTAGTAAGAAATAAGTAAATAATCCAAGGGGGCTGACATCCTCAGAGGACGCTCTGTTTCTGAGCTCGCCCCATCTCTGGCTCCCKGCAGATCCGTCCCTGCCGCAGGTCGTGCCGGGCTGGCTGGTGCTGCGCCGGACGCCTGGCTCCTGGCGCTGCCAGCCCAGCACCTGAACAGGGGTGCCTTTGGCAGGGCAGGGTGCAAGGCTTTTCTGAGGCGTTTAAATGTGGACATGCAGAATTTGCTGATGCTTTTGGAAAGCCTGATGGCTACATTTCTCCATAGATAAAACAAAGCCACATACTTTCTCTTTGACCTTTGTTTTGGATTAAGAAAGACAGCCCACGAGATCTGAAGTTAAGTTTCCACGGGAGAGAGAAATGCATACGCCTGGGCGCACGTGCCTGTCGATGCGCACGTGCCTTGCTGAACACGGCGTGACCCCTGCTTGCATTGGCAGCACGCTCCTCGGGGATTTACAGGGCCAGTACCTAGAAAACACAAGTCTTTCTTACCTGAAATGACATAGCTGACACAGTTCCAACACACTCCATTATTATTTATTAAACAGGAGTCAAAGCGCAAAGCTGGGATGCGGACTTTATCTTTCCCAGCATAGGTGGTTTCCAGGGGAGGTTGTGCTCGTTCCTGTCGAGTTTGGGTACGTCCGTTCTTCGAGCACGCCGGGTCGGGCAGGGACCCGAGCGGGTCCCTTGCCAGAGGGATGCTTCTCCTCGTGGAAGTGGAGGGGATATTTCAGTCCCACCCTGGCTTCTCCTCCCTACCGCCTTACCTTCCAGGACACCCACCCTAGCTGGTTTCCCCACTGGTGGCAGCTGTGGTGCCGGCCACAGCGGAGTTACAGCAGAGATGGCTTTGGCCCGTCAGGTCCTGTATTTTGATTGCTCTGCAACTGAAATGTCAATGGCTTCTCAGTCAGCTTACAGCAAAGAAAATATTTTAAAAACTTTAGGAAATTAACTTAACTAGACCTGGAGCAAAGGTTTTTGGCTAGAAATTCAGCCTCCAGCCAACACGGCAGACTTTTGCCAACTCATTGCCTTGGTCCTAGAAGCCAGCAATGAAAAGAGAAAGAGGGAAAAAAAATCCCCTCCATCGCCCATTAGATTTAATTGTGCTTTTTTGTAAGCCTCATAAATCCTGCCCAAATCACGTCATCAAGCCACAGGGAAACTGAAACCTTGCCCAAGGCAGGAGCCAGCAGGGCTGTTCAGGCTAGAAGAGTTACATTCAGGGACAAGTTCAATGCACTGCAATCTTGTTTTGAATGGGAATGTGCTCGTCTGTGTGTGTGTGAGAGAGGCACCTGGGTGCGAGAGACGGTCCTGCCTTTTTCCTCTTTGGATGTCAGAAAAGCTACAAGAGGAAGAGCGGCACGATGGAGGCAAAGCAGACATCCTCACCGCCACCCCCCGAGAGCCTTTCAAGCGCTTTTCCTCTTGCGCTGCAGCGAGGGGGAGCAGGAAGGGAGGGCAGGGACTCGCACCGAATGGGCCTGTCCAAACACTTTATTTTTTCCTCTGGGCATCAGACAGACGGAGGAAGGAGGATTAAAAAATAAAGACGTTTAAACTGAACTGAGGGTTTTCTTTCCCTTCTCTCTTGTGGTGCTTTGTTATAAATTTTTTGCATGTAATTCCCAGCCAGGAAGAGAAAAGAGAGTTTCAGCTTGGAGGCAGAGCCTCCTTGCTGCCTTCGGTGCGGTCCCTCAGTCGCAGCTCTCCCGGCCGCAGGGCGGGTGATGCTCAGCTGGGAGATCAGCAGCATCTCCCCAGAGGAAACCAGGGCCTCCCCTGCCCCGGCCCAGCCAGCCAAAACATCACTGTCAGTATTTCATGGGCAGGGGTGCGTGAAAGGACCTGCAAGGTTTCCGCAAGCGCGTTTTTTTGGCTTTTCGCCGGTGGGGCYGAGAGCAGGGTTTGGCCCAAAGCAGCAGCGGGCACTGCGCAGGGGCACGGTCGCTTGCCCATGAAAGAGGGGCGTCCCGTCGCGCCCCGCTGTGCACCTCCCTTCACATCTGCGGCAGGCAGCCCTGAAGTGTTCCCACAGCCCCTCGTCTCTCCGGAAGGGATAAAGCTAACAGCAGCAGGCTTTGTTGGGGGCTGAGCTATCGCCAGCAGTGTTTAGTCACCCATCTACGGACTGCAGCAGAAGCTGAAAATGCTTGCTTAATTTTATTTGGCTTTTTTTTCCCACCTTGCGCAGTAAAATATGTGTAAAAGCACAAGGCTCCCTCCTGCCAAGTGTTGAGCCGAGCTCCCTCAGCTCTGCAAAGTCCCGGCACCCTGACCTTTGCCTTCGGTCGGACTTTTTTCAGACTCATCATTATTTTGGCTGCATTTGTGCTGCGGAGGAATGCAGGTGTTTCCTCTGTTCCCACCAGCGTGCCCATGCTCTGATTTCTGAAAGGCTGGGGAGGCTGCTCATGCGTGTCCTGTCGTGCTCAAGGAGGCATTTGAGGAAAATGTGGATGCAGTTCAGGCAAATGACCAGGGAAACGACACATTTGCATGCACTTGCATGTAAGCGTAATGTACGCAGGCAACATGCCGAGCTTGCTTGAAAATGTGGCCCATGTTTTTCCATTTGTGGGTTGTTTTTTTTAAGTTAAGAAAAGGCAAACAACTTGTTCCTCCACTTGATCTGTAATAACCTGAGCTGGTTCCCTTGGAAAGCTTATTTATTCTCCTTGGCTGCTGAAGTGGGTGCCGAATTTTGAGCATCCTGAGAAGAGACGGTGTGCGTATGGGGTTCTTTGTTGCCGAAGCTTTTGTTGGACAATTATGAGACTCATTTATATATCTGTTTGTGTATTAAAATTGTTGGGTTGCCTGGAGCTATGSATAAGCACTCCTTGTTTGACATATCTCTAAATAAATATACAGGCACATTATTAATGGATACAGCTTTAAAAGCAAACACCCAGAGATGCACTTACAATAAGGGGAGGAAAAACCAAGGTTACATCATGTTGCTAGAAGCCAATTGCTTTGTTTTCTAAAATGTTTCTCTGTAGGACACATATGATTTTTTGACTCATTCAGTGTTTGAGCATCCAAAAAGTCTCACAGTTGTTCCAAAATTCTTTCAACAGCATCCCAAATGGCATTAACAGACGGTTACAGTATTTTACTGTCCAGTGTATCCTTTTTCCCTGATGGACTCATGTTTGATAGGGAGGTTTTGGAAGGAATATTTTTGTATTTTGGGAGAGCTGTGTCCCTGCTGAAGGAGGAATCAGCATTTTGGGGCTTTTCAAACCACATCATTTTGCAGTCTCAAGAAGAGTGGCTGTCCCTGGGCTTGTCCACGTGTGTGAGTGCAAGTGTTCCTATGGGTGAGCGCCATGGGTCACCAGGAGAAGATGGAAGCCTACGGCTCCCACTGTCATGCTGCTAATCCTTTAGGTGCCTAGCGATGGCTGGCACAAGGAAACATCTCCTAAATGCGTAGCTGGTTCCCTAACTGGCAATTACGAACTGGGTTGTGCACTCTCTGCCACCCCTGCTGCACCCCTTCTCTGGAGAGCAGTGTTCCCGTTGCTGTGCTGCCGCCTCCTCCTCCTCCTCCCCACCTGGCTCTTGCTCGTGGCCCTGCTGTTTGCTCCTCAGCCCCACAAGGAACTGGTTGTTACTTGTTTTGGACCTGAAGGGTGCAGATTCAAGCAGGGCTGTGACCGAGGACAGGTTGTCCTGCCTCCGCATGGGGAGCTGAACCAGGGGTTCAGGACTGCAGGTCAGGTCGCGAGCTGACAGCTGGTGTCCCTCTGCTCTCACTGCAGAAAGATTGATGCTTTCGCTGCCATTCACGCCCTGAGCCCACAGCCTGCAGTTTTGGATAGAGGAACCACCACCAGCCGCCTCTTTCAGGGGCCAGCCACCTCCCTGCTCAGACCTCCACGCTCAGCAAAACCCATGTGATGACATTTGGGACATGGGACTGAAAAGTGCCTGCCCATCTTCCTCGCGGAGCTGCAGCAATGCTCCCAGGACTGCAGGTGTATCCTGCCTTGGCAAGTTGGATGGCTGCATCCCTGCACACACCTCAGTGACACTGTTGTGCCAGCAAAAGCCTGCAGCACAAACCTGGCTGTAGGCTGTAGTTTTTGTGGGCACAGAGTAGCTTGCCATGGCATGCCTGCTGTGCCCCGGGGGCAGGCTGGGATCCCAAGCCCTCTCGCGGCACCCGGGGCCGGAGCACAGCTGGGTGCAGGGATGCTAGCGCTGGCCCAAGGGGGACATATGGCTGGATGAGACCCCTCCTGCTCCTCACCAGCTTTGGTCTTGGTCATTACTGCTCACCCAATTAAAAAATAAATACACTGTGCTTGGAAAACCATTGGAGGAGCATCTTGGCTGGGTGAAGCAGCAAGACCCCTCAGCATGGGCGTGCGGGAGGCATGCTAGCTATTTAAGCCCTCAGAGGGGGCGGCAAGGCTCCTGCGGCTCCTCTGGCTCCTTCCTGGGACACAGGAGCCCCCAGGCTGAGGGCTGGCGGCTCTCTGGAGGGTGGAAGCAGGGCAGGCCCCGTTATTGCCTGCTTAACTGGCCCCTTCAAGTGGCTAGCCTCTTTCCTATGCGGTTGTTTTTATACCGATCTCATCTGTAGGTGGGTGAATTGTTCTCTTCCTCACCTGGCGCTGCTCCTGCGGGCTAGGAGGGTTTTGGCTGGGGCGTTCCTGTTTGTTTGCTCTAGGGAAGCGGTGTGCATTCACTTACGGTGGGGAGGGTGCAGGCACAGCAGCCGGCGTGCCTCTGATCCCTGCAGTGGCCACTGTTGGAGCCAGGTGTTCGCAAGGGCTCCTCACACCGCTGCCGTCTTCTGGAAACGCGTCCCTCGGCATTGCCCGGCCTGCTGCCACAAGCAGGGATGGTTCCCCAGCCTGACCCGTTGCTCTGCGAATAGCCTTCCTGAGAGGTGCAGTCCTGTGGCTGGGTGGCTGCAGGAGAGCCACTGACCCAGTCGGACGTGGGCATCCCCCTGCGAGAGCCCTGGCTGTGGCATCTCGTCTTTGCTGGGTGAAAGTCATCGTCCCCGCTCCTGCCACCCTTGAAGCAGTGGTGTGGTTATGTGCAACACACAGCAGAAGGGAGAGGAGGGAAGCGCGAAAGAAGACAAAAGGTTTAACAAAAAGTGCAGCCCAGTTATGGTGCTGGATGTGCCAGCGTTGCCCCAAATCTTTACCCCATTTCTCTTGCCTGTGTTGCGGGGATGTGGCGAGATGGCAAAGGGGGGCTGGCCTGGGCACTCATGGGCTGGATGGGAGGTGTGTGTGTGCGAGTCGGCCTCTGCTCAGCTGCCTCTTGGATTCCGAAAAACTGTGAGGAGGGCAGGAGGGCACGACACCTCCGGCAGCACTCTGCCATCACGAGAGCTCCCGTGGCACCTCTAACCCAGCTCAGGGTCCTGGCCAGGCTCCGGGGGCTTTTGCAATCCACCACCTCCAACCAGCTAGAATTCGGTTGTCCTAAATGACTCCTGCCCCTTCCTGTGAACAGCCCTCTGTCAACCCATGGGACGATGCTCCTGATGTTCCTGATGAACAGAGCTGGCTTTCATCTGCATGCTGTTAAATACTAGCTGCATCCCTCTCGGCAGACAGCCACCTTCCACCTTCTTCGCTGCGCGCTTTGCCACGTGTGCCGGGGTGCTTGCGATACGAGGCGCTCACTCCTTATGTTCCTCAAACGGGCAAGCAAAATCACATGGTATCAAGCTGAATATATTTAACTTTTGGTTAACTTCCACTACATGGAGGAGCTTTGGGAAGTGATGAAGGAGACAGAAGTGTTGGAAAATATAGAGAGAGAGAATAAAAGGGCAGGCTGGGCTGATCAAACTCCAGCCAAAAAAATCTCCAAAGCAGCAAACCAGAGATGGGTAAAGAATTGCCAGTGAGTCAGGGGGAAGGAATGGCAGCATTGTCTCTTGTTCAAGCAAAGGATCTGTAATGGAAGAAGATGAAGTGCCAGGGAACTAATATCCCTCTGCAGCAATTGTTTGATCCCTCCCTTCCCCTCCAAAAAAGCAAGTTGCTGCTGGCTAGCTAACAAGTAAAAAAACCCAGTCCAAAACCTGATCTAGTCTCTTGTGCCAATAAGCGCATCTGTCGGTGTGTCAGTGTTGATCCTCCTTCAGTACATGCCACATGCTCGTTTCTTTACACAAGATGGGCTGGAAGGGCCATTAACTAGATTAGAAATTCTACGGCACAATTAAAAAACATGCTGCTGCTTTGCTTTAATCTTTTCTCCTTTAGCTTCCAGGCTTGTTTTCTCCCTGGCCTGACACAGTCCTAGGTTGTTTGGCRGTGGTAGGGTATCATTACACAACCGGGGCTGGTTTCTAAACTGTGTAACATCACGCATTACCTTGGCAGCAACACGCATGTCCATGAGACTCTCCAAAAAAGGAGTAACCCCATCAACTGGCAAAACAATAGCTGCATTTACCACCTGTGGGGGAGAAGATTTGAGCATTGAAGCTGTGCAACCAAGGAGCAAAATGGTGACTCACGAAATCCTTTTCTGTGCAGTTTACTCTCCAGAGTTACCCAGAAAAAAAAAAAGGAAAGGAAACGTTTGGTATATTTGTTCATAATGCAGCTATACGTCTGTAGACCTACGGCAGCTGGAGGTACATGGGAAGGAGGGTGACTGAAAGGTTACCAACTATCAGTAGTGCTCAGCGAGGCAGGACTYATGCCCTAGCAGCAGAGATGAGGGGCCCCGCGCCAGCAGCCAGGATGGCTGCATCTCCCCCAGTCCCATGCAGACCATTTCTCCGGGGAAAGCAGCGACGCTGCAGATAACGCCGCGGCGCGTGCTCCTGCAAGAGGGGTCATGCTTTTGCTCCTCCTGCTCTCCTCGCAAAGCCAGGGCAGGGATGTGGACTCCCTCCATCCCACTGTGAGCAAAGGATGTCCGGGCAGTCCCTGCCCTGCGGCTGCACGGCGGAGAGGGCGGCTCTCACCTGCCTGGCTGGAACCTGTGCCCCAAGGGCAAGGAGAGCCCAGGAGGAGCAGCACCATTTGGAGCATTCCTGATGTCCTAAGCAACATCTGATAACACAGGGTGGATTGCAGCCTGTTTTCTGAGACAGGGAATTGCTGCTTAATTGCTACTGCATTGTACAAATGCAGTGGGAATTTTACAGAGGACATAACATGTTCTAAAATGACTTTTTTTATTCCTTGGGTAAGTGTTTTCCTCACGCAGAACAGCATTTATTACTATTATTAATGGCCTCACTGGTCCTTGTGCTAGTTCTGAATCTTTATAGTTACTGTCATTATACAATTTTGAAGGTACAGACTGGATCCTGGCCTACCTGCATTAAAAACAGTAGAGTTTAGGGATTTGATTTTTCACAGGTTTGGGCATCGGGATATTTTTGCATTCTCTCCTGTGCTTATTGTGCCGAAAAGCCCTCATCATCACTGCCTATAGAATATAACAGGAAAACATTTCCCTGCTGTAGAAAATTAAAGACATTATAATTGCCCCATTAATCCCTATGGGATTTTAGAAATGAATGCTGTAGTGTCCTAATATTTCTATAGGACCCTATTTGCTTACCCTTTTTAAATACTGCAAGATTTTTCCATATGGTTATGTTTAGGATGCATTATGGAGGCCTTTCATCTTCCTCTGAAGCACAGGATGAAATATGGGTCACTGCTAGAATAAAGCAGCAAGGCTTTGTGATCTGGTAGTCTGCTGCATCTGATATGGCAAACCCTGTGTTGCCGGGAAAGCCATCGTCCTTTTGGGAACTAAACGGCTTTAAAATTGGAGCTACACCTATTTGATACTTTTTTGGATGAAAGAACAAGATCTTTCACTGTCCTTACTGTGGAGTGCCAGCCAGGTTTAAAATTAAGATCAACCGATGTTGAAGAGGGAAGGAAATGAAAGAAACATTTCTTCCCCAGAAACAGCCCTGCTTTCCTGCCTTTTCCATAAGTGCATAGACGTCTGTCAGTTTTGGCACCAGAAAACATTAAAAATAAGAAGTTTTTTAAATACCAGGAATTCTTCCGCATCTTTCAATGTCGCCCAACAGGAATGCAGAAGCTGTAAAACGGACAAAAGAGAATTGAGCCAGTCAAACAGTTAACGTACTTCTGCAGAGAGCGCTTATTCCCGCTTAACAAAACATCTGAAACATCCCATGTGTTTTTGGAGAAGGCTAGAACAAGGTGAAAGGCACTGCCTCTTGCATCCTGGAGCCTGGAAACTGAGGAGAAGCCCGGAGCTGAGGAACAGGGGTTGAGTTTCGCGCTGTCCCAAATTCACTCCAGCTCCCCAGCAGATTCCAGGAGTCTGGGATTGCTGATGCGAGATGCCTGTGGTCTTATTTGCTAGAAATACTGAGTACCTATCCTAGTCACTGATTTGGAGCACAATAAACTGTGGTAAATCAGGCTTTTGGCACTCAGAATACAGACGTTTGAAATGAGCAGAGGCTCTCTCAAGAGATATTTTTCCCAGCTATAAAAAGGGGGAATAGCTACATTACAAGAGGGGAGGTTAAATCATGGGGKTTTTTTGTAAACTACTTTGAAGCTTTGGAGAGGAAGCCATTATAGGAGTACAAATTGCTCTTTATTTTTCATTTTATTTATTGCCTCATTTTCAAATAATGAAATTCTGAACGTACCTCCTCGCTAGCTGCTGAAAAATAAGGGAATGCAGGAGGATTCTTAATGACACTAATAAACCCAGCTGAACACTTTGCCAACGAGTATTTTTTTTATTGCAAAAATACCATTTTATTAATACAAATGATCTTTATAGGATTGCATTGCTTGCCACATAGTTTTGTTTATAAAAATACACAGACCAAATTATTTTGTTTGAAACGTTCCCTTTTTATCTGGTTGGAACGGAGCACTTCATTCCAGATATTCATTTTGTAACGACTTTTGGTTTCGACAGTGTAATTTATATTCTATAATAAAAATATATAAGAATTAAAGTGATGTGATTTTAATGGAAGTGCAATGTATTAACATAGGATATAATTTTATGTGAGTGGAAACTTCAATTAGTGGGAAAAATGCAAATATACTGGTGGTCTGCTCTGCAGCCTTGCTGCCCTTCTCTACTAGGGAAGAGATGGAAAGCTTGCTGGAGTGTCCAGAACAGCCCTCTTTGCTTCTTCCATTCAATCCTCCTTGTTCTTAACACCTTTCTTGGCTAAAAGGTAGCATGATTTCAACCACAGGTTATTTTCTTCAGGCTGCAGTACATACATAGATTTTTCCGTCCT
The DNA here is from genome assembly GCA_035582835.1 of Phoebastria nigripes. NCBI lineage: Eukaryota > Metazoa > Chordata > Aves > Procellariiformes > Diomedeidae > Phoebastria > Phoebastria nigripes. The sequence goes on from JAYKAV010002788.1 coordinate 1,694,635, forward strand.
CTTGCCTGTGTGGAGATCATGGCCGTGTGTGACAGGGGATCATTCACCCATTCAGCCAGCAGCGGTGTGGGGGTGAAAATCCATCCCTTTCGCTCCTCCCTGCCGCTGGCCTTCCTCTGCCCCGCCGTGCTGAGCTCGACGGTGCTCTGTATTTTGATCTCCACACACTGTTCAGTCTGGTGGGTGCTGTGGGTGCCCACCGGTCATTTTCTTCCTGCTATCCCCTTTGGTAGTGTGATGCTGGCCAGACAAATTAATTGCTACGCTTCTTAAGGGGTTTTGCCTGCTGATGTGGTGTGGCCATTGGGGTTTGACTGTCTCTGTCCCGCTGGCGAAAGATGCTAATCCTAATGTGCAGTGAGTCCCATGAAGCGCAAGGAATGCTCCCGCCTTATTTTGGGGAAGAGAGATGTGGAAACATCCGCCCTTGGCAGCCACCAGGAACAGAGCAGGAAAAGGGATGAGAAAGGTGGGACTTAGATTCTGTTAATCGACAAGCATTGGAGGTGATGTGATGCTCTGAGTGGTCAGAGCCCAGGCAGAGCCCCGTGGAGTGTGCACAATACGTGGTGTACTCACTGATGAAACCGTTGCTGCTCTGTGCTTTTCCAGGAAAAACAGAATATGTGAGTCTCCACAAAACATGCACTCTGTTAGGCATTGTCTGGAGCAGCCTTTTGGGGAGCGAGGGAGCTCTCTGTGCATTAGCTGGAACAACTCCTCTGCCGAATGTACGCTCGGCTCCCTCGCTCCTCCGGACCACTCCCTCCCGTCTGGCTCTTAGCACTTCCAGCCTTCAAAATGTTCAAATAACTCAGCTTATCCTCATAGGACCTCTGTGGGAGGGATGGGTAAATCCTGAGTTTACCAATTGGGAAACTGAAAAATAATCCCTCATCCCTAATCTGCAGCGAGACTTCGGTGTGCCAGGCAGTGCTCAGACCACGATGCAAGCACGTGTTTGTGCATGCAGGAGCAAATGCACACTTCTGGGCATCTGTATACTGATATATCTGTATATTTATGGCTTGGTCAAGCTATGTGGCTACTACAGGTTCAAACATAACTTTCTTTTGGTTTCCCTTACATAATGCTCACCTGGTATGACAGAGTCTGGTGTGAGCTGTTTGTAAGAGATTTATTTCCCTGTTGGGATTGATCAGCAAGGAGGAGGAGGGATGTACGGCAGACAGTGATGTCTATAGCAGTGTGTACATGGACACAGCAAAATGTAAGCCACCGGTGGTACTAGCCAGAGGCRCCGACACGTGCAGAAACCGCTTGCACATACCGCAGGGCGCGCGGAGCCAATGGCACCGCTGCCTCGGGGCACTCCAGGGTGCATCTGCTTCATCTGAGCTGCTGATTTGCTTTTCCTGGAATCGAACTAGAACCCCCAAAGGATGTTGCATGAAACTTGTAAACCAAAGTCAGGCCTCTTTGTCTTGTGACGCTTGTTTTAATTTTACTGTGGGCTGACATGAAAATAATTTGTGATTAAAACTGAAAGCTGCCTTGAAGCAGCTGCCAGGCTGGGGGGTGTCGGTGGGGGCTCCGAGGGGGTTAGTTAACTCCAAGTCCTCGGTGCATTGTTTTTCCCCGCTCAGATCCATGTGGAGGACCTATTCCCAGATCTAATCAGGACTGGGACTTGCAAAGGGGTGAATGCTAGAGCTGTGATCGGAGCCTGGGAGGAGAAGGCAGCCCTTGTGTGATTTACCTTCCCGCTGCTGCGCGCTGCTGAAACCCTTTGAAAGAAAGGGGTGAGTCTGATTTAACGAATTTACCAAAGCTCACGGGTTTGTGGTGAAAAGTCAGTACAACAGGTCTTTGTGAGCTGTGGATTTATGACATGTAAACAAGTTAGCGTGCTAATTGTGGCCAGCGTTAGAGGTAGCAGGCTAAATGTTAAAAAAAGCCTCGCAGGGTGATTTATTTGGGTTATTTCGCACACACTCATGTGAAATACGTTTCTAGATCCTCTGCTTCCCTTCCCTGCAGCCGCAAGGGTAGGAGCAAGGAGCAGCGTTCAGCGCAGGCTGGCCCACGCTTCCTCCCCGAGCTCCAGCAACCAGGAATCATTAAACCAGGAGAGGGAAAATGACTTTTGGCTGCGCCCGAGCCCTGCCGTCAGTGTTGCCCTGCAATCTCTGTGCTGAATGGAAACAGCTTCCTCTGCCCCAGCCCTAAGCTTACAGACTGGGTTTCCTGCCTTCCTGTTAGTGCCTCCACCTACCCAGACAGCTCTGACACTTCAGACTATTTTCTACCACAGCTCTTTTAGCAAAGGTTTTACCCGGYGGCGTAACAGCTGACTAAGCAGCGAGCCTGCGAGTGAGAGAAATGAATGTAGGGCTTTTTTTATTCGGCGACCTGACAAGGCTCCATCTCAAAATGTTGAGGCATTTCTCCATGCGAGCAGCCTGTTCAGTGGACAGGCTGGCGTTCAGCCGTGCTCTGGGAGCTGGGAGACAAGCCCTGCCGGGGCCCCCGACAAGGTAAAAAGGCAGGGGGATGTTTCAAATACAGTACCTAGAAGAGAGGAGCACAGGCAATTTGCATAGTGAAACGACGACGGGAAGATATGCTGAATATGCGACTCAGCTTTGAAAACAGTTATCATATGCAAAAGCAGTTAATACGTAGGAGAAATGTTATAGAGGGAGACTCTGTGGACCAGAAATATGAAAGTACAACGCAATTTTCATATCAGAGAGACTGTTATTTCAGAATGTCCTGGAATGGGGCATTTTGGGGCACCACAGCTAAGCTGCAACCAGCCAGCCAGCTCTGAACTAAATTTTTATAGATATATAGATATATAGATATATATACTCCCTCCCCTGTGCTGAATTCCCTCCATAGCCAGGGTAGTGCAGCCATTCAGAGCACGTTTCCATGGTGCTTTCAGTTTTCATGCTCACTTTTGCAAATTACTTCCAATATATCTCAAGAAACGAACCAACTCTGTCTTCAGTTAGTGATGGATGTACCTTAAAACATTCAAAGCACTTGAAAAGTTCTGATATCTTTGGTCTGATCCTTAGCCAAACTATGTCTAGCCTTGTTGGAGTCTCTGTTTTATTCAGACACTAGTGGCAAAAACATCTGTAGACTTCCATTTTAGCACTGTTAATCTACTGTTATCTATCCTAAAGGGGTCTTCGATCTTACCATGCTGAGCAGGTGGGGAAAAAAACTGGGGCATAGTCTTTTGCAGATTTTAGGAATTGGGAAAATTTATGTTACTGCTATGGGACCTGGTTTCCGCTGTGACGTTGTCTTATTAAGTGCCCTCTTGCCCGGTGGCTGGTATTTGAGGGCAGAGGGGTCAGGGTATGGGCAGGACGTTAACACTTGCCCACTGATAAGACACACTCCCGGACAGGGGCTGCTAATGCTGGGAGGGCATGTTCCCTCCTCCTGCCTGGAGAGAAGTGAGAGAGAGGAGAGGAATGGACAATTATTAACAAGGCAAACCAGCAAAGGTGCTAAATGAGTTCATAAGGACTCGTGAAGGCAAATGGAGGAGATAGATGCTCAGGGAAGTATTGGYGATGAGAGGAGATGAGGTGGATGGGCTTTGTGGGGGATGAAGGCTGGTTCAACGGCAGGATGGAGCAAGATTAGAAAGAAAGTCCAGGGCTGGCCTGCATGTGTGAAGATGAAAGGACCTGGAGGGACAGGTGACTTCATCTGAGGGTGCTCATTCAGCGAGCTGGTCATTTCTTGTGCTTTGCCTTTTAAGAACAGCAGTGGCACATTTCTACGAGCTCCTGTCTCCGTGCTTACCGGTACCCTGTTGGTGCTGAACAGCTAACCTGCAGAGCAAAAAGGCTGAAATACCCCTTGATATTGGGAAGAGGTGGCATTGCTGTCATTCAGGAGGGACCTCAGGGGTGAATTTTTTGCCTGTGAAAATTGTTGGGAAGGCAACTCTGCAAAATTGAAACCTTTATTCTTTATACTCAGTATCACGCACGTGGCCAGAGAAGGGTTTGCCTTCAGAGCGTGGGGAACTGAGAAGGATGCTCAGTACCAGAGTTTCTACTGAACAGGTCAATAAGCCCACTGATGTGATGGTGCTTTTCACAGCATGCCTGGAAACCACTGCTGAATGTAATGCAGCATTGACACTTCAGTGAATCGATTTCTCTGAATGCCATGCCAAGCAGACGAGAAGCTTTTGTCAGCCAGTTTGGGTCAAGTCCGCCATCCGATCCCCGACATACAGCTTGTGGGAGTGGAGTACGATGGATGAAGTCATCAGAAAAGTGCAAAGGTCTTGTGTCCTTGGAGGGGAAAGGTGGAAGTGCAAGAGGAACAATGTATTCAAAATAAATCAGTAAATCAAAGATGCCAGCCCTGGGCAGATGTGTTTCTGTGCTGATTCTGGTGCCTGTGCAGGAGCGCAGCAGAGCAAGGTTTGGCTGGGTGCCTGGGGGGGCTTTCACACCGTAGGTTTGAAATGTACAGTCACCGCTGGAGCATCGGAGGACAATTAGCATGTGGTGCTGCTTGCCTTTGCTCCCCTGACCCGGAGGACAAAAGCCTGCAGAGTGAGAAGGATTTTTCAAAGTGGTGTGGCAGGCAAGCAGAAAAAAAGAAGGGGATTGTGGTGTTACAGCTATTCGTTGTACGTAAATGTGTTAAGATTCCATTTTCCCCAGGCCTTCCTCTGATTTCTTCATCTCAGCAGATGTGGGTCAGGCTCATCAGTATGTTCAAGAGGGAGATCTCAACTACTGCATCTGGGTAAGATGCCATCAGTCAAATGTCCCAGCCTGCCCACTCCAGTAAGGGGCATTGCTGTTTTTACAAGCAAGAGAAGGTCCCAGATACTAATGCCAGCATTGCTGGGCAGCGTAGTGGCTTTTTGGCTTTTCCCTTTCCCTCTCTGTATCTCCACATAGATCCCAGGATTTGTGAGATGACRGAGAGGCTGGATGTTCTTGTCTCTGTGGTTTGGACAAGAGAAGGAAGAGCACTCATCTGGCTCAGAAACTCGGGATATTAATTACATGTTGGTAGGCTCTCCAGCGGGGGATGCTGACCACTGCATGTACCAAAACAACCTTGGTTGCTTTTTCTGGCATGGCATTTCAGATCCACGCCTTAACATGTTTGCATGGTAAGTGAGACAGGGGCAGCATTTTGAAAAGTGAGAATGCAGAGATACGCGGAGACCATTAGTGGGGGAGTTTGCTTGAAGAGCTGGAAAATTAAACGAGGACAGTCTAAGAAGAGTGATTTAGGAGCGTAGGGGCAGCAAGATGCCAAGGCTATGGATAGATAAATGGAGCATCAGCTTGGAGTAAATTGCAGTGTAACAGCTCTGTGCACACACGTATTATGGGATTTTAAAAGCCAGTCAAGTTCAACCCTTATACCTCGGGGCTAGTCATGTCACTGTTGTGGCAGGACTGGGTAGCTCTCACAGGTTGCAGTGCGTTTGTGGCTTTTTAAAGATGAGACAGTTTTAGATCTTGCCACARGTTGATCCATTTATGGCTCCTGGATCCTTGTGTGGGAACAGAAGAAATGAAGTGAGGAGCTGAGAAGAGTCTGGAGAGTGAAAGCCCAGAGATGGGCGAGTGGGAGCAGGAGGTGGGAGGTGTCCGTGGGTCTTCGTGGTGGTGGAGAGCAGTTCAGGGCAGTGGGAGAGAAGCCACAAGGCTATGGCAAGATGACATGTCAAATTGATGACAGCATGTCAAGGCCAGTAATAGAAAAGCCATGACTGAGCCCAGCGCCTGCCCCAGCATCGGCGCACTGTGCCAGCCCCAAGCTGCTTTGTGGAGGTAGCTTTGGCCTGTGTTGTACCAGCAGTGCTGTGGTGTGGTGTGCCTGTGGCCTGGCTGACCAGCCCTCCCACCTCTATCTCATGGGGGTTTGTTTGGGCTGTGCCAGCTCTCCATGGGTCACTATCCTTGCAGGCTGGGGCCACGGCCTGCTCTGTCCATGGGGATGCTTGCCAGATTTCATAGAATCATAGAATCATAGAATAGTTTGGGTTGGAAGGGACCTTTAAGTCCAATGCCCCTGCTGTGGGCAGGGACATCTTCAACTAGATCAGGTTGCTCAGAGCCCCCTCCAACCTGACCTTGAATGTTTCCAGGGATCGGGCATCTACCACCTCTCTGGGCAACCTGTTCCAGTGTTTCACCACCCTCAGCATAAAAAATTTCTTCCTTATATCTAGTCTAAATCTATCCTCTTTTAGTTTAAAACCATTATCCCTTGTCCTATCACAACAGGCCCTGCAGAAGTTTGTCCCCATCTTTCTTATAAGCCTCCTTTAAGTACTGATAGGCTGCAATAAGGTCTCCCTGGAGCCTTCTCTTCTCCAGGCTGAACAACCCCAACTCTGTCAGCCTTTCTTCATAGGAGAGGTGTTCCAGCCCTCTTATTATTTTTGTGGCCCTCCTCTGGACCTGCTCCAACAGGTCCATGTCTTTCTTGTGCTGGGGGCTCCAGAGMTGGACGCAGTCCTCCTGGTGGGGTCTCACCAGAGCGGAGTAGAGGGGCAGAATCACCTCCCTTGACCTGCTGGCCACGCTTCTTTTGATGCAGCCCAGGGTACGGCTGGCCTTCTGGGCTGCGAGTGCACATTGTTGGCTCATGTCCAGCTTTTCATCCACCAGTACCCCCAAGTCCTTCTCGGCAGGGCTGCTCTCAATCCCTTCATCCCCCAGCCTGTATTGATACCGGGGGTTGCCCCGACCCCGGTGCAGGACCTTGCACTTGGCCTTGTTGAACCTCATGAGGTTCACACGGGCCCATTTCTCGAGCTTGTCCAGGTCCCTCTGGATGGCATCCCGTCCCTCAGGCATGTCGACAGCACCACTCAGCTTGGTGTCATCTGCAAACTTGCTGAGGGTGCACTCGATYCCACCATCTATGTCATTGATATTAAACAGTACTGCTCCCAATATGCTTTCTTTGACCTCCTTTTTCTGGCTGACATACCTGTAGAAGCCCTTCTTATTATTCTTTGCATCCCTTGCCAAGTTCAGCTCCAGTTGTGCCTTGGCCTTCCTGACCCCATCCCTACACAACCGGGCAGCGTCCCTATACTCTTCCCAGGATACCTGTCCCTGCTTCCACTGCCTGTGCATTTCCTTCTTGCCCTTTAGTTTGACCAGCAGGTCTCAACTCAGCCATGCCAGTCTCTTGCCTTCCTTTCCTGATTTCTTACACCCAGGACCTCTCCTTGCTGTCTGCTGGGTTTTCCATGCTTGGACTGCCCTCTGTAGCAATCCTGCTCCTCCTGTGTGCCTGTCTGCTTGCTGGATGTGGCCCTTCTCACCCTCGATCTCAGCCACCCCACATCAACCACTTCAGCCAACAGCCTGGCACCCCACCTGAGCAGAGCCAGTCCTTGTTGGAGAGGTGCCGGGAGCTCTCCCACTGTGGTGGGACTTTTGCCTCACTGGTATTATGAAAAGATGCTCAAGAGCCAAAACCCAACTCTTTCCTAAACCATTTGGATATCTTGAGATGAGAAAAGGTGCAGTGTGGGTCCTGCATCCACGCATCCCCACTCTGGGGGTTGTTGTCAGCCACTCCCTGACTCCTTCAGTGCTCCATGCGATCCACTCACCCACTGCAAGCCTGCAGTGAGACCCAGGGACACCAGCTGGAGAGAGCAGAGCCGTGCACGCCCTGACAGCTCCCGGAGAGAAGGAGGTCTCTTTGGAGGAGACCAGCATGGCCAGCTGCTAAGCCAGGAGAATGTGCAGGTGGAAGATTGGGTTTATGAGCTTCTGTTGGGCCAAATTTATGCTGTCAAATGACTTGGCAGTCATCAGATCTGATCCACCCAAAGCCCTCCTCTGCGTGGAGGGGGAGCTGCTGGTCTGGGACTCACTCCCCCACGGCCTCCAGTAGCCTGGGGGTTCACCACCTCTCCGGTCATTCCCTACAGCCCAGCTTCCCTCCAGGGGAGGTTGCCTGAGATGTTGGCTGGGGAGGGATCTTCTCAATTTAATTTGAAGTTTCAGTTGTTGTCGGGAGCACTGCGGGAGCAAGGGAGTTGTAGTGGGATGAGCCATTGCCGTTTCTCGCTGTTAATACCAGTGACATTGTAATTTTCGTGGCTGTAAAAATGCCCGGAGCAGAGAGCGGACCCCCTCGGAATTAGCGGCAATTTATTTTTTTTCAGACTGAAAGGAACAAATGGTCTTTCCAGCAAGCAGCCTTCGTTTCTGTTGCCATGGTCTGTCCTCCTCCCAGGAAGGCACTCGCTTCGGAAAGACTCAGCAGCCCTGTGGAGTGTGAAGGGCTGCTCACAAAAAAGACACGCACACACACACACACAAAAAAAAAACCCCGAAGTAAAAAGCAGCTGCTGGAAGTAAAAGCTAGGCTAATGTGGAGATGAAAGCATTTATGCAGAGCAGAGGTGGAGAATATTGGCTCTGCGGAGTGGGCGGAAGTGTCCTCATGAATGAGCAGCACGATGCAGGGCTGCCTCGAATAACAAAGAGGGAAAGAAGGCGTTAGGATTTGATAGTACAGACTTTGGAAAAAATGAGAAGCTGAGAAGAGAAGGAAATCATGGCTAATTTAAAGCTGCCTTGGAGAAGCAGGTGGGAGGAAGACCTTGAACATTTGCTACCCTGTGATTTGAAAGTAAGGAAATGGAAAAACAAGAGTTGGAAGGCAGAGCAAGGGAGGGCTCGTCTCCTGCTCGCTCTTTAGAATGAACAATACTGACTCTTACAGAGAACATCAGGGATTTTTGGAGAACATGCAGAGCTCCTGGAGTGAACTGTCGTAAGGGAAGGGCTGAGGAAAGAGGATGAAGACAGTGGCTCCCAGAAAAATGGTGATGATATGATGAGTCAGAGACACTTTTGGTTGCACTGAAATATTTACTCTTTGTCTGCCTGTATCCTCAAAGCCCGCATCAAGAAACGAGGGCAACCCTTCTTTGACAGGTTAGAGTTATGCTATCRGGTAGTGTGCTAAGGGGATAAATAACAGCAGCCAGAGGAGCTTTATCAGCTCTTCCTGCTGTTGCTTGCTTTGGACCGAATTCTCATTGACTCGGTTGGGCATGCGCTGGGGTGACCGAGCGCAGAGCCTGGACACCTCTCCCCAGTGTGCCTGCATTTCCTTTTTTTGCACGCTTAACTTGAGAGAGGTGACACCTCCATTATGCAAGGTGCATGTGACAGCGGCACTGTGCCCCTCTTGAGAAGTTGCCCAGGTCTGTATCTCACATTTTATACAAAGAGAGCGAGGGCCATCCAGAAAAAACAGGCGCAAGCAGCCAATACAATCAGTTTCAATATATTCACCTCTTCTCAAAAAAACCTGAACATCTCTCCAAAATAATCAGAGTTGTTAAATAACACTTATTCTGTGCAGAGGAAGCATGGCACGATGGGACCACCGGCCCATGCCAAGGAAAACACTGGGACTCGCTTGGCCTGTAACAATGGACCAAACCAAAGGAAACTGGAGGCTGTGGTGCCTGTGGGCTGTGCTGGGGGGAGCGGGGGGAAGCTGGACCCAGTGGCGGTCCTGGGGGAGGATGGGTGCGCGGCGGTCGTGCCGTGCATCCGGAGCACTCGCCGGCTCACTCTCCCCAAGACCATGTCTCCCAGCGGCCAAGCCCAATCCAGGTCATGCAAGCAGAGCACTGTCACCGTGCAGCAGGTTCATGGTGATCAATCAAGTCACAGTGTTCCCACAGTCACTGAGGGAAGAATTTAGATTTTATTTGCAAGAGTAAATACATCTTTCTTTTTTTTCCTTTCCCCTCTGCTATACCAAATATTACCTGCTCATATTCAACAAATAGTATTTCTGAAACACTGTTCACGATCCCAACAACAGCACTGAATAAAGATGTAGGACTATGTATGTAAAAGCTTTAAAGCTTGGAGTACAAGGATGAACTGAAGAAATCCTTTAAGGACTGTATCTGATCAATCTCATATTCTGCCTCCACCTTTCCCATGCAATATTAATAACCCTGTTTCTAACCAGTCTGTCTCTGTCCCACTTGGCCACATCCCACTCTCACAGGTATGCAGATCTTCAGACATCTATCCTCAGATGTCTGCTCAATAGTATTAGTATTTAGCAGCCCGGACTAGATGCCGACTTGGCCCAGGGTGGGAAGGCAGGGAGGCAAGCAGCCTGCTTGCCACAGGCTGCTGGATAGAGAGTGCTGGTCATGTAGGGCCAGATTATATTCTCTGCTGCAACAACGCAGCATCGTGACACTCATGCAGAGACCCATCACAAATACGTCATGCGTCATGCAGAGAGCCATCACATGACAAACACGCCACTTGCACGCATAGGTATCGGTTTAAAAAAGAGTAGTATTTGGCCTATACAGTTCATATTAGCTGTGCATGCCTGGTGATGGGAGGGGAGGGCTTCAACTGTGTCGGAGATTTTATGTGTGAAAAGAGATTTAATGAAACTCTCTAAGCTCACAGTCATTTTCTTGCACTTTTTGTGGAGCAGGAGGTGAAAAATGTAGATTTCATCAGTGTTGCTGTATCTCTTCTGATAAAAGACATCTTTGCTATGTCTTTCCAGCCTCACAYGAGAAGACATTTTAGCTCCTGTGTTTCTTTTCTCTACCTCTGCACATGAAACAGATCTTTCCCTCCTATAGGTCTGTCTGCAAAGGTATTTATCCTTGCTCTTCAGGTGCCCTCAGTCATCCCCAGTCTCTGGCGCTGCTGTTCCTGTCTATGGCTGTGCGTGGGGCTGCCCCGCTCCCCCACAGCCAGCCCCCCGTGCAGTGCAGGACTGCCGCAGCAGGGCTCCCTGCCGGGCTCCTGCATCCCACCGGCCACTCCCGTGGACAGCGTGAGAACCCCATGTGATGGCCTCCATGCAAGTGGAACATGTCATGTGCTTAGTTGGAAAGGGGGGCCCTTATAGGAACTGATATAGGGATGAGGTGGTCTCCCCTGGGTTTGCCCCTGCTTGTAGGGAGCGGGGCGAGGATGCGGTGCTGGGAGGACTGGCATCATGCCGGGGCAGGTCTTCTCGTGTCCCAGACCTGCTGCATGGGGCAAGTCCCTGACACCCTGGAAGCAGGAGCAGGATGGGACGAATGGCTGAAACCAACCACTGACAGCCTTATTTTGGTCAATGTCCCGCTGAAGTCAATGGGATATTGCTCCAGGAAAAACCGGATAAGGATCTGGGGATTTGGCAGTGGGAGAGGTTCTGTCTTCTCGCTGTTTATTCCCCGAGTGGAGCCCTAACCCGCTGTTTGTGACTTCATGATCATTTCCAGAGCTGCGCTAATGATGTCATACCCGGGGGATTCTGGCTTCAGGTGGGAAATTAACAGCAGGAGCAGACGAACTCTTTAATAAACAAAGTTCCTGTTTTCATGCAAATGTCTTTAGAAATAAGGAATGAGGGGAGTGAGAAATACAGAAATTTATGGTATAGAAGCGACGCTGTTTGGAAACAGACTTTTTATGAGTTTTCCAAGAGGCGCCAGCTGCTCTTTAATGTTTTCGTTTAAGAGTTTTATGTATGAAAGCTCTAGCTTGTGTAAACAGCAAGGCTGAGAAAGTTGCAGGGATTGTTGTTAATGGTGAACCTAACAGGCTGGGGATTTGGCTCAGAAAAGACGGTGAGTGTTGATGTTTATTCAGAGTGGAGGTTTTTAATGCGTCCGGATGACGCCTCTGACGTCCCTGTTGTTCTCTGGGCTCTTCCGCCTGTCCCCCTCGCTCTCGTGACCACCCCGAAAGCTTCCYGTGTCCCTCCTTCCTCCTGAGACCTGGGAGAAGGTGGCACAAGTGCATGGGAAACCCTCCAGCCAGGGCAGCCCCCTCTCCACTGTGCAGCAGCTTGTCACCTCTTGGGGAGGCCGGACCTCTTACTCCCCCGAGGAGCAAGCTCCAGGTTAGGAGGTGGCCCTGTCCCTGCCCCACCGCCCCGTCCCTGGCCGTGGAGGCAGGGCTGGGCAGGGTGCTCGTCCAGTGGCATGGCAGAAACGCACGCCAGCCCTCCCATCGCCCTCTCCGCCRTGCGCACTGGTACTCCCTGCCCTCACCAGCAGCCATCGCTGATCTGCATCTATTAATCTGCTATTTTGGGGAGTGCCTATTGTGCACTCCAATTAATGTAATTGCTTTATTTTGCTGGAGAGAGTGCTGGAGCCCGTGCCACAAATAGCTTTGTGCGCATTCTTCTGGTGGGCTCCCTTTGTTTGGCAATTAGCTCTCCAGGGGTGAAATGCGTGGCACCATATTAGAAAAAATAAATAAGTCCCTTCAGCAAGGCCAGCAGGCACGAAGCAGGCAGCTGCGTGCCCAGCACTTCCCAAGGAGGACCTGAGCAGCAATCCTTGGTGCTTGCTGCTCTCCATCTTGCTCTCATGTTTTTCTGCAGCAGCTTTCTGTTTGCTCATCTACAGGAATACTCTGCATCTAGCCTGTCTGTTTTTGAAAAGGTGACGCTGATGACAGCTAAGATAACAAGAGGGTGGGTTTTTTTTTTTGTCTTCATGAGAACGCCTCCGGTTCTGTTAATAAAATCCTGAATCTGACTCGTCCTTCTGAGAACTCCCGGCCCCTCTTCACCCATTCAAATCTGTATTTTTAAGCTGCTGTAGGTGGATTGTCGACAATGGTTGTTATGCAAACTCTGAGTGCTGGCTTCGGGAGCTTCTTGGAAACCTGCAATGAGTAATCTTTGTTTCTGACAGGTCTACGAGGAGGGAGGGAGTGCAGTTTTGCTGAAGATAAGTTGACAAAATAAGTGTCAATTAATGACAAACTAACTGCCAAAAATACTCACATCAAACACTGGAAACAATTAGCGAACAGTATGACAGAACAACTCTGTCAGAGTTGCACTCTCTCTCTGAGAGCGCACTGAGGACAGAGCCTTTCGCTAGTAAACTGATATTTTAACCTTTTTTTTTAAATTTGGGTCAGCAGAAATGATCAGGTCCTTTGTTCTCCGGCATTACTTGTAGGTTTGGTGGTTTTTTTTTTAACTCATAGGCAGTGGCTGCACTTGAAAGATGAGACAGGTATGTTTATTTTTCCAGCTTGTTGTGTGAAGCAAGCGCTGATCACATGAGACCTGATTAATACCATGAGGTTGTAGAGGTGTGAGATGGCCATCAAAATTTGAGGAACCCTGGTCAGTAATAACCTGGACTGCGGAGGCTTCTGAACTTGAAGCTGAAGCAGCAGTCTTGTGGTCCAGTGGTCTGTCAGTAGGCTGATACTTTTGGAAAAAATTTCTCTGAAGAAAAATTTCCCTGCATAGAGAATCGGCTGTTGATAGCTCCTTTTTTACACGGTCCACATCAGAAGTCCAACGTGCAAGCCTTCAGATGCCGAGCTGAGCGAAACAGGGAGAGAAGGGCTTCTTGGGGAAGGGGACTTGCAGCAACATGACTACCCTTCCCGGGTTGCAGTGAATTTGGGTGGATCGCCATGTGTAGTTTGCTGTTTGACCCAAAGCTGTCACATCCCACACTGGCTGGAATTAGGATGTTTGGCTTCGTGGTACCTGTTTCCTGACTGCAATGAGCAGCTCCTGCGGCTGCAGAGCACGCCTGCAGCAGATGGGGTGGAGGAGCCAGAGCAGCCCCGTGCATGGCCCTCAGCCCTGGGGCTGCTCCTGCCTCTGACACCCAGGACAAGTCACCTAGGAGTTTGTAATAGCATCAACCAAAGTGGCACAGGCTCATCTCAGTTGACTTTCCAAGGTGCCAAGCTCCTCTTATCGTTAGTTCACACTGCTATCACGCTCCCAGCCCTCCCCAAAGCAGACTTGCGTTTGGCAGAGGTCTTGAGGTGTCTGTCTGCAGTGTAGCTGCATGGATGTGACCCTGGGGTCAGCAGCCTCTGAAAGGCACAGCACCAGGTGCCATGTATTACCTTATATTGCTGTTCTCTGTAAAGCACCCTGTGTTGTTGTCAGCTGTCACACACAAGTACCCATAACAAGCCACATCTTTGCATCATGCTGGTAGTCACAAGGAGGCAATACCCAGGAGTCCACCAGCTGGAAAGCCCCATCTCCGTGCACAAGCATTTCTTATTACTACACCGTAGCTCACAGATCTTCAGAAGGCGATCCGGCCTGTGAATTGGTGTTTTCCAATGCTGAGAGTCTCCATGCTCCTGCCAGTCTGCTAGCTCCATCGCTCCCCTCTCAAGTGAGTCAACAGCCATCTGTGCATGCTGAAAATCAAATAACTTCTGCTTTAAGAGGGCTTTTTGTCATTTATAATGAATCTCTCTGCATCACCCTATGTGGTACCTAGTGATGTCCAAGATGAAATCAGGAGGAAAGAGTATGATCTGAAGCCACCCACAGCAGCCTGGTATCACCTTTCYGTCTCAGCTGCACTTCAGCAAGCCAGCTGAAACGAGGCAGTTTTCTCTGTGCTTGGTGCCAAACACTACTCTCACTGAAGCAGAGGGAAGTTTAGTTTTTCCCTAAATAGGAATGATTTGGCCTTTGGTGGTGCTCAACTGGAAAGAATCCAGCACTTTTCTGATCTTGTCAGAGTGGCTGAGATGGTCATAAATCAGAAGGGCTGCTCCAGAAATATTTTCCCTGGGTTTGATTCTCCATCCCACCATGCTGGTATAATGAAAAGAAAAATTCGGCCCACCACTGGTTTAATTTTAGAGATAACCGCTCTCTTTCCAGGCAATCTTTGTGATTAATTTTTCTCACAGACTGTTTTTTTTGGGGGGGTTTGTTTCATAGGGCTGTTCAGTTTTTTTTACCCTCCTCTCCCCTTCCATATGGGGAAGAAGAAAGTGAAGAAACAACATTTTCAGAGAAGAAAGACTTGGAAAGAGTTGCTGTTTTCTGGGAGTCTGCTACAGCTGTTAATTTGTGGAAAACCTCAGTGGAAAGTAAGCAATATGGCAGCATCGCTTTACACGAGAATTCAGCAATGGCCTCATTCCAAACCGTGGCTGATTTAGGTTCTTGGCTTGCACAGCCAAAGCTTCATGTAGTGTCATGCTTTTTTTTATAGATAATGTTGATGCAGCTGTGGAAGGCTCTGATGTTCATTTTTTTAGCGTGGAATTGTCGTCATTCAATCAAGCTTAAGCATTGTGGAGCTGTGATGTTGTTTGTCTTTGCTTGTTAGATGTTGGCGGGTGAGCCTGAGATGGGCTGAGATGTTGTTTGGGAAAGAAGAAAAGGCACCCTCCCTTCTTCCTTTCCTCCTTCACAGCAATGCACACAAACCCAAACTCCCATCCAAAAAGGCAGGGACTCTGAGAAAATTTGGAGCTGGACTTAAACATTGTGGGCTGGGCCCCTTCTGCCTCTCCAGAGCACACACACACTTCTCTTCCTGTAGACTTCGTTCCTCTCCAGCATTTGTCATGCATAGTTGGTGGCATATCAAGATTTTGAGTACTGTACTGAGTGCAGTAACCTCTTTTTCTTGGATGGACATTTTGTTTGTGGAGAATACAGCATGGTGCTCAGTTGTCTGGGCAGAAATGAACATTGAGGAAAATCTCAGCTATGTGACATCGATTAGATCAGAGATCAGTTTTCCAGTAGAAATGTCCAATTATTCAAACCTCTCCAGTAGACGAAAGAGCTTTTGACAATCTGTTTTGCTGAAAAACCCTGCAATTCATTTGGCACGGATTAGACGACCTATTAGAGATTAGAAAAGGGGAAAAGGGTTTCTAATTAATGTCAGCCCAGCTGTTAACTTGGGGAGTATCAGTGAGTGGTAGCACAAGGCGACTTCAGATATTTCTGTGATTATGGTTCATGTGTATATTGCAACGTGGACCTGTAGCCTTCTGCACAAAGCATTGCACAAGTTCCCCGTTCCCAGGCAGAGCATTAGTGTGCACTGGACCAGGTGCTGCTTCTCAGCTCTGCCTCCTTTTCCGAGGCAGGCTTTTATGAATGGGTAAGCCCCATTTTTTTTTTTTTTTCCAGCGCTACCTTGTCACATAATGACTGATTCACTCACCTCCTTATCTCTGGGCCATATGACTTACTTCGATTGCATCTTCCTCGCCAACTTGGCTAAGTATCTTGTTTCTTTCCCCGACGGCAAATTAGGGCAGAATCCTTGAAACCTTAGAGTTTCCCGCAGCGTCTGGAAAGAAGAGGAAAACCAGAGATGGGCCAGAAAGAGGCAGGCAGAGAAAGATGAAAGAATTTGGAGGCGGGAAGTATTTGCTCTTGGAATGAAGCTTCCTCCTGGCTGGCCTAAGGCAGAGCAATTTACTCTTTTCTGCAACATGCAGAATGGCCCAGCCCCTGCTCTTAGGAGTAAACATTTCAAAGGTGCCTGAGGGGCCCCCTATTTGTATTTTTAGAAGCTACTTGGTCTCCTTTGAGTCTCAGGCTATATCCCCATTGCCAATATCAGAGCTAGCTTGAAGTGAGGTAGTGTCTTGTGGAGATACCTGAGCTAGGCTGAAGAAGTTTAGCTGCTAGAAGTGGTTTACCCACAGCAGTGCATTTGTCAGAGCATTATACCTGCCTGCTGCCATACCTAATCCTGTGCCAACTCCTGTTTAAAGCTGTGTCTAGGCCACACTTGGGACGGGCTGTGCAGCAAAGGCTTTTGCTGCAGTCCTGGCTTCTCTGCAGCTGCCAGCTGAGGCTCAAGGACCTAAATGCCAGAGTGCGGGCAGGGCATGGGGTTTGGGAGCTGGACTCACGTCGGTGCTTTTGAAAGCTTTTTGTAGGGCTGAACCCACGTTCGCTATTAGCACTGTTAAATGCTTTCCTGTTTTTCTCTGTCCCCTTGAACTCACACTGCAGCCCTAACCCGGCTATCATGTTTTGTTTTTAATGACAGAGCAAAGGTGCCAAAATATTTCAGTAGCTCCCTTAGGAACATCTGCAACTTCTTTAGCTAGTATTTTCACAGCTGGCCGTAACTTTATTTTATTTTTGAATGCTAATAGTAGCAAATCTGGGATCCTGAAGGAGAACAATGGCTAATTTCCCTTGTATCAGGATTACAAAAAGCTACGCTAGCACCTTTGAATAAATGCCCAGGAACAGAGCTAAGGGGGAGTTTGTCGTTTGAAAGACAAAGTTGCTAAGCTCCAGACAGAGCTTAGATTGGCCTTCAGACTTAGGATAAACGTCATGTTTGGAGCCACCAGGATCAAAACATATAGACAACTCAAATGACAGAGCTGCTGCTGCTGCTGCTGCTGAGGTTCACGCTGCCTGAGTGGCAGGAGCGCCATCCAATCACTGCCTCCAGTGCAGTTTCTGTCATCTTCGATGAAAACGGGAAGAGTAAAATCTCGCACCTCTAATGTGATGCCGAGGTCTTGGAACAGGAATTAGGTCTGGGAATTTGAACTTCCACCCAGAAAAAATTCTGCAGACCTTTAATCGCTGCTCTGAGTTATTACCTGCTAGCTGTGCTTAATTAGTCTAACAATGAAAATAAGCCGAAGTCGATACAATAATATGATCATTGTATCGGCCTATCACTCATAATCTTTGCGCTGCACCTCTTCACTCCCTATACTGAGCTAGCAAAGTATGAAAAAAACAAAAAGCATGCTGGAAAACTTCCAATTTTATTTAACCACTAACAAATTTATTAAAACCAAAGAAGTTTTAGACTGAGCTCTTTCCCCAAATATTTTTTCTCCTACAGTGGCATAGTCTTCAACTCCTGCTGGAGTGGAGTCCGTACCTTACCTCACACTCAGAACTGCAGCATCAGGTACCACTTCTGAGCGTAGCCCCCACCCACCCGTGACATCTGTGTCCTGACCCAGGCAGCAACTAACAGTCTTCACCCTGTTTCTCGAGGGCAAAATGGTGGGGGGAGGGAGGTCTGCAGCCACGATTTGAACAGATATACGTGTGGCACTTACAGACTGAGAAGCAAAGAAACACGTCAGTCTGTATGTTTCATCGGGATGTCCCGTCTCATCAGTGGTGTCTTCTGCTGGTGACACAGGCAGGCTGCAAAGCGGCACTGGCTGTATCTGCTCTTGGAGAAGTCCTTGATGGTCTACCTTTCAGGGGAGCCGGAGCTGCCAGGTGAAGCATGCTGGTAGTGGAGGACGGTGTCACGTGCCGCTTCCTGAAGGCGGAAGACGCAGTTTCCCAAAGACATTGCTTCCCAAATGCTGTGTCTGTAGGTGGACCCATGCCAACATGCTCGAGCACTGATTAGATCTGACTGTGAGATTTCCCACAGCTCAGGGGAAATGGCGAGGTGGGGTAGGATTCGGGGTTCCTGTTGGGGCTCGTTCCCGACACAGGCAGGTATCTCTGGTGGGCTGTTACGGTGCTCCCCTGGGGGCAGAAGGCCCAATACCCCTCTCGCTTGCACTGGGACCACAAGCTCGTAATTCCCTCAGATGCAGCGGGGTTTCTTTCGATGGACCTCTAAGTGGGAGGGCAATATGTCTTGTCGCTTTCTTCACATTCCCATGGACCTGCCCTGTCAAACTCAGTGGGAGCTTTGCCATTAATTGCAAATCAAGCAGACACGTTGCTGAGTGCGATACAATCCAACAGAAATCTTTAAAACTCCCTAGATTACCTCCATTGCTGCAGTTAATTTTTTGTCCATGACTTCTCTACGAAACCAGATACAACTAAAACATGCAATTCAAGAAGGCTTAGTGCCTTGACCTAAGTGCTAAGGTATTGCATGAGCTGCCTGCCAGATACCACAGCCCCCCCGCCGTTACAGACAGGTAATTAGGTCACCGCTTGTGAACTTTTGACACACGCAGACTTATGGCCTGATAGCACGGATGCCCTCAAGCAAGTCAGGGCAATTCGCCTATCATCATGAATCTAACAAGCACTGAACTCCAAACAGTCATTTAGAATAAGATGGCTTCAGCTCTCTGTATTTTAATGCTACCTGAAGGCACAGAGGTTGTCTACATGGGTGTCTTGCTGGAGATGCCCGAGGGAGCTGAGGGAGCTGCTGTGCTGGTGCGGTACCATGCAGGGACACTCGCTTGGGTCCTGTGCAGACCTGTGTGCAGTGCCTGCTTTGGGAGCCTCCACAGGGGYGAACGGTGTGCTTTAGCACCTTAACCCCATGGCAGGAGGTGTGTGTATCTCTGTGCCACAGCAAGACCTCAGAAGCAATGCAGGACCTTGATGGAAGAGCGTGGCTAAGGACCGAGCCTGGCGGTGCCGCAGTTGCAGGTGTGTGGGAGATGGAAAATGCAGGGGCTGGTCAACTCACCTCCCTCTCTCCTTGCCGTATTTGTGTATTCTGCATATTTTTTCCTCGTACTCCATCTCAAGACACTTTCCCATCGGCTCATGCTGTTATGTCACTCTCCAGTGGGTGAACTCAGTACCACCAGGAAACACTGAAGGAAAATGAGATGCAGCTGTGGTAACTGCATTAATATTCCCCTTCAATGCAGTTGCTGTTGGAGAGCTTGGACTGTTACTTTGACTTCATTCCTCCGCAGAGCACACTTACATCAAAGTGTCAATCTCATCTGCCTTTCGGTTCAGCCCTCCTGCCCCTATGGAACAGCTTGTTCAATGCGCTTGCCTCCTCCCCGGTCGCCCTCCATGGGGATGACTCAGTTCGTAATGCAGCACATCTGGTGGGGACCACAGGGGACACTGGAACCTAAGAGGGGCTTGGATCTGCTGTTCAGTTATGTCATGTCTGAGTGGTGCTTGTTTGTGTATTTTCAGAAAACCCAGATAAAAGAATATGAAAAGAGAAGAGTAAAAAAGGTTTTTCTCCATAAATTAATAGTGACCTCAAAGCTCCCGTGGTGGAAAAACTGCTATGTGATGCAACGCCAGTAAAATAGAAGCAACTGTAACTTCACAGAAAAAGCAGTGATATTCTGATTAATTGCTGTGTTTTCTGAGGTTTCAGTAAAAATGGCTGCTGATTATTTCTGAAACTTATGATGACTCTCTTAGTGCATAACCCCTTCTTAACGTCGATTTGGCAAACAGAAAAGGAAATATATCATACGATATTCCGCTTGTAGGGCCAAGTTCTGTCATCTCTCCGCTTGCAAAGTCTCTGTTGACTGCCTTGGGATTTCTCCTTGCAGAATGATGGCAGGACATGATCCAGACCCAATATAAATGTAACATATGAACCAGTATATCTTCTGATGGAGAAAACGTGTGTGGAATTTCCCTGCGCTATCATGTGCATACTTTATAGGCAATTGCATCCACAGTTATTGAAAAGAAGCACAGACGTCTGTGGTTAGACATCAATGACTATTGTGGGAGGGAAAAGAGGGAAAGTGGAAGGTTTAGAATTTGTGCTTGATTGGTTTACTGAGAAATACAAGGCGAGAGAAATGAAAACAGTTTAGGATAGAACCGTAAGGAGGAGAAATTGGCATTGCTGGCAACACTGATGAAATATAATGTCCTTGCCAGAAGAGTATAAATAATGGGTTTCCTGATAGAAAATGTTGATGAGGCCAGTAGGGGGGAGAGTCTGAGGAAAATGTATGCATGTGGAAACTGAGTTTTATTTTGGCGGTGACTGAAAATAACCATGAAGCCTGGAGCTTGTAAACCTGGGAATCCTGAAATTAATAATTTTCAGAGTTAACTGTTGGAGAGTGACAGCCCCATGAGGACCATTTGCTTTTCAGGGCTTGCATATCCTTGCCTATTTTAAGTCCTCAGACTCACTGCTGGCCATATAACATCTTGTGAAGCAGTGGTTATCTGAGATAGCAGCCTTCATTTAAACAGCAGTCGTGGAGGCTGCAGCAAGTGCTGGTGGCAATGGGATTTTTGGTTACTGGCCCTGCTTTGGGTAGCTTTTACATTGCACACATCTCTGCACTACCTGATCGATGCCTTCCTTAGGTGTGTTACATGCCACCACTATCTGTCCTGTGCTATTTTTTTCTAGTCCTCTCTCCGCAGGGAGGAATGTGTACCATATAGTACTATGTTTCAGTAGAGTTTCTTGCTTAAATCTACACCATGGGACACATTGAAGCTCTGGAGATCTCATGTCCAAAAACCTGCTCAAAGCAAGGCTAGCTTCACAGCAAGATCAGGTTTTTCAGGGCCTTGCTCAGGCACATTCTGCATGTCTCCAAGGATGGAGATTTCACAACTTCCCTGGGCTGTAGGCCTGCTTCATCAAGTAAGATGATCCTTCTTTATAACTTTAAATGATTGGTGCTGATCCAGGTTTTAGGCCTTTACAACAGAGGATGCTATTCATTGCCTTTGGGGCAGGTTTGGGCTGCTTGAATAGAAGCAGATGAAGGAAGATTTTCTTGGCCTGACAGCAAACCTCAATATTAGCCCCAAGAAACTTGATCTAAAGATGTTTCCACAAAGGCGAGCCTCAGGCTACCTGGCAGAGAGAGAGAGGATCCTGTGGGGAATTGTTCAGAGCACCTCTGTGAAGCTCCTCCTTTGAAATGCCCTCAAGAAGTGCTGGTCTATTTTCACTGATAACGGCAGGCACGTAGGAAGACTAGCTTCCCCTCTGCTTCCAATGTGCATCCTCTGTGCATGAATCTTTCTACCACTAAGCCTGAAATTTGCACCCTTTTTTCTTCATCTGGATAGAAAACTAAGGAGATCTGGAAGGTCAACGGGGAGAAAGGTGCCGCTTAAGGGCAACGATTCAACAGCTTGGATTTATATACAGTGATGATAATGCTGATGATTCGCCAGCCCTTCAGCTCCTCATCCTGTGCATAGGTTGTGACTGTCCTTCAACAGACTTGGGAATTCGATGAGATAGAGCAGTATTTGCGATCAACCACTGTTTTTCATTGCCTGGGAGCTGGAAAGTCCTGGTCTTATAAGGGATCTTCCAGCCAAAATCCCAAACCAAATCTGCTGCCTTTGCACCTGGTGGCTCTCCTCTACAAATACAAATGTATTGGTGGTAAGATCTCAAAACAGTCCATCAAATGCATCCACACATGCCAAAGGAAAAGCAGACTGGGGATCAATTAAAAGACTTGCTACACTGTGTCCCCGATCCCTACATAGTCAGACCTCGGTGGGTAGCAGAGGAAATGGGTTCTAGGTGGGAAGGCCCCTAAAACCCCTTCCTCAGCACCAGGAGCTGTAGTCTGAACAGTCAAGCAGCAGTAACAGTAGATAGGGAAAGACAAAAAATGAGCGATTGTCCAGACCAAGCACGACTCCATCACTTCATCACCACACCATGAAAAAAATACCAGATGCTTCCCCAGTGTTTTCCTTTCACATGCAAGCATGATGCTCTGCTCGGGGATGCCACGGCATCATCGGCTGAGGAGCTGCACGGTGCAGCGATCCCAGTGGTGTGCTGCCCAGCTGTGGTTCAGGCACCTCCATCCTGGGCAAGCTCCTGGCTGGGAGGACATTGCAGAGGTGTCTGCTACGTCCTCTTTCAACTTCATCTGTGCTTAGTTTTTCTGGCAGATAGGGCTGGACCTCCTATCTATTAATTATGGAGGAAAAAGATGATTTGTGTGCAATGGCAAGACACTGCCACAGGATGTTTCATTTTGCGTGTGACTCTTGCTTTGGTCCTTTGCTCCATGTTGGGATTCGATGCTGTAATGAAAAATCACACGGTGCTGCCACTTTACTGCAAAACATTTGTGTCATGCGAAGCTAGTGGGGTACAGGTCACTCCTAAAAATCCACGCATGCCTACAGGTCGCCGGCTGGCTGGTGAGCCCCTCTCGGACTGCCAATGCAGAAGCGTCCCCCTCGCTTCCCTTGTGCTGAACTTGTAGCCTGGCTTCCCAAGAGAGCAAGGCTTGTGGGGTCTTGCTTTGCACGTGTGTGAAAGTCCCTGACAAACACCTTTCAACATTTGGCAGATTTCAATCAAATTTGTCAGTAGGGTGGAGATCTCAGCAGCTTTATGTTCTTACAAGTTTTGTGAAAATAAACAGAGAGGTAAAGAGGAGACAAGTCCTCATTGATATTCCTGCTGTGGGAAAGGCTAAAGTAGGAGCTTGTTTCTCATTACAGCATCTGGATGGGAGACACAAAGCTCCAGGGTTTTCCCTGGCTATGGAGCTATTTGTTTATTTCCCCACCCCAAGTCAAGGCGAAGCACTGCGTAGTGAGAGGTGGAGCTGGGGCTGCYTTCCCATCTGCATTAAAGATGGCAGTGCTGTAAGTGCCGCGCTTAGAGCTCAGTCAACAGGCGGCCTCTTCCCAGGCCCCTCTGGATCTCTTCTCTGTCCAGTGTGGCAAAGCTCAGTTTGTGAAGTGTGTGCATGTCTCCCTGCTGGCTGCTGGCAAAGAAGGGCTTTTTTTTTTTGAAATGGAGCACAAATGCTTACCCAGAGTCAACTGTCTCTGGCCTCCTGTCTGCAGAATCTCTTTTATGAAGTAAATGTTTATGCTTTCAGACTCCCTCTAGGCCTGTATAATCATTCAGCACATGGCTGCAGGATAAATCTGTTCTTGCAGTTAGCAAAGGAGTAAATGCATTCTCCAAAATCCTCAACGAAACCACGAGAATTGGAGGGACACCAAACCAAAACATTCTTCTCATTTAGGCTGTTAGAGCTGCTGGGAAACTGGATATTTTGCAAAGGAACTGGCTTTTTCCCCCCCTTCACGGCTTTTTTTTTCCTTGAAGTCTACAGCAATGGAATGAGTGAATTATTTCCTGGGGCAGCTGCTGTGTAACATCCAATACTTTATTCTTTGAGCTCATAAAAATAAGCGCATCGAGAAGAAGAAAGTGGCAAGCTGCTCAGCGTTCCAGGGGATMGGGCGGCTCCAGAGATTTCATGTTTGTTTTCTTGGCATGTGCTAGATATGTCCATCTTTTTTCTTTCAGCTTCTGCGGGCACCACCTGCCCCTTGTTCTTCTTCAAAAATAGATGAAGTAAATCTGAGACATGGGGCCTCCAGGGAGTGCCTGGGGAAGGAGTGGAATAGAAAACAGTAGGAAGAGAGAGAGGCTTGTATCTCTCTTCAAGGGATGGAGACGCTAGATTTAAAAAAACCTTAAATGTCTGAACAGTTGGTGAAAACTGTCAGCCATCGCGCCTTACTTGTGACACATACCTCTACAGGCAGGTTTCCATCCACAAGTTAGAGGAGCAGGCATTATATAAATTTGTGGCCTCAGTGCCTCTTACAGCCCCATTCCTCTCCAAGCCATGCAAGGTGTCATTGTCCCGCAGCAATGGCTGAAGCTTAGGACAACCAACTGGCTGGGCAAAATYGCTTTGCTCATCTTACAGGATCCCCGATGCAAGCTGTTGAGGTGGAAAATGCAGTTTCTTCCCCCTGGAAACGAAGGTCAAGCAGGCACTAGCTGAGGGTCTTTGCCTTGGGATCTGAAACATCCAGGCTCACTGTGAAGGTGAAATCTCACTCTTGCTTCTGCCAGTGAGGCAGGCTGGAGGGAAGGGAAAAGTGTAATCAGTGGGCTGGGGCGATAAGTTAAGATGCATAGAAAAGGAAACGAAGGGTTGTGTGAATTGTGCCTCCCTGGCTCCGCAGCACATCAAAGTCAGCATGGCATAAACTAGGGCTTCCTTTTGTCCAAGGCACGCTTCACCACAGGTTTCCTATCATAAATGGTATTGCAACATGCCTATCCTGAAAAATAGCAGAGGAAAGAGCAAAGCAGTGCTTTGGGTTCAAGGGTCACTTTTAAGGGGCTTACACCTAAGAGGCACCCGCCCAGAGGGGGCTGCCTGGGAGCCAGCACCAGTGGGGTCCCACGCCACGGTGCTGCTGGGAAGCGCCGTGGGCAAGGGGCCGGCATGCGGCGCCCACCCAGGGCAGCATCCTTCACCTCCTCCCCTCCCTCTTCACAAGCAGCCGCAGCATCAGCTGAGGCAAAGCTGTGCAACTTGTGAAAGTCCATGTGGCTACTGATTCGCACTCTCTGAGGATGTGGCCTGTCCTTGCTGCCTTTCTAGCTGGTCTCCAGATCAATGTTATCTTAGGGACTTCGGACACCCGTGCGCAGGAAGCAGCTACGTGCTGCAGCTAATTGCACTTCAGAGGAGCACTTGCAGTCCATATTTCTCCGCTCCTTGAAATAGTGGTGTGGTCTCCACTATTTCATACATTTAATGCAAAAAAATCATTCCCTCCTGCTTCGTCTTAAAGGTAGGTGTGGCAGAACACATGCTTGGGACCTTCTTTGGCAGTTGAGGAGGGAACAAAATATCCATGGATCTCTTCCATCCGTTTTGTGCTGGTTTAAAGGCCTCTGATACACCCTGATATCACTGGGACCTTCTTGGGTATAGAGGAAGATGAGTGTGAGACCCTATCAGTGTGTGGGGTGCAGGATGTGCATTACACTGCGATTCCCGCCGTGTATGATTTGTGACCCACCCACTTAATCTCTCTGCTCCTCATCTTCCCATCTGTGAAATGAGACATCTCTTTGCCTTTGGAGAAGGCTCTGAGATACATGGAGGAGCAGTGCTTTCTTCATTGGTAAGTATTTCTGTTTCTGGCTGACTTCTGGGTTTACTGGCGTCAAATGGTATTTAGTATTTAATATTGTCCTAGTTATCTGTGGAGGTTGGGAAGACTAAGAAGAATATTATTTGAGGTGAAAGCAATCCTGTCTATGGCCTTCTAAGGTCATGTCTCAGAGCACATTAAGAAAACATACAGACAGAAACTTCCTGGCCAGTATATTTGCTTCCTTATAACAAGAAATGTGAAGTGTTTTGAAGAAGGAAAATACAGAAATGACAGAAGTGATGAAATCAATAAATTAGTATCATATTAATAAAAAATTACTTCATCTGCAGAATGAAGGTTTAGACAAACACTAAATAGGAAAGAAAGTTGCCGGGGAGGAAACCAGTGCTGGAATTAACTGTAACCAGATGAAAAGTACCATTATCTTTCTTAACAATGTGCATGTATCTCCAGCAATAGTCCAAAGTGCTGCCACTTACTGTAATGCTAGCACAATTGTTGGGGACTCTGCTTTGGCAAGCTATAGGCTTTTTTAATTATAAAAGGGCAAATTCATATATTATGGGAGGGGTATGCAATGAGACATACACATTTTTTAAATTAAGAAACTCCTTTCTTCTCCTCATGTGGGAGGAACTCAAAAAGACAAACATGGAAACTTTCTGTTTCTGTGCAAAGTCCTGACAAGCCGTGTAGAGGAATCCAAAATGTCCTGGTGCCTGACCACAGGTCTGCCACTGCTTTACTGCACAACCTTGGACAAGTCACTTACTGTCACTGTCCTTTTATCTCCTCTGCAAAAGAGATAAACTATCCTGGAGCAGATGTTAGATAGTATGTTAAAAGCAGGATCCAGAAATGACTACAACAAGGAAAGTGCCATCTTATTGTAAGCAGGTGACCTTCTCCAGGTCCTTGTAATAAAGAGGAGGTGAAATAATAAAAAGAGGGAGACCAAAGCCTTACCAAGAACACTGTCAGTGAATTGGCATGGGCAGGTGTCAATGGGGGCTGGTTTGGGGGTAAAGTCCACTGGTTCAGCATCCTGGTGGGCTTCCTAACCATGGTTTGAGTCTCCCTGTGCTATTCAGCCATCCTCCACGAGTAGTCCCACGGACACCGCTACGGCTCGGGGAGCACAGCACCGCTCCAGATGCGCTGGGTGGTAAGAGTCTCATCCTAAATCAATCTTCAAAACAGAGGTTATATGCCAGAGACCTTTAGTGCGTTCACGAAAAGTAATAGTTTTCAAATGCTTCCATAAAGTGACACAGCTGGAGTTTGAAAAGACGTTTTATGGCTTTGTGTTTTGCTTTATAAGTAAAGAGCAGAAAGGAATACATGCTATGTTTGGATGTGTTTATAAGAGTGGGGAGATCTGGTTGTGTAGATTGAAATCCTGTGTGGAAGTGTGTGAAGCAAACCAACTATGTCCTTGGGAATTAAAATAAAAATAACCCGTGACCTTTCCCTAATGAGCTGTGTGAAAGGTTGGTAGTGATGGCCAATAGACTGCACTTGTCATAACAGCATCTCATACGTCGTTTCACAGCGGGATTCACAGCAAGAGCTCACTAGTCCTGATTTCTCCATCCATTTCCAGCATAGCATCCATTCTGTGCCGAGTCCTTTAACCACACCCACCCTCGCAGCTACAAATTGCTTTATGTGATATCTGAGTGCTCATAGTATCCCCAGACCCATTTTCTTTCAGTGTGCAGCGTATCCCATCTGGTTGGAAGGAAACCAACCCAGAAGGGAACCAAATGCCATCCCTGCATTTCACATGGTTAGCTTGAGATTTACAGTCRCAGGGCCATGTACAGAGGTGCACGTGCCATCACGAGCCTTCTGTGCATGCAGCAGCTCGCTCTGCTCTGCCAGAGGGGCTGGGGGCTGGAGCCTTAGGAAACGTCGTGTGGTTGTCCACTGGCTCACAATAGTAAGCGAACGCTGCAAAGCCTCTCCTCGTGCATCTAATATAGGTTAGAGATGAGTATTTGACCCACTTCTACACGTCAAGCAAATCACCTCCAATATTTCAGGCCAGTGTAAGTGAAGGAAATCCATGCAGTCCTTGTGAGGCTAATACACTGGCACAGCATCATTGATAACAGACTTTTTACCTAAACTGCCAATGTGTACTTGATTTTCATTCTTGGTAATCATTTTTTCTCTCTCCTTTCCTCTCCACAGCCATAGTATTTCATAACTATGAGAACGGTAATAACTGTGGGGCCTCTGGCTTTAAAGGAAATGGTTTCCTCAGTAGGGAAATGCCCTCCAGTTCCAYGAAGAGCATGCATACCACACTGAAAAGCAAAACAAACACTCATCAGAGCTTCCTGCAGAAATTTGGGAACTTGAGTTCTCTTTTTTTTGTGGGCGTGTGTTTCTTTTTAAAGACTGATGAGGTTTAGTAGGGAGGAAAATGGCCAGCACGAGGGGTTTTTGCCGTTTGCTCAGCATGCCCACGGGAGGGTGTGAGAAGAGGAAGGAAGAGTCGTCGGGCGCGAGCGCTGAGCGTGAACTCGGCCCGTGCCGTTAGAGGTGGATCGTATGCTTGCGGTGGGAGGAGAGCGGGACAGCCGTGCCAGCGTCGCCAGCGACAGCAGCAGCTCTGCTGGCAGCAGTGGTAATCAGCTGGCTTTAGGCGAGCTGAGCAAAGCAGCATGTTGGAGGAAAGGCATCTCTTTTGCTATGTAAGGAGCTGTGGTCCACGCTTGTGCCTCTTTGTTGTGCTTCTGAACACTTATTAAGTATATTTGCATTGCTGGCACCTAAAACTCCCCAATTCAGAGAGCAGTTTCATCTCCTGTCAAGCTCTGTCAGGTGAGCCAGAGGCACTGTGCTGCCCCGTGCAAGCTGTACGTTCACCCTCGGGCTGTGGCGCTTCCCCAGCTCCCCTTGACACCCAAATCCACAGTGTCTCRTCCTTCCTGGGGCTGGGGAGGAGGGAGCCTGCGCCTAGAGGGGGGACCCCATTTGGGCTGGCCCCCGCTGGCCTCCTCTGATGCTTGGGGCTGCCTACCTCTCTGCTGGTGGGACCACAGCATGGTGTGGCAAACATGAGAAGATATCTAATAAAGCAGAGCTAAATGGAGAATCAAAGCCAATCCATGCAGAAAATGTAGCTTGCCCTAAGTTGTCTGAATCCCAGCCTTTGATGTGGGAGTCTCCCTGGTGCCCTCGGAAGAGTCTCTGGCCTCAGGTTTTCAGCCTGGTGTCCACAGTTCGGTCCCTGCTGCCACGGAGACCCACCTCCTTCGTGGCTGTGCATCCCCCCTGCTGTCCTCTTGGAGCAACCTCCATGAACTAGCCGTGTTTAGCCAACATGACCCAGTAGATCCTGCTCAGCCAAATCATAGGATTTCAGTGTTTGAGCAGGGACCGTGTCTAGACAGTCAATTACTCTCTGCTCTCCTGTCTCTTAAGAAACTTCAGTGCGAATGTCTTCTTTGACCTTGCATGTATAATTATTTGTCTTCCCTATAAATAATGGATTTCTTTGTTGCTGGTTGGTGCTGATTCATTAATATTTTGTTACCTTCTTGAGTTTCAAACACACATAGCATCTTTCCAATCTACTCTTGCACCAAAGCCTTGTTCCTTTGCATGCTTGCTATCTCTTTTCCCTCAGCCGATATTTCCGTCATCCCATCTACTTTAACTGTAGATCCTTGAATATCTGTGCTATCACATCACCACAGCTTAGCTTTTGTTCATGAAGAATGGGATGATTTGCAGAGTTTCCCCCTGCTCATGTATTCAGACTCCGAGAATCTCCTCCGAGATTCTCCTCGGAGAATGCTCTTTAGTAGCAAAGCCCCACGGAGGGCAAACCCAAAATGAAGCCAATGAGCATGTGGAGCGTAAATTCCTAGGAGGGTTGCAATAACACCGGCTCTGCTTCCCAGGTGATAGCTGGCAGTCACGGTTCTTCAATTTTCCCTTTTGAAAACCAACCCGAGTCAGGTTAGCGCTGCTGGTCTCGGGTAATCCCTTGCAGCACACGTGTACTTCTGGGCGCAAGAGCAGCATCGCACAAAGCTTGGTGCAACAGAACTCCAGCTTGGTTAAGGCTCCCTTGGGCACTCCTCTAATTGAGATGCTTAGTACGGGTAATTAGTAAGGGCGCTAATTGTCCATTTTTAAGATCTCATCTTTCTCACGCTGCAAATTGGCTGGTAGAGAGAAGAAAAGGCACAGGAACTGTCAGTACCTCTCTGCAGACAGCTCACTGCACTTAAGGAAATAGTCTTTGAGAAGTGCAGTAAATTCACTGTAATCCGCCCAAAGGCACTATAGCAAAGTCAGCACATTGTGAAAATGATAGCAACCAGAACCCTTTTCTCAGGCAGGAGAGGAATTCATAGTGTGCTTGTCGAGAGGAACTACGAACCTGGCAAGGGCTATACCTCTCAGATGGGATCAAAAGCGATCGATAGCCCAGCTCAAGTGCATCTACACCAATGCACGCAGCATGGGTGGCAAACAGGAGGAGCTGGAAGCCATTGTGCAGCGGGACAGCTATGACTTAGTCGCCATCACAGAAACATGGTGGGACGACTCTCACGATTGGAGTGCTGCAATGGATGGCTATAAGCTCTTCAGAAGGGACAGGCGAGGAAGGAGAGGCGGTGGGGTGGCTCTATATGTCAGGGAGTGTTTCGACTGTCTAGAGTTTAACGACTGTGGTGATGATAAGGTCGAGTGCTTATGGSTAAGGATGAGGGGGAAGGCCAACAAGGCAGATATCCTGCTGGGARTCTGTTATAGGCCAYCCAACCAGGATGAAGAGGCBGATGAAGCATTCTACAAGCGGCTGGCAGAAGTCTCGCGATCGCTAGCCCTTGTTCTCGTGGGGGACTTCAGCTTCCCGGACGTCTGCTGGAAATACAACACGGCAGGGAGGAAACAGTCCGGGAAGTTCCTGGAGTGTGTGGAAGACAACTTCCTGACGCAGCTGGTGAGGGARCCTACCAGGGGAGGTGCCTCGCYCRRSCTGCTGTTTACGAACAGAGAAGGACTGGTGGGAGATGTGGTGGTYGGAGGCCGTCTTGGGCTTAGCGACCATGAAATGATAGAATTCTCGATTCTTGGTGAAGTAAGGAGGGGGGCCAGTAAAACCGCTACCATGGACTTCTGGAGGGCAGACTTCGGCCTGTTCAGGACACTGGTCGAGAGAGTCCCTTGGGAGGTGGTCCTGAAGGGCAAAGGGGTCCAGGAAGGCTGGGCGTTCTTCAAGAAGGAAGTCTTGAAGGCACAGGAGCAGGCTGTCCCCATGTGCTGTAGGAAGAACAGGTGGGGAAGACGACCGGCCTAGCTGAACTCTTGCTGCGACTCAGGAAAAAAAGGAGCGTTTACCACTTGTGGAAGAAGAGGCAGGCAACTCAAGAAGAGTACAGGGATCTCATTAGGTCATGCAGGGAGAAAATCAGAAAGGCAAAAGCCCAGCTAGAACGCAATCTGGCCRCTGYCRTTAGAGACAACAAAAAATGTTTTTACAAATACATTAACGACAAAAAGAGAGCCAAGGAGAACCTCCATCCTCTATTGGATGCCGGGGGGAAC